>OY755187.1:8262104-8644520 GCA_963576735.1 Bedellia somnulentella | reverse complement strand
TGGCCCAATTTCACACGCCGCGGATGATACCCGCGTGACAGATGAGGCAAGAATTCTATAAGAGTTCATGGCTCATCTGCCCCACCGGCACCCCCCGCCACCTGTGAAATCGGCCCTGTTTTACATTGTTGTTGGAAATATCTTTTTAATATAGTTTTACATTTGTGGTTTTCCACGCGCATGACTATGAACTGATTGCACTAATTATTGGTTAGTGCTGGAGTAAAAAATATTTACTTACTATTCGTTCGACTAAAAACAAAAGATAATCAACAACAAAAGATACTTATTCTATTCAGTTTAATTAATTCTTGATATTTTCCTCGCTAGAGAGCTCCGATAAACGCGTGCGATCGCTGCAAATCATAAAGTGCTCTAAGGCAAAGCGCTTTTTTTTTTTTTTGTTTACCGGTGGGGAAATCCTCATAGGATCCCCCGTCGCTCGAGAGAGCGACGGGGGTATGTCGGACTTTTACCGACTAAAACCCCACCGGTACGGTGCTGCTGGCCCTGCGGCCTGTGCGGCGTCACCATAACTTGTGTGCCGGGCGGCTGAAGGCCGCCCTGGTGGCGAAAAGGAGTGTACCTAAGCTAAGTCGGATAGGGTGAGTATAAAAATAAAATAGACTCTAGTTGAGTCTGGTGTGTAAGGCGAATTGGGCCATCGACGCGGTATTTATAGGCACGCGCAAACAACTACGACCCTGCATTTTAAATTTGTAATATCTTCGGTAATATTCACTTAAATTACATGCTGTAAAAAGCATATTGATCTATAATAAATGCACAATTTATTTAAGTTACTTAATTGGATAAGGATTAATGCTGTATTGTTTAAAATTACTTCGTAAATAACCATTTTTTAGTAAAGAATAAAAATGGTTATGCTGGGTTATCCCTAAGAGATAGACATATACCATCACGGACTTTTTTGTTGAACTTTTTAAGGTGAACAATACTGTAGTACATTATTTTGGTCTATCTCGTAGGGTTCAGCCAGCGTTTGCAATATAAGCGCAAAAAAACGTGCTTATTTACGACATTACATTAGAAACCTTTAAATTTATCAGTGTTTCTCTACTATATTATGCATTTATTATACATACAAACCTTCCTTAAGAAACACTCTATCTATTAAAAAAAACCGCATCAAAATCCGTTGCGTAGTTTTAAAGATCTAAGCATACATACGGACATACAGCGAAAGCGACTTTGTTTTATACTATGTATTGAAAACTATATAATTATTATTCATACTTATGGCAAAACGTTTCTATTTCTATAGTATCAATCTTTTTTCTAATTTCCGATTATTAACTTTAAGCATATAACATTGGCACTATTTAATGCTGGTTCTCTTGGAACGGGGCACGATGAGCTTGTTTCTATTACCTTTGAATTGAAACCTGACATCTTGGCAGTGAACGAGACTTGGCTCCGTAAGGGAAGAGAAGATGTTGCGCCCACTTTACCGGGCTACCGGTTGCGACACATACCTCGACCTAGTAGCGTGCGGTCACGCGGGGGAGGGGTAGCTTTTTATATCAGGGAAGGATTAAATGTCCGCATTTGCCCACACCCGCCAGCGCCTACAGTGGAACAAATGTGGATCCGGCTCACTGTTAACAGTTGCCGTTTTTTAATAGGGACGGCTTATCGCCCACCGTGGCATAATGCCGATATATTTTTTGACGCCATCACGGATACTATAACATCTACAACGAACTATGACAAACTTGTATTACTTGGTGACTTTAATATAAATTTTGACGACAAAAAAGACAAAAACTATTCCATATTAACACATTTCTTACAGTCGATTAACTTGACACAAGTAGTACCTAAACCGACTCATTTCACTGATCATAGCGAGACTACGATTGACTTGATCTGTACTGACGCTCCAGTTCGTAACGTAGTTGTTCGTCATATTCCGGACCTTGGTCGTCATGCTTTTGTTACAATGGCACTAGACGTAAAAAAACCTAAACCTATACCAAAGACAATTATTTACAGACCAATAACTGATATAAACTTAGATGCTTTTAATGATGACGTGACAAAAATTCACTGGAACTCTATTACCCAAATGGATGATGTTAATGATATGTTGAGGGCATTTAATAACTTTATCACGTTTCTTTTTGATAAGCATGCACCTATCACTAAAGCTGTGATTAGAGAGGGTCCTAAACCATGGCTTACAGACAACGTAAGACTAATGATGCAACTCCGTAACGAAGCTCTTGAAAAAAGCAAAAGAACTAAAGATGGTAAGCATAAACAGTATTACAAAGAGCTAAAACACCAAGTTACAGAAGCGATATATAATGAGAAAAAGGCCTTCTTTGAGCATTTTATCAACAACTGTGGTAGTGATACCCGCACGCTGTGGAAAACTTTAAAACGCACTATTCTGCCCACTAAGCGTACTGAGCTTCCGTCTCATTTTGACGATCCTGAAGAAATAAATCAACAATTTAGTACTATTCCTGGGGCACCTAACGCAAACTGGTCAGACCTGACTTATTTTGAGTTTCATAGACATGGTAACACTACTTTTACTTTACAAACAGTTTCACGAGACAATATTGCTAAACTAGTGACTAAAATTAAAACAAAAGCTAAGGGACAAGACGAAATTAATATTGACATGTTACTTTTAACCTTACCTGCCTCACTCGACGCATTGACTGCCATTGTTAACAGAAGCATTACAACCAGTAAGTTTCCCACAGATTGGAAAGTAGCAAAGATATCCCCTTTACCTAAAATTCCCAATCCTGTCCAAATTTCAGACCTGCGAGCAATCAGTATTCTTCCTTGCACGTCAAAGATAGTGGAACGGGTTGTGTGCGATCAGCTCACAAGGTTTCTGGAGGATAATGCCATTTTACCCGAGCTTCAATCAGGTTTCCGAAAAGGTCGGTCAACTGCATCTGCATTATTGGATGTAGTTGACAATATTTTAAATGACCGAAATGAAGGTAAAAGCACCTTACTAACGTTACTAGATTTCTCCAGAGCTTTTGAATGTTTGTGCAGGCCCCTTCTATTGTCCAAGATGGCATATTACGGATTTGATGCAGCGACTATTCGTTGGTTTGATAGTTACTTATCTGAAAGGTTCCAATTTGTAGAGCTCCGTGGGAGAAATGGCAGTATTCAAACATCATCAGCAAATAAATTACACAGAGGAGTACCACAGGGATCTATATTGGGTCCGATGTTGTTTATTTTATACACAGCTGATATAATTAACAGTATACATAAATGTCAGTACCATTTATACGCTGATGACCTTCAATTATACATTAGTAGGCTACCCGGTGAGGTGGTGGATGCTGTCAAAATTCTTAATGCGGAGCTTGAGAGAATTGTGGCCTGGTCGGAGAGGAACTGTCTAGTCCTGAATCCTAGCAAGTCGAAGTACCTAGTACTTGGAACTATGCATCAAATTCATAATACTTTAAAGGTTCTTCCGGCCAATGCTGTAGCTATCAGGGGTCACCCCATAGAAAGGGTTGTAGAAGCAAAGAACCTTGGTTTACTGATGGACGGGGAGCTTCGGTTCGAAAACCATGTTTTATCAGTGGTTAGTAATTGTTTCTACCGCCTTAAAGTCCTGTATAATATTCGCGATTACCTTAGTGTGGATTTGCGTGTTCACCTTTGTGAATCGTTGGTATTATCTAGGTTAAATTACTGTGATGTGGTCTATGGTAGTTGCATAATTGGCCGTTCTCAGAAATTGATACAGCGTGTGCAAAACGCATGTGCACGTTTTTGTTTTCGCATCCCGCCTCGTTCCCATGTCACTCCGTATTTGAACGACGCAAAATTATTGAAAATGCAGGCACGTAGGCAACTACATCTCGCAACTCTGCTTTTCGGTGTTATTCGACACGAATCTCCTGACTATTTGTATAAAAAATTGCAATGGTCTAAAAGTGGCTATCAATTTAAAGTCAGGGCGATTGTGCCAATGCATCGTTTGGTGGCTTTTCGAGGCAGTTTCAGATTCGCGGCGTCCAAATGCTGGAATGACCTCCCTCCACCAATTCGTAGTCTAACCAGTAAATTCACCTTCAAGCGAAAGCTTAAAAACCTTTTGCTACTTCAACAAAATCCTTTGGCTAATCCCCCACCCATTCTTCCTTATTAAATAGAAGTAGACAATCAATGGATCAAACAATTATATTAGTTTTCCCTTTGTAAATAAAGTATACGGATATATATGACTATTTGAAATGTCTTTGCTATTATCGTTTATTAATTTTTAGTTATGTGTCGTATGAAATTATCATTTCATTGTATTTTATTTATTTAATTTTTTCTATTTAACTTTTTGTCAATTTGTTTAAATATATCAATTTTGTATATTCATGTTTATGGTTCTGTTGATTTGTTTGATATTTTTATATATTTAAAATATATGCATGCATTATGTATATAATATTAATAGTTCGTGCATCACCTCTACTTGGCGGTGACTGAAAATCAGTGTTGTGAGGTATTAACTCACAACGAAAATGCTGAGTCATCTGCCAATTCATTGCTACGCAGGTAATGGCTATTCTTGTGACAGGTTCTTAATAATTTTATTAAGTCATCATATATTTTGGTTCGTTTTTATTTATGTTTGCTTTTTTCTTATTTTATAACTCATGTTTTATTTTGAGATTTTTTTTTTATTATTTATTTTTGTTAACTTATATATATTTTTTTCTTTTGTTGTAAAACCAACCTTAATATTATTTTGTTGTTATGTTTCATGTATTGTTTACTCAAGCTTAGCAATGAATAAATGTTTTTCTTTCTTTCTTTCTTTCTTTCATATCGTTATCAATGCTTTCTTTCGCCCATTTGAAAAGACAAGAAGCTATTTCACAACCACCTCTACCACTAACTGTCTCATCCCACATTGCACAAAATATTTCATTCTTAGAAGCATCAAATATTGTTAAGTGTCCAGAGCTTTCTCAAGTAGAACATCTAAGAGTTAGTAAGATATGGTGTAGCTAAACACTTTTGCAAATCTATCATTATAACTTTCTTTTTTTTTATCAGCTGTAGATAGTAGTTTATCAGATGATTTCATTCTATATCTCCTCTCACTCTCTAACAAATGTCTATCAAAATCTATTTGAATGAGCTGTTTTTCACTTGGTATAGTAACTTGTTCAATGGCAATTTTAAATTCATCACAAGTATCACATGTGGCATTTGCAGGTTGTTTAAAAGAAAGATTATATTCATTGTTAAATATATCATAATAGAGCCATTCTTTTGCAATGTTTTGGTGAGGTAAGTTTAGTTCTTTACATTTCTCTGCATATAATGAATACATTTTTTTGATACATAAATAATTACCAAGGTATTTACGCTTAGTTAGTTCCCTACTGTAATGGCTTTCTATAGCTGGAAATGTCTCTATGTGTCTTCTCACCGAATTTCTAACACATCAAACATCATCAAGTTTATTAGCTGGGGGATGTTTACCTCTCTGGTCACTTGTCACACTACCTCCTTCAATTGTTTTCACTAGTGCAACATCAACAAAGCTATGTGATATAGAAAGTGTACTTAAAAAATAAGTTTTACATACTGGAGTGACCTTTTCATTAACAATAAAGCTATAGTTTAGACTGGAATTCCTTTTATTTTCCCTAGTGCCAGTTCGGGAACGCCTCCTCTTAACTTCTACTTTTTCCACTCTTTTTGCTACAAACAACCTCTTCATGTTGAGGTCAAAATCCTCCCTATAAAAAATATCAAATATACTTTGTCTTACTTCATGAGGTATTTTTTCTGTACATTTCTTTCTACATGATGCCAAGCATGGAGGCTTAAGAGTCTTAGCAGGAACAGTTTTATTGCCCTTAGCTGTCACATAACTTTTACCTGTACACCTTTTAATTTTACGCTGTTAACATTTCCATGCATTTACATTTCGCCTTCTTTTTCTAGTCTGTTTTGGTCCTGTAGTCTCAATGTTATTATTTGTATCTATGAATGATAAGGGTATGTTATCTTCTTCACTGGACACTTCTTTTGACTCTGGTACAGTAAAATTTGGATCATTGTCTGAATCCGAATAGTGAGTTATCGAATCATCACTATCGACAGGGTAGTGAAAGATTTCTTGTATGGTACGAGAATTGTCCTAAAATGCAATAAAATAGACAATATAAGTTTAGATAGCTAGGTAAATAACATACTACTGAACTATATAACTTACAGGTATGTTTATTAAAATAATATTTACCTGAGATCTCTGATCACTCTGATCAGTGTATTGGTTCTGGCAATTATCATTACATATTTGTTGGATTTCTATATTTTCTGCAATGAAATAAAATAGTTTTATTGAAAAAACCAAGAGTAAACAGCAGTAATATATGAAAAACAGCATTGAAAATTACCAACTTGAACACTCACAGTATTAAGATCAGAAATGCCCGAAGTTTGAGAGGATACGACTTGGTTTGAAGACAAAACATTAGAAGCTTGGTTCAAAGATTAATCTATGGATAAAACAAGCTGAAAAAGTAACACACGAATAAATTATGTGTTTAATCTTCCAGTGCTAAAGTTGAGTTGACATTTTATCACTACGATTTAATTCAGTTATCTATCATACTTACATCAATAAAGTGTTCTCCACGAGTATATTTATTCATTTTAGCATGAATTATCATTAAATAACACGTAATTATTTATTAAAATAACTTAACTCAAACAAAAACAGGAGACTACGCGAGCAGAAAAAAAGAAAATGCGCGGGCGGAATTACGCGGATTTTTTTTTCTTTAGTTTATGTCACAATTTAGTGCTGCCATACTGGGAAATAGTCAGAGCCATATTGTGTTAAGTTGGACGTGGCTTGTTATGGCCCTGACTGTTAATGGACATAAAGTAATATAATTTTAAGTATTTTTCTAATACGGCGGCCCCGTAGGACTTAATACATTGTGGCTCCGGAAAATATAAACGATTCTGAGTACATAAATGAAAAAAAAAACAATATGGCTAAAGTGGACTTAACATGTATAAAATAATTAAATACACTTCCATTTAAGTTAGCGTCTGTCTTAGTTATCAAAAAGACATTTGTCGAGTTTACTTTTCATAAAATATAAAATTGACTTCCGATCAAGTTAAACTATCAAACTTTACTATTACATGACTGATATTGATTTCGATATTGATATTGACTGACATGATAATTACATGAATACCTAAAATGGCTTGACACTAAGCTTATTATCCTAACACTACAAAGCAAAAAAGAATTGTATAAGATTGAAACAGCTTCTTATGGTTTGAATGTTTATTGGCACACGTTATTCACTTTACACTTGTACATAAAATGCAGTTAGGAGAACTTTAGATCAGTCTTTCTATTTTTAATTAATTAAATTATGTGGAGCACAATGTTACGTTGTTACAGACGATGTGTGAGAGAGAGAGAAAGCAATAGAGCGAGACAGCTATACATGAAAACCACAGACAATAATTTAGTGAATACTAAACATTCTCGCCCCTCAATTTAGTAACATAAAGTTAGAGTTAATTACAATGTAAAAGAAACCTATGTAAACTAGTTGTGGTTGATAATTTAATAAACTACTACAATTAAAATGTCGTTTAATTTTCTAGCTATAATAAGTAGGTAGGTACAACGGTTGTTAGTATCAAGCTTTATAACATTTGAACAATGGTAAAGTTTTTAGGTATTACTTTAATATTTGAATATGTTATCTATTATAGGTTGTAGTTACTTTATAACAAAAAGAGAATAGAGTAGAGTAGAATAGAGTATCTTAGACCATGAATTATTATTTAATAAAATATGGCTTTATGATAGCATTCTAAACATTGTGCTAAATAGGTTGTGTACTAAACAACATGCAAATGAGAAAGTTTGTAATTATTACCATTAAGTACTAGCTACAAAATCTTATTTCTAAACATACAACTAAACATGAATTTATTTATCATATCAAATTAACTTATGTAGCTACTAACATATTACTCATATAAGCTTAAGTACTAACATATTAAAATTATGTACTAATATCCTTGTCAAGTGGTAGTAAAATTAACTTATGAATTGGCCTTGAAAATTGACCTTTGGAAGTAAGTATAACTACAGACCTGACCAGGTTATCAGTTTTATTCATATTTAATGAAATTACTCTGCCCAGGGGCCAGCAAGTAGGAGGAACTATTTCGTCCTTAACAATCACCAGATCTCCTATTTTTAAATTAGGCTTAGGTTGTAGCCATTTATTTCTAGTTTGCAGCTCAGACAAATAGTTACTATAAAATTCTTTCCAAAATCTTTGTTTTAATGTTATAACTTTTTGATAAACATTTAATCTAGATTCATTACAATCTAACATATTTGGTTCAGGCAGATCAGTCATTGCTCTGCCTATAATAAAATGAGAAGGTGTTAGACAAGTTACATCATTAGGTAAATCAGTTAATGGACAAAGTGGCCTTGAGTTGACAATTCCTTCAATTTGAACAATTACAGTATACAATAACTCATAAGTCAACTTAGTACTGTAGAGATGTCTTTTAAGTAATGATTTTACAGACTTTATTCCTGCTTCGTATATACCACCCATGTGGCTAGCTAATGGTACTGTAAATTTGAATTCTACTTCATTTGAAGTACAGAAATCTATTATTTGGCTATATGAATCATCATTTTTAAAATTTTATACAACTCGTGTAGTTCTGATTTACTTCCTTTAAAATTTGTAGCATTATCTGAATAGCAAGTACTAAAAATTCCTCGCCTTGAAATAAAACGTTTCATTGCACAAATTAGGGCTTGTGCACTAAGGTCAGTCACTAATTCTAAATGCAAAGCCCTAGTAGCTAGGCACACAAACAAGCAAATGTACCCTTTATAATACTTGCGATTTCTAGTCATGGCACTGCGTATGGCTATAGCACCACTAAAATCCATGCCAACTTTATCAAACACATGAGTTAAAGTGACTCTTGGAGTAGGAAGGTTCGACATTTGTTGACCACAAACTTGACCTCTATACCTAATGCACCTGACACATGAATGAATAACCTTTTTTACTTCATTCCTGCCATGAATAGGCCAATATTTTAGTCTTAAGTTATACAGTGTGTTTTGAATGCCTGAATGTAATAGTTTCAAATGGTAATATTGTATGATGAGTGTTGTGATGTGATCTTTAGCTGGCAGTATAATAGGATGAGCCTGATTGTATGGGATATCAGAATGCTGAATTCGACCACCTGTGCGTATCAGTTTGTTTTCATCTAAGAAAGGATTTAACTTTCTTATGGGACTTGACTTGAATGATGACTTGTGTGAGTCATAATTTGATTTTTTGAGAGTGGACTGTAATTCAGATATTTCTTTAGGAAATGTGTGTCCTTGAGTTATTCTTATAATAAAGTCATGTGCTTTATTCAGTTCTGTAACACTCAAGTATGAGGAATGTTTGTTTGTTTTGTTTGATATATTATGCATAAATCTCAACATGTATGCCATTATTCTATTCAATTTTGTAAAATTTGATTGTTTAAGAAACAGATCATAGAAGAAAGAGTAATTTAAGCAAGATATACTACTAGTGGTATTTACAACTTTTTCTTCTTTGTTCTGGTGTGTACTTATGTCTTCCTCAGAAGGTGTGAGTATAGGCCAAGATGATAAATCATTAGCCATCCATGGGGCGCCTTGCCACCACAGTTGACAAGTTGGTAGATCTTTAGGCATCACTCCTCGAGTGATAAGATCAGCAGGGTTTTGTTTTGTGTTTATGTAGTACCAATTCTTACTTTTGGTGGTGTCAATGACCTGCATAAGACGGTGTGATACATATGTGTCATGTTTATGCTTGTATGGTGCTTTAATCCAACATAAAACTATATTTGAGTCTGAAAATAAATATATGTCATTAATATTTATTTCATTGTTTATCCTGTCTAAAAATCTATTAGTTATTTTTGATAAAAGCACTGCACCACATAGTTCTAGCCTAGGAATAGACTGTTGTTTTTTCAATGGAGCGACTCTAGATTTTGCCATAACAATTGTAGTTGTGGGAGGTTTGCAGTTATAAGTTGCTTTTAAGTAAAGGCATGCACCAAATGCTTTGTGAGAAGCATCACAGAAACCAACTAGATATATCTTAGTAGGTATGTCTGTGAAATACCATCTAGGTATTTGAATTTCTTGTAAATAATGTAGTTGACTGATAAATTGTAGCCACTTTGCTTCTAATTCAGATGAAACTAATGAGTCCCAATCTTTATTCTCTTTGCAGATGGCCTGCATCAAAAGTTTAGCATTAATAGTTGTAGGGGCTACAATACCTATTGGATCAAATATCTGAGAAATCTGTGACAGAATATTTCTCTTTGTGTTTTTTTTGCTAGTTGGTGTTGGTATAGATATTTGAAGCACATCCAGAGTATGTGTCCAGTTCAACCCTAGCGTTTTAACTTTGTCTGTAGGTGTGAATTCATAGTTGTTATGTTCAGAAGAGTGATCTCGCTGTGAGATTGGTGAAGTTTCATTGTATGTAATTCCTATTTGTTTAAGAATGTGTGGGTTATTAGTTGTCCACTTGTGTAGTCTAAAACCAGCTTTAGACAATAGATCTATTAACTGTAGGCACAATTTTATACATTCCTGCATGGACTGTGACCCTGTGAGATAGTCATCCATGTAACTATTATTCTTGATGCATTTAGAAGCTAGTGGGTGTGTGTCTGTATGTTTTTCAGCAAGGTCTAGCATTGTTCGACAAGCTAAATATGGGGCACATTTTGTTCCATAGGTGACAGTTGTTAGTTCTAGACATTTGAGAGGTTCGGTAGGTGAATCTCTCCAGAGCACTCTTTGTAAACTGCGTTGTTCGGGATTTATAAAAATTCCTCTAAACATTTTGACAATGTCACATGAAATGACATACTTGTATAGTCTGAATCGTATCACGACATCTGTCAGATCATTATATATATTGGGGCCTTCATAAAGTATGTCATTGAGAGACACACCCGTTGAACTTTTAGAACTTGCATGAAACACTGTCCTCAATTTTGTTGTTCTACTTTCAGGCTTTATAATAGCAAAGTGTGGCAGATAAAATGCTGGTCTGTCATTGGGAGAAAACCTGTCTATGTATTGAACATGACCAAGGTCAATGAACTCATGTATGAAAGCTTTGTATTTCTCATAAATGTTTGGATCTTTCTGAAAGGTTGATTCAAGTTGCCTAAGGTAGCAATAAGCAGTGTTAAATGAAGAACCTAATTCATGAACTTTTTCTTCTTGTAATGGAAGATTAACTGTGTAGTGACCTGTATGATCTTGTGTAGTTGTGGCTTTGTATAAATCCTCACAATATTTATCCTCTGGGGACAGTAACTTCACAGGAGGCATCTCCTCTTGATCCCAAAATGAGCTTAAGAGAGATTCAGTTGACTGTGAAACATGCATGTTGACTCGCTGAGTGCCACAAGGTAAATTAGTGTTAACTGGACCCGATACAACCCACCCTAATGTAGTTTGTATTAAATGAGGCATGTTGGGACCTAACTTGATGTGTCCTGTTTGTAGTGTGTCATAGAAGAGTTCTGCTCCTATGAGGAGGTCAATAGCACCTGGTTTAAAGAATGTAGGATCGGCTAGTGTACTGGCTGGTTGGTTTGGTATGTTCCATGAGTGTGTGTCTATGAATGTATGTGGTAGTGGCACAGTAATGTTATTCATGACTAAGAATGTAAGATTTGTTTGATAGTTGTCATAGTGTGATGAAATATTGGCATTAACATTTACTTGTGTTTGATTGTGGCTGTTGCCTACCCCTTGTATGGTGCATTGGTTTAGGTTTTCCTTAAGTTGTAAAGCTAAGGCAAGTCTACGGGTAACAATGTTGACTTCGCTTCCAGTATCCAAGAGAGCACGAGCTGTTATCCATTTGCCATTAGCATCTTGTATCTTTATTCTAGCTGTGGATAGTAAAATTTGTTGTAGGTTAGTATGTGACATAAGCACTGTGGCAGGTGAGGTTAGTTGTGTGTCTTGCTGTTGTGAAGGCACAGTTTTTTCATTTATATTCGACGTTAGTACTTGACTACTTGCTTGTGGCGGGTTAGTAGTAGCATGAGAAGCTTGTGTAAATGGCTTCAGTAAATCAGAACTCACTGTAGTTGCAGGTGGGAAGTCAGTATGTATACTTGAGTGATGCCTTCCCCGGCACGTTTGACATTTATATATAGAGCACTTATGTTTAGCCTGGTATGGCTGTAAGCAATTATAACACAGAGATTTAGCTTTTATAAACTGTATGCGATTTGAGACTGACATTTCTAGGTAGGTAGGACATTTGTATAGGGGGTGCGAGTTTCCACACATTATACATGTAACATTGTTGTCAGTAGTGGATACATGATGAGAGTTTTTGATTGTACAATGCTGTTGTGACTGTTGTTTATCATTTATCAATTCAAAGGCAGTTCGTCGTAGGTTTAGGAATTCCAGCAGTTCTGACAAAGTAGCAATTGAACTATCTTTGCGGTTGATTTCCCATGCAGCACGCAGGGAATTGTCCAGCTTTTGACTTATCAAAAAGACTAATAATGTGTCCCATTCGTCTACAGGAAGATGTATTGCTTTGAGAGAATCTAAACTTTGTTGTAATATTACCAGAAATTCTTTTAAGTTGAACTTCGATATAGAGGTGAAGTTGAGCATGGCTTTTAAGTGAAAGTTAACAATTAATGTTTTGTTTTCATACCTTCTGTTTAATATGTCAAGAGCCTTTGTGTAGTTTTCTTCCGTAATAAGTAGAGAGTTAACCAAACCTGCAGCTTCCCCTGTCAGCGCCGACTTCAGATACTGTAGCTTGTTGACCGTTGGCAGATCCGCGCTGTCCACGGACGCGTAAAATATATTCTTAAACGCCGGCCATTGCCGGATGTCCCCGTCGAACCTCGGCAGCTCGAGTAGCGGCAGCTTCACCTGGGGCTTCCTTTGTGGTGTACAGTCATGTTGTCGTGAAGTGGCTGGCTGTGAGGTTGTGCCGACGCCGCCCAGGTATGACTCCATGAGGGCTTTAGTTTCGTAATACCTATTTTCAAAGGCCGCTCTTACCTCTTCATGTTCTTCAGTATATTCGCTGATTTCTTCAATACTGTCCTGTATCTCTTCGAATTGAATAAGTATTGAATTCATGTCCTCCAGCCTCACGCGCACCTCATGGTGCGAGGGCGTGGTGCTTTGCGGATCCAACTGTGAGGCGAAGTTGAAGAGCCGTGTTAGCTTCCCTTTGATACTACTTCGTTTTTTTATGAATGTATCCTTGTCCTGATTAGTAGTAGTCATTTTAACGGATTGCATTTAATTTTATTGTGTAGCTAAAATTTTAAGATGTTCCGTCGGACAAGTATGGCGGAGAGAGAGAATTTTTGATCACTTCCGGCCGCTCGATAAAGCGATGTAGTCAAAGGTATTCCTTTTTAGTAGATGTGTCGATAAAGTATAGTATAGTTTCTTCGGTATTCCGATAGATGGCTCCCGTTGTCTATGAACGTTGGCTCAATAGTGTATGTCACTTAGGGTAAAACAGAGCTGTTTTTTCTCAGTTTCCTAACAGATGGCGCTGGGGTTCCCGGAAGTTGCCAATGTAAAATTGAGATTTTGCTTATCTGAATTCTGTAAATTCTGTTCAAGATGGCTTCCTCCTTGTCCTTGCTCGCTGCTCGAATGGACCAATTCATGTATAAGATTGAAACAGCTTCTTATGGTTTGAATGTTTATTGGCACACGTTATTCACTTTACACTTGTACATAAAATGCAGTTAGGAGAACTTTAGATCAGTCTTTCTATTTTTAATTAATTAAATTATGTGGAGCACAATGTTACGTTGGCACAGACGATGTGTGAAAGAGAGAGAAAGCAATAGAGCGAGACAGCTATACATGAAAACCACAGACAATAATTTAGTGAATACTAAACAAGAATGATGAATTCATATTATTATTAGAAGAAAATGAAAAGGGAAACAAAAAACAAGAAACTCTACTGGGTTCATCCAATTATACAAGAGAAAAATGAGTTTGGTGGGTTCATTACCCTTTACAGTGTAATGCGACAACATGAGAAAAAAATTGTGGATTATTTTCGCATGAAAATGACTACGTTTGACAAGCTTTTGACAACTATAGAAAATAATATACGACATGAAAATACCAAAATAACATAAGCCATCTTCGGGCTCATGAAAGAAGAGCCGATTAGGAGTTTTTTAAGTGGTCGCCATGACCGAAAATCGGTCGGATGGATCATCATTATTTTTAAGCATATTTATTTTAACGTTTCACAATAATCAATGTCTTTGAAGTGTTACATATTTCTAAATTCAACAGACTCCAAATCTTCATATTCTTTAGAAAAGTCAAACTGAAATTCATCTGTATAGGATGTTTCCACACTACTAATAGTTTCGGAGTCAAATTCAATCGATGTAGATTTTTGAGTACTGTAACCTGGTCGAGTTGAGTATGATGGGCCGGATAAGTTAAATAACGACGTAGAAGGCTGCGTGGTTTTGTAATACTCAGTACTCCACTGATGCTGAACATCACTTCCCTTTCGTTGTTGCGTGGCACGCACAAGTTTTAAAACTTCAAACTGGAAATCCACCATTTCCTCATCACTAAACTTATCAACACTCGAAGCTATACTTTTAAAAAAGGACATGGCACCGCTCTCTTCTTCTTTGGTAACAGTTTTTATAAATTCTGCCATATTTTGGTCCACCTCTCCTGTTTCTTTTTCTTCGCGATCGCTGTATGTTCTACGGGAGTTCTTTCCACGTTTGTCGTTTTGGGTATATTTGACTCAGTGTCTCGACGTGTTGCAATTTTTGTTAAAAATAACATTTCGTCGTAAAAATTACATTTACGAACCTGCTTAGCACCTGATCCCGATTTCATTTCTTTAAGTCTTCTATGGCATTTCATCCACCAATCTCGCAAAGCTGTCCATGTTTTTATTTTAGACTTTGCTGAAACAAAAAACGAACTACAGTAAGTACCTGCCTACAGTAAGAAATCTATGGACTAAGCTTTCCAAAAAATGAAATACAGTCTTGTAGGTATAAAAAAAAACATTTGTCACGAGCGATCAGCGGTACTAAAGTTATCTTCAAAGCTCACGAGTTCAGTGTTAGATACTACATGGTGGTAGTCAAAGAAGGCGGTGTTAGTCGCCTTTTTTTGACTAGTACCATTTATTGCAAGTAGAAATAAACTTCTTATAAAACAGGAAATTACCTCATTGTAAGACATTGTTACAATTTTTTACAGATACTTGGCAACTGTAAGTTACAAGCCGACCAACTTTGAACATCGACCTCTGAAAGCCAGTAACTGTTAATCGATGGTTATGTAAGAGCTAGGCTTGTATAGATCTCTACATCTTGGTATAAATACCTCCCAAATGTCTCGGATGGGAGCGAATTTGTCATGTTGTCTCCTGTCTTCACGAGTACTGCGGTCATCAAAATGAAGACAGCGTAAGAGAAATTCGAAACATTCTAAACTCATTGTGGATCTGTTTATACTTGCTGGCTTTCGCCGAAATTTCTTCATTAGTGCGTAAGAGGATTTCATCTATCATAGCAGAAGTAAAACTTTCCAAAACAGTTAAATGGTCTAATGACATCTCTGGCATCATGCTTCGGGCCGATAAACTGTGGACTACGTTTCTGTGATTATATTTCGATCGTGACCAAATATAAATGTTCTTACCACTAATAACAGTCACAGAGGGCAAAATAATAAGATTTTCTGCTGTTTCTTTTTCTTGTGATGCAGTTTCTGCGGTAAACCTGACGCATTACTTGTGGCTTGATGCGATACTTAAATGTCCGGCGGTTCTGTGCCATCTACTATGCTTGCAAATCTTCCAGTCGGTATGGCAGGAAAGAAGGATCTGCCGCGCCGCTATCACCAGCATTTTTTAAATATTTTTGTATGTGTATTTTTTCTGTAAGTGATTTTTTGTTCAAGAATCATTAAAAATTTACCTATCTGTAGAAATTTATTTATTTGTATGAGAACACAGCTCATGGGTTCATAAAAGAAAAATAAAATTTTAACAAAAATTGGCTATGTTATCCTTCATTAAAACATTACCTTCTGATTGCTCAGTTTCTTCTGTATTATTTCTATCATTTATCAAAAAATCTACGGATTGCAAAATTGTGCAGACATCTTGTTCGCAGTTTGATTTGAGACGAATCAAAATTATATAATACGAGGGATTTAAAGGCTCCCTCAAAGCCAACCGTGTTTAGGGATACATTTCGTGCTCTCGAACTCCTGACCCTGCCAAAAAAGTTTTCAACTGGGTCCTGATTAAAACTTCTACAGAACATTGTATCAAAACCATACTTATCATGTAAGAGTTTCCACATGGCCTGTACTTCCCCAATAGTAATTTTAGATCCAGCTTTTTTTACTTCAATATGTTCCATATTTTTTTAATTTAAGGCTGTCTTGCGAAAGCCTATGATCAGGAGAATTTCTTTTGACCCCAGACCTGAATATTTTTCCATTTAACACACCAAATGTATTGCAATTTAAACTGTCAAATAAATTGTCTAGGAGTTTAACAATAGGCGTAATTTGCCGACAAGTATCTGTTCCCCTACGGATGTCAAATGTTTTCCTGTTGTTCCTGTGTAGTTCAAATGTACTGCAAAGGAGTGACAGAACATTTGAGTAGCTGTTTTTACCTTCATTGTGTTAATCTTCTCTGGGTTTACGTTTTCTTCTGTTAATTTCAGAAGATAGTTCAGATTCCCTTGAGACTTGTCAGCTTTATACTGTTGCTGGAAATACTTCCACTTCAAAATCTTCTATATATTTTCTTCGCAATCAACATATTTTATATCTTTACTTATTAAATTATTTCTAATGCCCTTTATTGAGTGTTTACTAGTTAGTAAGTTTACTTAGTGTCTTTTATTAAACTTTCAGTGGCGCCAACATTAAAGGTGCTTTGGCCACACACAGTTGCCACCACCTTCAAACCTGTGCAGTTGACTTTATGACTGCGAATTACACATACATAATTAGAACAAGAATTACATAGTACATCTTTTATGTATTGTTTGAGGTCCAATTTGTTAAGTCTTTGGGCAAAATAGTATGCAACAGGTTGTATGTAATTCTTCTTTTTACCCCTTACCATATAGGTGAGAGAGTTGTCGCTATCTTACTTTGATCTCAAATCGTTGGTTGGTTGGTAATTTTATCTACGTTGGCATCATACTGTACTTGAGGGGTTATCGACATTTCGTCAAACATTACAATGCAGACACAATCGTCCTCATTCACATCTGCAACAGTGTCGCTCATTTTTAAAAAAAAATGTGTGTTGATCCCTGGATCGATTTTAGTTTTAGTAAGCAGATTTCTAAGCGATTTACTGGAAGGTAAGGGAAATCTTTTGTGTAGCAAAGTGTTCGCCTTAGGACTACGTTTATAAAATGATAACGATAAAATCTTCTCATCAAGAGTGAAGCGATGACCTTTTGGCTCTTTTTTTGCTTCTCGATACTGCATACGTGTGAAAAGTCTAGTTGGCACAGACATATCAGCCGTAACTCTTTGAAAAGCGGAGTTGTCAGACAGTTTTGATGCAGCGTCCAGCCTGGATTAAAATACGCACTCTTTACTCTACCAAAAAAATTCTCGTTGCAAAATTTTCGTTTTCTTTTGTGTCGTCTTGTAATATGCTACGTTAAATATTTTCTTTAAACTTTAACGAACCCGTAAAAAAAAAGAATTTCTTTAGTGAAAATTAATTCCTCAAACCTCATGATAATGTAGAAATAAATAATTAGTTATAATTCCTCTAGGTGATATATATTTTATTTATTATTAACTAGCTTATGCCCGCGACTCCGTCCTCGTGGAGTTCAGGATCGTTTCTACAGGAACCCAGCGTGATGTTACGAGGGGCGACTGAAAAGTTTTTAGCTGATACAAATGCATAAAAAAACATTTTTCAATATAATCTCCCTCTAATTCAATGCACTTCTTTCATTTATTAAAAAGGGCTTTTAACCCTCCCAAAAAATATTCGCAGTCTTTGCCTTCAAAATGTTCATTAACGGTCGCCTTCATTTCCTCGTCACAGGAAAATTTCCGTCCCCGGAGCTTCTTTTTTAATAATAATCGCCAGGTCTGGACTGTAGGGTGGGTGATTAATTTCTTCAAATCCTGTCTCGGCGAGGGCACGCCTTGCAACGCGTGCAGTATTGACGCTTGTGCAGTGTGCAGTGTTGCATTATTGTACTGCAGAAACAGGACTCCTTTCGCCAGTTTGCCTCTCCTTTTCTCGACAACCACTTGACTTAATTTTGTCAACAATGCCGAATAATAATCTCCGTTCATAGTAGTATTTTTTGGTAGGTAATCAATAAACATAATTCCTTCACAATCCCAAAAAGCAGTGGCCATGAGCTTGGTCGCAAAATAAATGACTTGTATCATAATTTTACACTCCATTTAAGTGAAGTCAGAGAGACATAATAAGCAATCTTTGTAGAGTATTAACCCATATCATCCCAAGCATACATAGACTTTATCGATTTTAACGAAAATTTTATCATAGCACCTTATTATGTATGTGAACATAAAACAATACGAAAAATATTTTTTTTTATTACTTTTGAAGTTTTGAAACCGATCGACTAATCGATCAATAGGAATATATATACATGTATTTTTTTATTGTGTAGGTTGGGTGATTGAGAAATTAGAAGCGGTTTTTATTTATATTTTTATTAATTTTAAAACATAATATATAGTACTTTTGAACATTTAGAATTATTAGTAACTATATAATATTTTGTAAATTTACAAAATAAAGTTATTTTGTGTGGAATACAACAGTACATTTCTGGTGCAAGGCCACATTGCACTTTGAACATTTCATGAATGTATTTTTGTGGCATAATCCACATCGGGTCGATTTGGTTTGTCTAATAATGTGATGATCTGTACCATCTAGCCTTATCGTATTAGGAACCCGTTTAATCACAGCTAATGATGATTTGGGTACCGATACGTTAGCATTGCTGTTGTTGCTCGAGGCCTCTTTTATTAGAAAAAACGTACTAACTATGTACCTAGTAAATGACAAAAGATCATGACTGTTGCCGTTCTTCGATGCTGGAGATAATTTGTATAATTGGAAGGCATTGAGTGGAAACATCAACATTGCCAGTACCACCTCTTCAGTCTTATCGATACTCGGTAGCACCCGACATTTTGGTCAAGTCGGTCGACGCCGCCCATATATTTGTTGTAATTTATAAAACATCTTGGTTGGTCAACATCTTTTTTTTGCTTGTCGCTATAGCGCTTGACCTTTCCTATTGGATGTACGCCACACTGCGTAGATGCAACCGTAACAATATTGTTGTCATTGTACCGGACTAAAGTGATTTCAGACAACACATCCGTACATTGATCATATGAACCTCTCTGGGTCTTCTTCATCTGTTTTGGATCCTTCAAAGGCGCCTTGTCAACTCTGTTCGCCCTTATAGTACCAGTAGCATCATGCCCTAACTTCTTCAGTTCATCCAGCAGTGCCAGTGAGGTTAAAAAGTTATCCATAGAAAGAGCATAACTGCCAGACGGTAGTTTTTCTATAAGGTCCAGTACTACAGACGCACCCACACCAAGTTCTGGGTGAGTATTCCCAGTGCTAGCCCCTTGATACAACTCACCATAAATAAGATACCCAAGACGAGTGCATATTGACCAGCTTTTGTACCCAAACCTAATGGGTTTGCCATGTATGTGCTGCTTCGCTACATGCTTGCCGTAATAAGGAATCATCGATTCATCGATGCTCAAGTTTTTTTCGCCAGGATAATATTTCAGCCATCTGTAATTGAGAAGGTTCCAAAGTGGACGAACTTTACCGAACTTATCGTTTGGTGGTAAATTATTATTATCAGCGACATGAAAGTAACGAAGTAAGTCTTCAAATCTGTTTCTTGACATGAGCGATGCTACGGCTTGAAAGCTACAATCAACTTGCTGTTCCCAATACATTCGGTACCTTGGCACGCTGTTATACCCTGACAATAACAGTATTCCGATAAAATGTTTCATTTCGGTCAGCGACACCCTAAAACTATGTTTGCCTTTCTGAATTGCGTTTTTTTCTGTTTCTGAACGCAATAACTCAAACACCTCGTCATCAAAAAACAATTCAAAGAACTGTTTTGGCGTTTCAAAATCTTCTAAAAAACTAGGTAAATTTGTATCTTTTTCCTGTTTTTCTGAAATAACAATAGCCCTCCAACGTCTAGATGCAGGAGCGCGCCTTTTTTTTCGTCGGCGGTGGGTTTACTGACGAGGTACTGGGTACGGGTTCGAGAGGTTGGTGGTCAAATAAACTGTCTTCAACATAAATACCGGTATTTGAAGCAACGGTAGCCCGAATTTCAGCTTCTGCCAATAGTTGGTGCCTTGACAAATTATTTATGTGGGCCGACTCCTCATCACCACTGTCTTCGTCACTTTTATCATAATTTTCTGGTGGAGTGATAAAAATATCTGCCGCTAAAACGTCCGTTTCCTCCTCCAGGTGCGAAATAATTTCATTTGCAGACAATCTGTAACAAAATAAATAAAAATATCTAAATAAAAGCAAAATCGTAATGCATAACCGTACACGGGCATATTATCCTACTGGAGGGCAATTCTCGCAAGTTCGATATCATTACTATCATAGAAATTATATCAAGTGTTCAATGTCATGTGAAAAATATCACAAAGTGAAATATATTTCTATTGATAGATTGAAACTAAATTCTCGCACACGGTAGTAATTTTTCCTTAGACATTAAAGAACGAAGACCGAAATCAATGATCCAAGCGAATGAATTGAACGAAAGGTCAGTTTAACTGTCATCTTAGATATGAAAAGGTCTTCATATCTGTAAATATTTTTACTCGACATTGGCGAAATAATTATGGCAAACACGATTGAAGCCACCTTAGAAAATTGAATATTGAATTTGTCAATATTTACATATGTTTTGGATTGTTTAAATTTTCCTTTAAGTGTACTTTGCCGGTAACTAGCAAAGTCTGAATTCCCAAATGGACCATCCGACAACCGAATTTAGTTTTTGAAATTTTATTATGGAAAAATAATATATTTTAATAATATAATTAACGTTGATCCAAGTAGATATTATTTACAACTTCTAAGACTATTTGATCTATGATCCATTTAATATATTTACCTACATTTTAGTTTTCTATCTATAAGTATTCAAACAAAATTTGTAAACAAAATGGCTACCGTTCGCACGACATCTTCAAATATCATCATATCGTCTGATCGTGACCACACGATATCATCCTTTGATATATATCATCATATCAGCTGGTTTTCAATAGAAAAATATCGATCGGATGGAGTGAGAATAGCTCAAGTCAAATATCGATCGCAAAATATCACAAAAGTGATAAATATCGAAAGTGATATAATATCTACCGTGTGAGAATTGCCCTCCTGATCGAAAAATCGACCACTTCATAAAACATCCGCATATCTACCCATATTAAATTTACATTCATTGTGACATATTACAACATTAATACACACACTATAATAAGTATAAAATAATAACAATACATGAATAATATAAATGTGATAAAAATACTTACATTTTACGACGAGACATTGTTTTGGTTAAAAATGGCCGCAATTACACTCGAACTACACTGAAATTGGCGCCAATTGTTAAACGTCAAAAATATATTTTGACAGCTATTGGCATCAAGTTTACTAACTTACAAAAAATAAAAATTGATGCGTTCCGTTTTACTCAGAAATAAATAAAAAGTGAACCGATCAACTAATCGATCACTAGGAAGATATGGGTTAAATGTAAATTGTTAACTTAGTAAATATCGAAGTATCGATATACTATAACTCTACATTTAGGTTTTCTAATATAGTAAAAATATTTTGCTTAGTTATAAATGTATTTCACCAGAGATATATTCGTAGAGCTAGGCGCTAGGCGATATAGGCGCTTCCAGACCGGCTGAGCGCGGCTCGCGAAAAAAAAACCGACATCGCAGGGCTCGGGGTCGAGCGGCGTTCAGCCGAGCCAACGTAGGGCACACGCAACGTAAGGTGGGTGGAATACCATTGAGTCTTTTTTATTTATTTATTTATTTATTAGTTCGGAATACTTACAGCTAAATAATACAACAAATGTTTACAAATTCAGTTATCGACTAAGCCAATAACAAGTATTCGCAAATAAAAGTCTTGTTGCAAGTCCTACATTTTTTTCTGCTTCTTTAGTGGCAATGGATTTAACATGCTCCTTGGATTTAAAATTTAAACTTTTACAAAAAAATGGGCCTATTTCATACCACACACAAAGAGAACTAAACTAAATTTAGTGGACAATCTGTTTTTTCAATCGGTTTATGATAGACAAGCACAGGTTCATTTAAGTTAAATTAAATCAGTGTGTGTATTGGAATCGGCTCCAGTGTAAAAAGCAATAAGTTTTGCCATTTACACCAAGTAAGAAAAAAATGGTAAAAACTGGGTTTTACAAGTATAATTTTTTTTATCCATGTTATCAGCTACAATTTACCAAGTATTATACCATTTTGGAATTATATATATATATTTACTAAATGCGCCAGCTTTTGACATAGCTTGCCAAACTCGCGCAGTACATTTTTTTTTCAATACAGTCAGTTAAAACTAGGCAATTTTGTATTTTGAAAGTTTTTCTAGAAAATAAGTCTTATTTTTTATGCAAGCTAGAGCAGCTGGTTTCAAAATTTTGATAACAATTTAGAGAAGCACTATTCAGGGTAACACAGCAAAAAAAATAATTGGAAAAAGTTTAGATTTGTGGCAACAGGAGTAAAAAGACTGTAAAAGGGTGTGACATTGTGCGATTTTTAAAAAAATGCTTATAATTTTGAAATCATATAACTTAGTTTTTTTTTATATTTTTCTGACAACCAGCTTGATTTGCCTTTTCACCCGGCTCCGGGTTGACGTCGAGTTTTGGGACACCCTGTATATACGGCTTGTGACTAGATGATGCAGATCCACTTTTAATACGCTAAAATAAAAGTGTCCAAAAACTTACCTTCTTTGTTTTTTGCGCTACATCTTTTTTACTAAAATTTGGAATAATTTATATGTACCATTCCTCCCAAGCTTCAGTTTTTTAACCCCGGTAGCTTTACAACTCTTACTTCAAATCCCAAATAGCAGAACATTTTGGTAGGGCATCTCCATGAACGGCACAATTTAAGAATTCAAATGAATATTTAGAAAAGCATTTACTTAGTATGTTTTCTGTATTAGCATTGCTTTCCAAATATTCATGTGTTTCTTTTACAATATCACTGAAATACCTCACTGCATACTCAGAAGGATAGGTGAGCTTTTTAAGTTTGCAAATTCTCTTTGTGAAATCCATTTATGGACAGGAGACTCATTTGTTTGAGTAAGTTTCTTTTTACAATCATTGCAGTTTAATATTTTTATACATCTTTTTACCACCCACCGTGCAGTGTATGCACGTGAGTGTACACTTAATATAATATATAATAATAATAATATATAATAATAATAATATAATATATAATAATATAATATTTAATATACAAAGTATTTTAGAACCCTCTTTGATTTTTGGAAATATTTTTTAAAATTTTATTATTTGTTCCCCTGTAAAATCCTCACAATTATAACTATTTGAATGTAATGTATGAACCGTGTTATAAGGAGGGACCGAAATATATTTATAAATGATTGACAACTCGGGTGATTATGCCTATAACTGTAAGCCCGCATTTAGCTAAAGAAATTTGCTATGGGATCAGAACTGAGGTATCGGGGTCGCATAATATTTATGCCCTTACTATTAAAAAAATCCCACAGGCATATAAAACTTTTCAGGGTTGTTAAAAAGTTTTATTGTGAAGGTACCATTACTTCTTTTCCTGTATCCAAGAACCTCATTTCTTCCAATGGATTTATACTTTTTATCCAGAATTTTTTATGTTCAGACTTCGTCGTGATTGCCCGTCTTAGAGGTTTCCCCATATTTTTAATTCCAGCTGCAGCTCCGTTGCATGAATCAAATAATTTGTCAAAGAAAGTAACAATACCAGCTGTGTTTTTTAAAGTTGGGCTGACGGGTTTTCCATCTGGGTAAAGGGCTGTAACAAATAACTGGAATTTAATACACCCACTACTATTATAGTTCTCAACCTTTTCTACATATACTCTGTTTGTGTAATAGTGCATTTTGTGATACATGATAGTATTTTGTCACTGCTTACTCAGCTAAATGCTCACGCCTTTTGTATCTCAAATTGGGGTAATCAGAGTGTTAAGATTTTGAGGAATCTCAACCATATATAGATGTTTCAAGGGGAACAGATGTTAAAACAAGTAGTCACTGGTAATTGGTTGCTAACCCGATCTCCAATTGAGTACTAGGTAGGTACTAGGCTTTTAACTCCCTTACATGTCTCTCACGACACCCAAGGGAAAAGATAGGGAATACTTGAGGGGCTAAATGCATATCCGCCACTGTCTACCTTTTGACTTTTTAGGATAAGGAAAAAAAACCTGCCTATTTTCATCCAATGTCATTCAGTAACATAATTTTCTTTCGTTTTGTAAACAGTGTATCAGTTTTAAAACGGTATTATAATAGAAGCCAGAAAAACAAGAAATAGTTAATAAAAAAGGATAGAGGCTGTTATGCATTTCACTCATGGACAGAGGCGGTTTTGAATTTTATACGTGTGGACAGAGGCGGATTTGCGCGATACTATCCATAGGATCTGTTATGCTAGACTGCACCAAGAACATAAAATCCTAGGTAGGTATCTCTGAGGGGTTACGCGATATTAAAAATAAAACAAAATTTAAATCGGTAGAGTTTCTTTATTAATCAGACAAAAGAATTAAAAACAAAATTAAATGGATATCCCTACTTATTCTAGATATTCGCATGGTTCATTTTCCGGTTCTCTACCCCCTTCATAATTATTCTCTAAAACATTTTTATAGTAAGACAGTAAGTCATCGCCATGTTCTTCACACCAATCTTGTCCAAAGTGCTTGTTCAGTAAAACATTGACGTCGTCGAGTTTGGGCTTGCCAATTTTAACAGTATTTGGCTCAATGTCTCCAACACCAAAATCGTTCATTGACTTGACACGCGGTTTCATAATACTTTTCGACACGCCCGTGTCAACTTTGTAATTGACTTCACCTCGAATCACAAAGCGTTCAGAACTATTATTGACTCTTTTGAGATAATATCTTTTGCAATCGGAAAATTTTCACCATTGTTGTATCTAAATAGCACAAATGATGGGTTTATATATATGATGATCTTGATGTTTTAACACAAAGTTTTATCGATATGAGTAAGAAAGTAAAAAATTATCCTGGCAGGGTCGCCATGCAATGTACGAAATAAGACACGTGTTTGCTCGTTGGATATAGGTTTATTACTACTAAAGACTTACAACTAACATACAATATATATAGGGAATATGTGTGCGTACCACACTACACCTCCCCCTTTGAAAACAAAAATATAAAAGTTATTATTTTATATTTTTCTATATATTAAACTTAAAACTATAATATAATTAAAATCTAATTGTCAAATCCGGGAAATATTGAAACAAATCGTTGGCCAAACGATTTGCTGCGTAATCGCTATCAAGTAAAATTATCATATTTAGGATGTCTTTAAGACTCTTGTCACAGTACTGTACAGTAATATATAATTTTCATATCTTTCACTTTCACAATATTGATTAACTCTTTTTTTTCACTTTATTATTTACTTTTAACAGTATTATATTCTTTCTTATATTCACATTTGACAAATAAAAGACGTGTGTTTCCTTCAATCATGTATTCTAGACTAAAATCCTAAACTACCTTAACATATACCATCTAATGAACCATCCTCGTTGATAAAGAATTTAATAATACCAAACGTCTTTAACAGAAAATCTACGGCAGGCTTTACTATTGCTTGTCCAGGAATGAATGATGTTAAAGTTCTAACTCCAGACGCGATTAGACCCCCAAAGGTTGAAGTTCCTGATCTTCTATTCTTCCTCTTAACTTGTTTAATATTATTCTTCGAAAATCTTTTCTTACTTTTAACACGACGAGGATTGAAAGTCATATTGTTATATAAACTAGCACAAAGGCGCTGGAGACTGGACTTAGACGTTGTTCAATGGACTGTAAACAATCCAATTCTCTCTCGCAAGGCATACGAGAAAGTTTTAACTTGAATGAAGCTACAAGAGCGGTAAGCTAAATACAACGCGTATTTTATCATAAAAGGGAGATAAACTATGCGTTCTACTGGGCTGAAATCAGTATCCAAAAAGCGCGGTCAAAGTTGTGGTTCCCACGTCGGTTTCACTATTCATCTCTTTGGCCGCGAATCTCCCATATGATTTTACACTTATTTCAAAAGACAGTTCGTCAATGTTGAAGGTCTTATTTACTGGCCTATTTGCATCTTCATATGATACGTACAACCATCCGGCAGCAGGGTACGTTCCATAACCAGTTATAGGTCTGGGTAGGGCTGAGTAACCATCCCGACTCACACTAGGACGCCATGACAAAGATAAAGATTTTGCGGCGGACCCGTAGGTACTGTGAGTCATCTGTCGAACACAGTCAAATGATGGAGGACGAGCGTTCAGAGAAGGGATGTTATACGCTGAATCTTCATAGGTAGTATAATTAGGCTGCCATGCCATAGCCCACATACCACAGCGTTTACCATACTCGCCAGTAGGCATTAGCCTGAAGTTAACATTAAGCAGTTGAACAGATTTGTGATTTATTTTAGTGCCTATCACATTACCGACTTATTGGTAACACTGCCATCTACGCCGACAACAGGTACAGAGGTGGGCGTTGGTAGTCCAACCATATTAAGGTCAGAAAAGAAATCACCTGAATAAAACGGAATGCAAGTTGCGGCTCCACTAATCATTATGGTTCCATCTAATGAACCATCCTCGTTGATAAAGAATTTAATAATTCCAAACGTCTTTAACAGAAAATCTACGGCAGGCTTTACTATTGCTTGTCCAGGAATGAATGATGTTAAAGTTCTAACTCCAGACGCGATTAGACCCCCAAAGGTTGAAGTTCCTGATCTTCTATTCTTCCTCTTAACTTGTTTAATATTATTCTTCGAAAATCTTTTCTTACTTTTAACACGACGAGGATTGAAAGGCATATTGTTATATAAACTAGCACAAAGGCGCTGGAGACTGGACTTAGACGTTGTTCAATGGACTGTAAACAATCCAATTCTCTCTCGCAAGGCATACGAGAAAGTTTTAACTTGAATGAAGCTACAAGAGCGGTAAGCTAAATACAACGCGTATTTTATCATAAAAGGGAGATAAACTATGCGTTCTACTGGGCTGAAATCAGTATCCAAAAAGCGCGGTCAAAGTTGTGGTTCCCACGTCGGTTTCACTATTCATCTCTTTGGCCGCGAATCTCCCATATGATTTTACACTTATTTCAAAAGACAGTTCGTCAATGTTGAAGGTCTTATTTACTGGCCTATTTGCATCTTCATATGATACGTACAACCATCCGGCAGCAGGGTACGTTCCATAACCAGTTATAGGTCTGGGTAGGGCTGAGTAACCATCCCGACTCACACTAGGACGCCATGACAAAGATAAAGATTTTGCGGCGGACCCGTAGGTACTGTGAGTCATCTGTCGAACACAGTCAAATGATGGAGGACGAGCGTTCAGAGAAGGGATGTTATACGCTGAATCTTCATAGGTAGTATAATTAGGCTGCCATGCCATAGCCCACATACCACAGCGTTTACCATACTCGCCAGTAGGCATTAGCCTGAAGTTAACTGTACGGTTTGTACTGTCTTTAAATGATAGAGTCTGATGATATTAAGAAAACTGATATAATTACTGATTGAACACAATTATGAGTACACACGGAAGCTGATAGATGCGAACTAACTTAATTTAACCTAAATAGCTATAAGTCGGCGTAAACTGCTGATCGTACAAAATGTACGGTGATTGACCGTACATGCTCCGGAACAGGAGAGAAAAACATGTTTGAAATAAATTAAATGGAATGATACCTAAACCTTAATTAATGACATATCACTTAAATATCTCAAATGGCGATAAAGTATAACTTAAATATTTACAAGTCAACTTAAATATGATATTAACTGATAGTATTAACCCATAATTATTATAACTTAAACACAAAAAAGATAAAACAACTTAAATATTTATATGCAATCTTAATAGTATTAACTGATAACCACGGACCTTAAATATTTATATTATTTAAATAAATTATATGTAACACAAAACTCTAACTTTTACTCAAATTATTAATGAAATTAGGTGAGGTATTCTTATTCATAACACTCGCGTAATGATTGTTTATGTTTTCGTTATCACTATCCCCTGATATTTCGATTGAAATGTGTCCCAATCGTCTGGAATGGTGAACGCGAGGCTGCATTTGGCGCGAGGAATGTGTCGCTTTATTTCTGAGTCTCGCTGTCGGTACCGCTGCCGCTTGGATCGGCGCGGGAGTCTGCGCGGGCAACGTCGCCGCCACCGCGCTGCTGATATCACTTCCTCTGGCTCGAGTTCCGCAAGTGCCTAGTCTTCGCCTGGTTAATGTCAGCCCGATGCAAATGAGGATCCCTGCTATGGTGCATATCATTCCGTATTGGGTCACATCATGGGAAGTTGGTCTATCGCTCAGAAGAATTTCTGTCCCACTGTCTTTCATTTGTTTAATCTGGGTCTTGATCTCATTGATTTGCTGATGAAAGCGTGAATGGTTGCTGATTCGAATCTGTTCTAGTAAGTCTGAGTTGTTCAAAGTGGTGATTGGTAGGTCTATAATACTATTGATTTGAGGTATGTTTATTTTTAATACATTGGCTTCAATTTCGAGTTTGTTACTCTGATAGCTATGCGAATATATCGTAAACTCTGCGCCTCTGATAATACAGTCGCCACTTAACGTTATAATACCATTTCCATTTAGCCGCTCTGATGTTATTTGACTCCCACATATGATTCGAACCGTGCATTGTTTACACCACGAATATAGGTGAGTGTTACGTTCATAAAGTTCTGACCAGACAGTTTTGCAAGGTTCCGAGTATAAGGTACATTGCCCCGTTACATCATCAATAATACAAAGGCTCTTATCAGATGTCATGTGATACATCGGTCGCTGCAATGGGCATAGCTTAATTGAGTCATCGTATCTACTACAATGTAGTACGTCTGCTTGTGACATAATGAAATACGAGTCTTTCTGTATATTCATAGCTATGTACTCTGATATAGGTCGAATGTTCACCATGTTATTTTTTACATTTTGATAGATTGGATGTAGTCGATATATCTCGTAGTAATCCCTGGCAACTAAAGGTATCCGAATTTCAAAAATAAAGTATTTTTGTGTCATTTTTGCCTTAACCTTCATCATGTGGAAATGTTTTGGTAAGTCTGTCGCAATGTTGTTAATCGGTAATGATGATATTTAGGTCAGATGATACATATTTTCTCTCAGTTGTGGCGGAGCGGCAATAGTGTGACTCGATGCATTTGAACGTTTCTATGAACTGCATAACACTCCGCTTCTTGGCCAAATTTTTCATCGACGCTCTATCGCCGCCACGTCGATCTTCTGCTAGAAGTCCAGTAGTCAAAAAAGTTTTTGAAATCTTTCTAAGTCAATGTACGCCTATATTAAGAATCATCAAAAATATAGCTTGACACACCCGCAATAATTTGTAAGGCTTGGTAAATGTTTTGACGTACATTGCAGTAAATGTTTGGGATTCATTTCGCTGTCGAACCTAGGTGGGTATCCATTATGTTCGCGAACCTTTTGCGCTCCGCGCTCCTGCAACCGCTCACATGGAGACGTAACGCGCATGTGCAATAGAAACAGGCATGCTCCACAGTCCTCTTGCGAACTGTGAGCGAACATGTCGTCACCATTAGTGGCTAGTGCAGCATATATTTTATATCATTATCTTCTCGAAAACTACAGAAACCGTCCTCGCTTTTGGGAATCTGACTTTTACAAGAAAAGACGTTCGAATTCATTGGTGTTAGAACTCAGATCTCAGGAATTAAGTGGCCATTATAAAAACTTTATGCGAATGTCTTCATCTAATTTTGAATATTTGTATAATTTGGTTCTGCCAGCAATACAAAAAAAGGACACAACGTTTCGAAATGCTATATCGGTTCAAGATAAATTAGCATTAACGCTACGATTTTTGGCAACAGGTGATAGTTTCACAAGCCTGCAATACTTATTTAAAATCTCAAAACAGGCAATCAACAAATTTATCCCCGAAGTCTGTCAAGCTATTACCAATGGACTGAACGACAATGTGAAGGTAAGAAATGTTTTATTGTTAATTTAATCATTTTTACTAACACTATATGGGCAATGCCCGAAATAAATGCTTTTTATTTTTTTATTGTATTTATTAATAAAAGGTTACATACAAATCAAAGTAAAAATAGAAGTAGGTAGGTACAATTAAACGTAGTCACTGATATCAAAAGAATCCTCGCTGTACTGCGAAACGTTACTTGGACTGTTTTGACCAATATCAGCTTGAGATGTACTAGGTGTTGCCGGTGAATGTGCTGATGAATAAATCGTATCTTGTGTAGCTGTTTCTGACCGTGTTGTATAATAATTATGGGGCTGACTTGTGTAGTAACCATATTGTTGATTGTTACTAAAATATCCTGCGTCAGCCTTAAATACAATATCACATAAACGCTGTTGTACCAAATTCTTCGTGCAATGATCGTAACTTCTCAATTTACTCTCTAAAAATTTACAAAACGTGCCAATCTCGTCGTCTTGATTTGACTTGGTCGACGCTGATTTTAAAATACCATATGCATCCTTCAACATGGATCATATTTGCGTTTTATCGGAGGCCTTGGGGACGCATTTGTCGGAGAAGGAGGCCCATCGGTAGTTTGTACGGTAGACGGTTGGTCGAAAATGGCAGCATTATTATCTTCCTGAAAACCAAACAAGACAGGCTATAAATGTACCTATGTAAACACTTTATTGTACAGTTAGTGACATAATCAAATCTACATACATATTTGTTTTTTTTTCAGTTGCCGAACAGCCCTGAAGAGTGGTTAAAGATGTCTGATGCCTTTGACGAGTTATGGAATTTTCCTCATTGCATCGGCGCAGTGGATGGAAAACATGTTATTTTACAGGCGCCACTTAACAGTGGTACTGAATTTTACAACTATAAGGGCAATTTCAGTATTGTGATATTTATTTTGGCCGATGCTCATTACAAGATTAGATTTGTCGATGTCGGTTGTCAGGGCCGAATATCTGATGGTGGAGTATACAAGAATACTAAACTACACTCTTTGATGGTAAGCGGTGAATTGAATTTGCCCACTCCGACACCTTTGGAAGGACGTAGTAAAGATATACCATATTATTTACTAGGTGACTCTGCATTTGCATTGACCGAAAAAATGATGAAACTGTTTCCTGGCCAAACACATGCGAAAGGTACTCTTGAAAGAGTGTTCAACTATCGTTTAAGCAGAGCACGTCGTGTTGTTGAAAACGTTTTTGGTATAATGGCACAAGTCTTCAGAGTTCTAAGGAAACCACTTATGGTAGAACCAGATAAAGCAGCAGTTATAGTAATGACGATCGCTCACTTGCACAACTATTTAAGAGAAGATTCAGATTCTTACTGCTCTCATGTAAGAGAAAGTGATAGTTTAAGAGATGATTATGAAACTTTACAACCATTAAGAAACTGTGCACGTCGGTCTCCTGACAATGCAAAAGAAATAAGAAAGGAATTAGGGGATTATTTTTTAAAGGATGGAGCTATTTCATTTCAAAACAACTATTGACTGTCTTCAGACAGTTAATGTTTTGAAATGATATAGGTACCCTACATTATTAAGTAATAAATTAATAACTCACTGTATTCAATGATTGTCGCGGTTTATCGCGATCCATCAAAAATGTTAATGCTTCAAACGCGAACCAATTACTTCTATATATTTCACCTGCACCTGAAATGTGAAAAATAAAGTAAACAACTCTCCATAGTGTTTTATGTTTTACACCACTTAATAATGCTCATGTTAATTTACCTTTCCCAGTCCCAGTGCTATTCTTTTGTTTTGATTTTTCTCTTCGAAACCCAGAGAGCAGAATTTTCATTTTGTCTTTGCATATTTGCCCCGATATGCCCATACCTCTTCCGATTTCCACCCAGGCGTCTTCTTTTAAATTTTTATTTTTGAAATTCTTATCCTGGGGATCCCACAGCACAGTATAGTTTCGGTACAACTCGATTAGAGTTAAACATTTGTTTTCCGGCCACTCCATATTTAAAACCAAAGAATAGATAATATTTTAAAACCGAGCGTGGAGCGTCAATACACGACACGTACGCACTAACGAGTTATCTTGCTCGCGTCCACGAACAGACTGCGCTCCCCTTTGTGTTCGCTCAAGTTACCGCCACTGGATGGAACGCAGAGTGCGGAGCGCGCAATGTTGCACGCTCCGGGATCGCGAACGTATCCACTATGTGGAGCGGTTGCAGGAGCGCGGAGCGCAAAAGGTTCGCGAACATAATGGATACCCACCTTTACGTCTGCGGCGAGCTGGAGCTTTTGTTTTCAAATATTTTAAAATGAAATTGTCTTGATGCTTTTTTTCTTTCTTTGCGTAAAAAGCAGAGTGAAACTTTCTAACATCTTGCGGGGTTAGATCATTCATTTTGTTTTTCACATCTTCCACTGTGAATCCTTCAATTTCCATACCAATGCACAGATTTTGCAAAGCAGTTTGGCGCATAGCTTTGTTTTTATAATTTTCTGATGTTATGTCCCATAAACACGGATTATCTATGTTTATAGAGACAAACTTTATAGTTTCGTCTTCAGATAACTTCTTCATAACATAACATAACATAAACGTTCACGCCGTTTATCCCCGAAGGGGTTGGCAGAGGTACCAATACTCCTGAACTCACATGGCAAGCGCCATCTAGTTTCCAGAGAAGGTACCCACGTTTTGCTTAGACAGTGTACTCACGTGATAGGGGGCAGGCCTGTCGCCGTTTTGTACGAATACACTGTCACATGACTAAGTATAACTCAGTCATGTGGGTTTCCTCACGATGTTTTCCCTCACCGTTAGCAACCATGATAAATTAACCACACATATGACTTTAGAAAAGACAAATTGGTGTAGGCCCGTCCCAGGATTGGAACTCACGCCCTTCTGTTTTTCGGGCGGGTGTTCTACCCACTGGACTATCATGTCGCTTCTTCACCATTGTTAAATCCTTTTTCTTCGCAAAAAAAGTCCGCAAAAACAACTAACACGTGTGTACTTCGTCAGCACTGGAATGGCACTGGATTGGCCGTCTACATTATTCCAGTTGCACTGGATTGATCGCACTGGACCGAAAAGTAGACCGCGAATCCAGTTACTGGACTGGAATGCTTACTGGATTCAGTTCATTCCAGTGCCGGTTTACATTTTTCCAGTAAGCAATCCAGTACTGGACTGGATCGCTGGACTGGAATAATGTAAACCGGGCTTTAAATATAGTCCATAAATCAGTGTTGCTGTTAAGAAATTCATTTTGCCTTTTACCTTGTTCGTAACCGGTAAATACTTCCCTTTCCAAGCGTCTTATTTGGTAACGCCAATTGGTATCACGCACAGTAGCTTCAGCAATAATCAGGTTAGAAGGCTGGTTAGCAGGAGGGACATACATAGGGGAATGAACTCGTTCAGGCGATGACATTATGTGGTCCTCAACCATCGGCGAATGTATAAACCATTGGAATGGAATTTGAAATAGAAAGCAAGCCAGATTCTTCGGTATTATCACTAATGTTGTTGCATTTAACACACCGGATAAATTTTCCTCCTCTAATTGTTAAACTATTTCGTCTTCCCCGTCACTATCTTCTAACATCCGCCATATCTCATGTTCCGTCAACCAACGGTCGTGGCATGGTAAATAAAATCAAACACCGAAACCCCAAAATGAGATGCGCCGAGAATCTTTTCTGGTGATTGATTGAAATTATAATTACCTCAAAGAGCTGTTTTTGATAATGAATTTGACAATTAGGTCAATTTATTACGTCATTATTTTTAAAAAACAATGATAATAATCTATAGACAATAAATCTACAGTTCGTCCGTGATTGCATCACATGTGCGGAGATGAAAATATAGTACGTACGTGTGCAACCATATGGGTTTCAAAAAAATAATAAAAAACCTTTTAGGAGGGCTGAATATGATTTTATTTAAATAATTTGTCATTATATATACTTTTTACTTTCCGTAGTATATAAGGAATAAAAGCAAGGGCAATGTTGCCCTGACGGTGCGCTAATTCAACAATAGGTCGGAGAGTAACACGGATCTGAAGTAGCTGACCGTGCCCACAGACAATATAGGGTACGAGTACAGACTTCGAACAAATATTCGGTCTACGGGTAAAGATATAGATACAGTACCTTTTTCTTTAACCTTTATCCATATTCAATTAATTTTGGAAGCTTAAATGAAAAACAAATTTTTATTTAATAAATGATTTATTTTTAAGTTTTTTCTTGTACTTGTTTAGTGCTTTTAATTGAATATTAGGAAGATTCCTGTTTCTTAGCCGAAATATGTCAGTTCCTCTGAGAATTTTACTTACAATACTGCACCAATTCATTATTGCAAACCTTACAATAAACTCAATGAAATAATCCAGGAGAATATCCTTATGTTCGGCACATTTGATAAAATCAAATGAATACTTGGAATTATTTTTTTCCTTTATATTTTGAGAGATCTTAATTTCATGAGGATTGGATTCCAAGTTTTCACTTGTTTCAGTAATAACAGTGGCGAAACATCTCACAACACTTTCGGTTGGATAGTTTAATCTGTCTTTACTATCATATTCTTTACTTTTTATCCATTCATGGACATTACTTTTCTCTTTTGTAATAAGGCTTTCCATGCAACTTTCACACTTTTTTATTTTTTATTGATTTGTGACTTTTTGAACAACCCAACCAGCTGTGTGGGCCCGCGAGTGTACATTAATGCGTTCTCGACGGGCCTGCTCCATGAATGATTCCATATTTGATTCTTGTATGGGATGACCCGGCACATTTTTGGGTTTATCAAACAAAGCTTTTAAAGTTATAACTTGATCAGCCGGATCATCCTCACAATTAAAAGTATTTTTATGAAACTTAATCACACGGGTTATCAATAATGATTTAAAGGTGCAGTTAAATGTGTGGGTACTAGGGTCATTATTTCGGTAATTGTAGGCTCTAACTTGACCAAAACAGTTTTCAATTTGATCAGAGTTATAATAACGCGGCCTCATTATTGTTATCCCTTTTTGTTTAAACAGTACCCACAACTTCTGAAAACTTTTTAAAGTTGTAATAAAATTTCTCAGTGAGGGAACTGACTTTTCTTTACCTAAAACATCAATGTACTTTATTTTCTCTAATTTTTTAATGGAATCTTCCCAAAATTTGTGATATTTGCTTCTACTGCTTTTCGAAGATCTTTTCCTTTTGATCTTTTTGTAAACCTTGCAGATCCATTTATACTGTCATACAGTTTGTCGAAAAACAAAATTATTTCAGATGTATTCAGCATAGTTTTGCTGACTGGTCTCCCGTCGTCGGGGTATTGAGCTGTAACAGAAAATACAATATGATCATGGTATTTCTAAACTATTATTTTTATGAAATAAGCACAAATTTACATAACATAAACATTCACGCCGAATATCCCCGAAGGGATTAGCAGAGGAAGTAATACTTCTGAGTATCACGTGACTTTGTCACTTGGTGTTCAGAGTGCCCACGTTTTGCATAGACAGTGTACTTACGTGATAGGGGGCAAGCCTATCGGCGTTTTGTACAAATATACTGTCACATGACTAAATACAACTCAGTCATATGGGTTTCCTCACGATGTTTTTCATCACCGTTAACATACATGATATATAACCACACATATGTCTTCAGAAAAGACAAATTGGTGTAGGCCAGACCCTATATATATAGGCTATCACGTCGTCACAAGATTAACAATTTATAAAACAGTTACTGTACTATACGCATAAACATGCTGTGTAGTGTTGGCTTAGAATAGCACTACCCCATTTCTTCCGGTGGGTGTATGTAAGAGGCGTCTAAGGGAATGGGGGCTCTGGGATTTTTGGGTGATGCGGTTGGAGACACATCACCAACAACCTTTATTTAACCATCTTTTCCTCATACAACTTTCCAAAAGTGGCTGAGGATTTTCTAATTCCTTAGCTCTGGCTACCCCTTTTAGGAATTTTTAGCCGTGAGTGTATGTATGTATGTTACTGTACTAGTCTTTATATTCAAAATATACTCACGAAACTTAGCTGTATATGATAATGCTGATGCCATTGTGTAGCTGAATACTTTCACACAATTCCGAACCTAAAAATAAAAATTGAAATACAAATTACAAAATGCCATAATTAATATTTTAAATATAAATTTAATTAGTTTAGTGGCAGTTCTTTTTTGTAATTTTATGAACTCTGGCTTATTTTAAAAATGGACAAGAAGCAATTCACGCACCTTCATTTTTTATTTTATTCTGGTATTACATGTTCATCGCTTAGTTTGTGAAGGAGACGGGATTCTGTGTGGTGGCAATTAGCATTATATACATCCAGAATGTCACTCCACTTTGACAATTTGCCATCCAGAACAATATTTTTTTTTAAAAAATTATTCCTCAAGCCTTTTATGAGGTGCGATGGATCGTAAATTATGAGTAAATTTACGCCACATACAGTAACAGTGTCATCTGAAATATAAAGTGATTGTATTGTAATGCTTTATAAATTGACATATTTATGGATATATTATAATGCTGATTCATTTCAATCAAAAAAGGTAACTTGGCAAGAGACAAGTAATAACCTTCGCAATGTATCTACCAACACTCAAAACACAGATGTGTACTATGACAAGCTTTTGTACATACAATAAATATTTAATGAAATGATACAATTTCACATATACATTCAATATTTTGGAGAAATGAGCAACCCATATTATCATAGTTTATCAATACAGTAATGGCTAACACCTACCTGGCTCCTTATTTGCAAGTAACTGCTCACGTTTAGTGTCTTCTTTAAAACTTTTTAAACAAGATTGGAACGCTGTGCCTTGGTCACAAATTAGTGCCACTGGTTCTAAGCCACACTCTACTACAGCTGATGTAATTTGTTTTAATATCTTTTTTAATTCTATTGCAGATGTAGCTCCCTCACAATAGAAATAAGCGATAGGTTGCTGCCACTTATGTATTGCCCCTCTCAACATGAATACCAGGGCATGGTCAGCAAATTCAGGTTTGCGTTCATTCAATTCAACAAATCCACTGATATTGTCTTTTTTCTATTCACAGGAGATATTTAATTCGAGCGACATTTCATCAAATATGATAGAGCAATATTTTTTCTTTTGCGTCCACCCAGCCACCTATAAAATAATAAGAGAATTAAAATTTTGCAAACAATTATATGTACCGAATTACATACATACATAAATATACTCACGCCGTTAGTTCCCATTGGGGTAGGCAGAGACTATCGATCGCCACTTTGTACGATCCTGGCACACCTCTCTGGCTTCATTTACATACATCAATCTTTTCATACATGCTCTTTTATTATGTACCGAATAGTATTGGTAATTTGAATTAAATATATGTATATAATTCCTACCTCTTTTTTTTTAAACTAAACACTTGAGGGCATATTCCTGTCTCGATATTAAGTTTTGACACCAATTTATTTAGTGTTGATCTTGCAGGCAAGATAAACATTTTCCTTAAAATATCCTTTTGGGCTCTGCTTTAATATGGAGAGTGCTATTAATTTTTCCTCAGTAGTATAGCGATGCCCTTTTTTATTTCTTTTGCACAATTTTAATTGCATGTGCATTATTTTTCGTGCTTATGGATTCATGTTCCTCGTCATCTTTATAAAAGCTTCTTCTTTGGACACTTTTAGGGCAGTCCTTGCTCTTTTGTAATAATTTACCTGCCGCTTGGCTTTTTGGTAATGATTTAAAATAAATTTTCTTGTGGGTGTTAGGTTCTTATTTTTTGAATGAAATGCTTCTTGGCAGCATTTGTAACTTTTTTACCTGAAAAATATGAAATAGCACTTTTTTAGTAGTTTCAATTTATATATTTCCTTATCATATGGTATGCAAAAGAAAGAATGTGATAATTCAATTTAAAATCATTAAATTACCTTAACCATGACTAATATGAGGATCTGGTCTTTGTAGTGATTTTGACATAATCTGGTTCACAGTTTCAATATCTGCAATAGAAAAGATATCAAATCAATTATTTAACTGTTTGATAAACCTTTTGTCTCATGTTTAACTATCATCAGCAATAAAATAATATATTACCAGGAACTTCAGCAATCAAATCTCCACATGTTCTTTTTGGAGATGGCTGGACATCATAGAATAAAACATTTGTTTCATCTGAAAAAGAATAAAAAAGCGTGACTTACACAAATCATCAGTTATAAAAATTATTGCATGACTAGAACACGATGTAATTTAAGATTAAGCAGATATAATATTTTAGAGTACAAGTCCACTTTACACGATGCATATTTTTGCAAACATAAGTGTATAAATATAAGTAATGACAAGTTTTTTTTCATAAAGCAATTTATATGCAATCATAACTTAGCAAAATGACAAATTGAACTCAAGTAAAAAAAAAACAATGTCTTGAGTTTTCTGTACCAACACTTGCCAAACAAGGCTAGCTATAATCTTAGCATACATACTTATACTCACAGCCATAAACCTAAAAAGGAGTAACCAGTGCTTAAGAGCTAGAAACCCCTCAGTAGAGACGAAACCAAAAATAATTAGCGGCTAAATTAGCAACTGTATTTTTATTTAAAGTTATAAGTTGCTTAGTAAAATTTCACCTGTGCCCACACCAACTCAATTGGATTGTATTGGCAGTGGTATGGAGGTAAACGAACTACCTCATGTCCATGTTCAAAAGCCATTTGATCTAAGTAATAAGATTTTTCTGGTCTATTTTTTTGCACTTTTTGAAGGAGCTCTGGCTTCAACTCTGCCTAACTGAATTCGATATTGTTGACACGAAGCCACTGTTGGATTTCTTCCTTTCGGGTCGCAGATGTTGGTGCTCGATGTATTTGTTGGGAATGGTAACTTGCATTGTCCATAATTATTACTGATGGCTCTTCAAGACTGAGCAATAATTTTTCGAACCACTCTGTAAAACCTGCCGCGTTCATTTCTGTATGATAGTCTTCATTTTGAGATTTCACTGCACGGAATACCCACTCTGCTTGGGGTAAAAACCCATATTTGGCGCAACCAGCATGGCAAACAATGAGTCTGCTTCCCTTCCCAATTTTATTGCTAAAACCACCTGAGCCTTCATTGTCAACCGACACGTTTGCGGCTATGATTTTGGTTAACCCAGGTTTCATCAAAATATATTCTTGGCCGGGTATCTTCGCTGTCTTTGAGGGATTTTAACTTTCTTAGGAATTTTAGACGTGCACAAGCAATGTCAGTTCTTTCCATCAGTAATGCACGCCCATCTGGAGCAACTTTGTATTTGTATCCCAATTCTATCAGTATTTTTCGCATTGAAGATACTGTGCACTTGAAGTCTTCGATCTTCTCTTTCGCTTGTTCCAACACTTTCAATATTGTAGGGTATTCACCATTGTTGATACTATTCTTTTGATGACACTCTTGTCAAAGTCGTCCAAGTTGGTGATTGGACAAGGATGGCGAACACATTCTCGCGGTGTTTTTGGCACTCCATCTCCATCCTTGCATTCTTTCTTTATATTGTCAATAGTCCGGACACTCACACCACATATTGATGCAGCAAGGTCACGAGGGCGGTTGAAGTTTATACTGTTCAGTTTTCCGGGATCTTCTCTAATTTCGATTAAAAACTTCAACACATTGTTGATGCTAACTCGCGCTTGATTTTGAATATTCGATCCAACAAGCGTAATATGGTTTGCGTAAAAAGTCTCCATTGTGACACTTTAGAAGTCCAAACGATGACTGATGCAAATAAGGTAGAAACTTATTTATTAACTATAATTACCTGAGCATGTCATTAGTAAAAGTAATAGTGCACTGGTCGATGACGCATTTTGTTATCGATAACGGCCTGCGCGTACGCCGTGTACGCCCATCACTAGAGCTCTTATCTGTTCCGATTATTTATGACCGAGTTCGCAAGGGACAGAAAAATTTTAGTATAAAATTTTACAAATATCAAGTAATCCTCTGACAAAGTTACAGGTCATAAAATAAAAATCCAATAATCAATCCAGACAATCTCTAAATTATAGAAAACCAAATTTATTAGAAAAATTAGTTACCTATGTATATGGAAAATAATTTGTATAACCTTCTTTATTCATTCAAGGTTATTTTTGGGTAAGCAGTTGGCTTCTGTTCTTTAAGAAGTCATTTGTTTTAAATAAGAAGTGACACTATATTTACATTCGTAATGGTTAAGGAAGTGAATTGGAATAGAATTGTTGATTTTATTATACAGATATGGTCCCATCAAACAGAAAAATCGGTTCGGAAAAATGTGGGACCTATCAAGTTTATTATCAAAGTTATTACTCACCAACAATTTTGTGTGACGACGGCGATCCTGATTTTATCTCGTCTTCAGTTAACAAAGTCGGATAAGCATCTATAGCTAGCCGATTTCTTTTCCTAAGGATTCGCTTTTCAAAATGTTTTTGGCAAACAAAAACATGAGCAAGTTGCTGAGCACTTAATTCACGAAGATTATCACTAATTAACCACTTGATGCGTCTATTTTCGCTCGAAGGTAATTTATGTAAAACAGCGTCCTGTCGCAAGTTATTACAAACACTACACTTAAACATTTTGGAGGATGAATCCAACCAAATATCAAAATGTAATGGTATGCAAGAAACTGTAATGGCGGAATTAATAATAATAATAAAAACGCGTCTAACTTCACACATTCGCCAACTTCAGGCCATAGTATCATTCGGAAATCAAAGATGGCGGCGGAGAAAAAAATTCTTAGAAGAGAGACACCCGTGACCGTGCCTAAAGTTGGTAAAAAGCTCGACCTTGTTATTGTTATGGTGCTTCGCGATGACAGGTGCATTTTCAATTATTGCCGAAAGCGGAACGGCAAAAGCAGCGCCCATGCCATAGATATTAAAAATGGCACTAATGGTGTTCTCGTCGACACTAGAAGAAGTTAAGCCAAATGACTTGAACATGAAGTCAGTCACTGGTTGGAAAATCTTAACTGCAGGAACGGCTAAGGATGGCATTCACGCCTCTAACTATGAGCGAGGCTAAGGGCGATCGTTGATGAGGGCGTCGCCGTCTTCTTGGTCTAACTCGCTGAGCTGCAATCTTGCGAGCTAGGGCCGGAACGTTCTTATTCCGAGGAGCCATGTCACTAAGACAATAAAGTGAAAAAAAAACAACTAGCAGTTGATTGTCTCTACGACCCACCTGCATAATGTGAGTCTTCGTGATTTATTTGCCTGGTCAGTTGTCAGCAGACTTTCACCACGTGTTACATAGCCATATTATGTCTCTACAAGAGGAATGCTGTCGCGAAATCCTCTGTCCAATATAAAGATGTCACCTACTTCCAAACAATAATTAATCGTGGCTTCTTCCATAGGACCGTCGTGGTTTAGTAAAATCTGATGCATTATTGTTGCATCGGAGGTTATTGCATCGTAAGGTCCTGTAACGTCTACAATGTATCCGTTCCCCACAGACCACCATAAAAGGCTTAACTAAGTTTTGGTATTCATGCATGCTGTAACTGTTTCTTTGAAAGAGGAAGTTTGAGCTCTTCTGAATAATAATGTATGTACCATAACATATTAAAATAGCTTTTGGTTCTTCGCTACTCCCAAAAATATGATTTGTAAGCACTCTATTTCTTTCGATGACTTCTCTTCGTGTATTGTGATCGAGTCCCAAATGCAGGGGAACAAAATCATTGTACAGACATCTTCTTGTTAACTTGATTTTACTGTCAATACTTTATTAATATTTCAATAGTGATATTGGAGCTCTTAGTTGGCAGTTAAAAAAAAATAATTATAAAAATAAAGAAATTCATAAGCTCTTACCGAATTTTAGTTTTTCAGCTCTATTTAACTCCTCAAAATTAGAATATAAACTCGTACACACTTCCCTCCATGCTTCTGTTTTTAAAAAAATATATTTGTAGTCCGATATAGTGTAGTCCTAAAGGACGGGACGTTCATGAACTAAGCATATCAAGTGGTCGACATCGTAAGCCGCCATCTTGCTTAAAAATGCGTGCGGCGCGTGCAGGTCGTTCCAAGCATGGACACCTGCTGAACGTAGCGCATCGCCGCGTCGCATACTCTTACGACGCGCTGTCGCATCGGAAATTTCCACGATGCGTCCTGCGGCTTCGTATATTTTTGCGATGCGTCGCCGCTACGCAGTGTTGTGGATTCGCCCTATCTTGCACATCAGGAATCGACAACAAGGGTTTTGTTGTTATAGTGTCTTCAACCATTATTGCTGCTTCATCAAGCACAGTTTCTGGTGTTTTTAATTAATTATAGGTTATAAATAATTTATTGAAATCTTCTTCGCAGTAACTTCTGCTCTGTGTAGTTGTTAATCCAGAAACTATGCTTGATTTCAGTGCAGCGTTGAAGTGATAGCATGTGGTTTCTATTAGTTACCCCATGCTGTCTTATAACACAAAATAAATTTTCAAGAGAATCTTGGTTGAATTGACGTAGATTCATATTAACCATAAACTAGACTTCTGTAGAAGGTTCTAAATATCTTAGAAGATTTTAAAGATATTAGGAAACCTTTTATACAGCGGACCTGCTTCAGTTTTAAAAATGAGTATGATTTAAAAAATTCAATTGAGTCAATAGTTTTCAAATAATAATTCCATAATTCTAAATGATTTGATCGTAGAGACACATTTTCTCTGATATTTTTCTTTATATCTTTTGTTGAAGCAGGTCCATTAGTACAGGCAAACAATTTAACCATTACCTCTATAATATAAGCTGTATCCATTATTTCATTGCTGCCCGTATGGTTCCATGCCATCATCTTTTAAACAGCCGACATAGTGTTACTCAATGCATGTGCTGCATACTTGACCTCATTTTAATTTTATAATATGTTGGGATTATAAAATTCGAATTCACTTTTTTAAAAATTCAAAATAATGGTGTCTCTCTCATTTGCCTCTGTTAAATGTGCCCATTTAGCTGTCTTTCCTATATATTTTATTATGCCTGCTTGGAAAAAGTTGTTTTTGGACTTGAATAAATGCGGTATGTCGAATATATATGTATTTTTGTATTTTTATTATCAACCAAAAAATAATTTTCTTTCAACGGGATATGGTTTGTTTTTTTTAGTAAATTAAGGGCCCTAATATTAGTGGGGCCTTGGTCACAAAGTGTCGAAAAGACTTTAAAACCGGTTTCATTAATTTTATTATTTTTATTAATACCGATAGTTTCTCACTGTCTATTGTATATGTATAATCTTATTTTCAATGATACTAAGATCTTTGTCCGCGTATAATAGGCACGTGTCGTCCGCATACATATATATCTTACAGTTGTTAACCACATTTGACATACTGTTTACGTGCATTAGGTAACCGACGGGGCCATACACAGAACCAGTCGGGACTCCGCAGGTAACGCGCGCGGCCTCTCCGGTTACACGGTTTACAACAGTTTGTATTGTTCGGTTGGTGAGGTAAACACGAAGCCAGTTATTAAGAGGACCTGAAACTCCGCACTCTTCCATAGCTTGGAGTAACTGATTATGCTCTAAAGTGTCAAAAGCTTTTTTGAAATCTATGTATACAACCACAACCTGCTCTCTCCATCCAAAGCACCATTCACATCATCAGCAAACTGTGCCAAAGCAGTAGCAGTGCTACAACCCCGACGGAAACCATGCTGTGAATCAGATAAAACATGGTGACGCTCTAAGCAACTACTTATTTGGCCTACAATGTACTTTTCGATTATTTTATTAATTACAGATAGTATCGGTATAGGTCGATAATTTGAGTAGTCTGTATGTGAACCATTCTTATAAATAGGCCTAATTAATGCAGTTTTAAGTTTGTTTGGATACACTCCTTTTTCTACACATAAGTTAATTAATAACGCTAAAATTGGGCTCAGAACAGTTTTTAATAATTTTACCTCTTTTATTCTTATCCCGTCTACTCCAGGCGACTTGTCACTACTTAATTTAGTAATAATTTTTTCTACATCCTCAGCAGTTGCTTTTTTAAACCTTAAACTGACTGGGCTAGGACATACATACTTAGATCTATCTAAAAATTTTGTATTACAATTATGTGTCGTTATCAATATTTCTTTAGTAAACGTCTTAGAAAACTGGTTGCATATTGCTAACAAGTTATTATTTTTACCTAAATATTTTAAAATTAATTTGTACAAACTTTTTTATGGTGACCTGTCCAAGGATTATTTTTTTCCCAAATCTTTTTTTATAAAATATACATTTATTTACTCGATTTCTATACATATTATATTGCAATCTTAAACTAGAGTCATTTGGTTTGTCTTTCCAGTTTTTAAATAACCTATTACGAAACTTAATCATGGTTTTTAGTTTGTTTGTTATCCATGGTTTATTTTTTCGAACTAACTTAAGACGGATCTGTTTTTTAGAGTCACTGTAAACACTATCAAATATTGCACATAAGCTATCATATAAGTTCACCGGGCACTTACAGTTGAGAAGTTCCATCCAATCCACACTGTTTAACTTTTCACTCACTGATTTGTCACAAATCACCGACACAATGTCATCCTGCCCACCTGTTTGATTATTTTGTCCCGTACTGACGCAGATACCGATAGGGTAATGAGCGGATATTTTACACTCCAGCAAATACGATTGAGCCGAAGTTTTTGTCCTAACCCACACGTGGTCGATACAGCTTCTTGTAACGGTGTCTAACAATATCTCTTCTCGCGTAACATCTCTGATAGCGCATTCCATACCTAACTCACACATATTGTTCACGTACTCCGAGGTTACTCTGCCGCCGCCAGACCCGGGCTCACGTAGTAGATCTAAGTTCGTGTCACCGATTACTATAACGTCGTAGTTATTAGGTATTTCTGATGATATTCTATGCAATTCCTGCTTTCTATGCATTCTATGCAAAACCGCGCTTGTTTGTCTTCGGCGATTTATAAACCACAATAATATGTGTAGTTTTCCCCACGATGCAGACCTGTCCATGTATAATTTCGGAAAAGTTTGTAATAGGTATTTGTGCAGTAAAGTTCAGATGGTTTTTGTATATAATAAAATTCCTCTGCCTCCACATAATTCTTTCGTACTTATGAAAGTGTCGTACCCGTCGAGATGAAATAAATTCAATTCGTGTTCCTTTATATTTATTTCCGATAAAGCAATTATGTCTATTTTCTCAATACATTCGTGTAGTAATAACTCAATCTGATTGAAGTTTTTTCTTAGGTATCTAACATTTAAATGGAATACGTTAAGGTTTTGTTTATCTAGGTACTCTTGCCATTTATCTATTTCGATGTATTTAATGTGTCGTAGAAGGTAGTATATGTGAAATATGGTCGTTGAATTCTGGTTATATATAACTAAAGGGTATTAAACTAGATTGCCCTATTAAGTATCAATGAAAATAAAACATAATGAAAGATAATAAAAGTTCATCTCTTTTTTGTATATTTACTAATATCATCTATTGTGCGAATGGATTTTATTTTGTTATCATTTGGGTCATCTTTTCTAATCAAAACTTTGCCATTTCGCACCCAGATATAGTTAAACTCGGACTTCAATTCATTTTTTACATATATAAATTCTGGCATTCTTTCCATTAGAGAAAACATCATCGTTGGTCAGTTTTTTTCCTTTCCTCGTCGCTAGCCATTGGTCTCGCGCAGCAATCGAGCTCAGGCTGACAACAACCGCTCGTACTAATTTCCGGCCGTTATTCTCTTTGTTCGGGTTATTTATGCCTACCCTCTTGATCTCATTTATCGAACTTGGGGCCAACCCCAGCTTTGTGGCTAGTTTCATGACTTTAACCTCAAAGTTTTCATTTATTTCCTCTACCATTCCACATATTTCTACATTCTTATCCTTCTCACGACTTTCCAAGTATAAGATTCTTTCCTCCAGTGCTTTAGCCTTAACTTCGAGATGAACTTTGCTGTCTTCCAAGGATTTTATCTTCTTATCTGACTTCTTCTTCTCCTCGACAAGCATTTGATATTGTTTAGCGTAGAAAGAAATTTCATTTGACATACTATCCAAAATCTTTTACATATTGAAAACTATTGCTAATTTTTCATTGATTTGGCTTAGTACTTTCTCCGGCGCAGGCTTTGCTACGTCCTCTGTAAAAGATAGCTCTGGGTCTTGGTACTCATCCGCCTTATTTTGACATTCGTCACATAGTTTTGTAGCCACAAACGTCTTCAAATTCACCACACATTTCTTGTGAAAAAAACATCTACAACCTTTACACGAAATCATACTCTCCAGCTTTGTCTTGTCCAATGACAGATTACAAATTTCACAGTTCACCATTTTAAATACTAGTCAATCGTCGATTTACTAAAATAAACAATTTTATGCACAATATTACACACGTTTAAAATAATTGATAAATCACTGCGCACGATCATGACGCAACGTCCGCACGGTAGGAGCGCACCGAGAGAACTGTCTAAGAATTTTCATTTTTTTGTCCATGCTTTTAGCTTTGCTTGTCAGTATGCTAAGGGTCATCTCATGAACACCAGGTTCCATTGGAATGTCCTTCAATATTCTTTTAAAGTTCGCGTGCTCGGCAATTTTATCATGGACGATAATTGCCTATAAGCTTTCAGAGACCTTTTAAATATAGACAGAGTAGACAGACAATTTCGATTTTATGCTCCATATTATACCTACCGATTTCCTTTTGTTGTTGTTTGCAATAGTCATTATTAAATCTTTTAAAACTTCCGAGTATAAGGAATCTAGATCCAATCTATTTTTTGCGATACATTTCCATGTATTGGCTTTTTTCAGAGGATTCATTAGTTTCTTTTTATTTTTGGTTAGTTGGTCCAATGCTGAAACAGTAAAAAAAGTGTTTTGTTGCTTTTGTACGCCCATTTATAAGACTATTTTATTATTACAATCTTTCACACTTCGATTCGTCCTAAAGCTAAATGCCAATATTTTTGTCCTATTATTATACTATACTTTTTTCAAAAGGGTTACAAAAGTACAGTTACTAAGAATATTGTTTTAAGAATACTCTATTTTTACAAGTGACACTACATCGGCATTTTGCATGGATACACTGCTAGATACTTTGGTATATTCCAGTCATGTGCATCTTTTTTTATTTAATGTGGATTGTCTTACGAAAAGGAAATACATGGGACACAAAGATAAAACTCGGGTATCTGGAACTGTCTTTACCCACAAGATATTACAGGCGGTAAAAAGACAAAATGTAATAGTTTTTTTTACTAACCTCTTGTTACGCGTTACTTATTTTAGTTCTTTTGTAACTCTGTAGCAATACTTCACTCCCAGTCGGTTCATCTGTAACAGAAAGTATTTTTTATTTTTGATTAAGCTGAAGAGTTTGAATGTACTAAACTCTGGAGCTACTGGATTAATATGTAATTTTAACATACATTCCTATTATCTAACCGAGCTAATTTCGAGACGACGATTCCGAGATTCCATCCTAGGTTGGATTTTCCAGGTTGGAAGATCGGACTAAACCATGTCATGTAGTACATATGTGCATGTAGTACATATTTGAAAACATCTAGTCTATTAATAATGATTATACCAAATAATTAATGTTGCTTAATAGAATATTTTGGTTTATCCAAAGAGTATTGTAATAAATAGGAATAAGAGTGGCAACTCCGTGGTTAAATGTGCGTTGTATGAAAGGTGGCGCGGCCCTAGTGATTATTCAACGAACTAATATTCAACCTATACCTACATAGCTATACGAAAATAGATACATACCGCACGTTTAATACTACAGTGACCTATGTCAAAATTTTGATGAATTGAGTTACAATACTACACAGACCTTAAAAAGTATGCTCTACAACATATTAATACGAGACGATAAAGACCCAAGTGAAATTTAACCTTTTTGTGTTAAGAATACGGGTGTTTTCTCGTGCCTATGTTGTAGAGCATGCTTTTTAAGGTCTGTGTAGTATAGTAACTCAATTCATAAAAATTTTGACATAGGTCACTGTAGTATTAATCAGAAATTCCTCAGCCACTTTTGGAAAGTTATGTGGGGAAAAGATGGGTCTCCAACCGCATCGCCCAAAAATCCCTTAAAAGCCCCCAATACCGTCAGTCGCCTCTTACGTATACCCACCGGAAGAAATGGGGTAGTGCTATTCTAAGCCGACACTACAGTAAAGTAGATACATACATGATATTGAATTCCTATAGATATAGCTATAGTTTTAATACAGTACGAGAGCGTAAGAATAAGTAATGGTGTGCTTACTGCATTTGATTTTGAACCTTAACAAAAACTCAATAAAGTAAATATTTGAATATTTATTTATTTGAACACTTAATTGTATACAAATACAATGTGTTTATACAGGTACAGACGACACATTATTTTATTTTTGTTTTATGGTACAATATTATAATTAAATGTATCAAAAACACTTGTCAATGGTATTCGACATGCTCCCGTACAGTATTAGAACTATAGCTATATATTAAACCGGCACTATGTATCTTTCCAGTTTCACTAAAACGATTGCCTATTAGGTAAATGACAATGGGACATAAATAAAGTATGCATTGTAATTTATTTTTTTATTGACTTATGTGTATTAAAGTATATTTGAGCTGCTTGTTTTACAACATCATTACCTTCATATTTCAGTTTTCCATCTAATATTCTATTTACAGTTCGGCACCAACTGTAAATAATTATATTAATAACGGAGTTCAGAAAACAAGCTTTTAATCTATCTCTGTGAATAGTACAGTCCATAAATGAAAAATCTATGAGCATTTCAGAGAATGCTATAATGCGCTCTTTAATACATTTTGTATAACATTCGTTATTTAGGAAGGCGATAGTCATTTTTTTGGATTGAATCAGGCGTTACTTTGCGGAAATCCATAGCAATACTAATATTAATATATTTCTTCGCTTAATTCCGCTAAATAATACCTGCAGTCTTCATGCAACATGCACTGTGCACCGCCCGCCCTCCCACTTACAAGAAATCGAAAAGCAGACAATGCACCACACACACACCCGCAAGCAAAAACCACAGGCAACCACAAACATGCGACGCGTTGCCGGATGGCTCGCGGTCGAGCGGCGCTCGGACGAGCCAATGTGTGCCCGAGGAAGCCCGAGCGCCGTCCACACATGCCGAGCTATTGGATCGCGAGCGGGACTCGTCTAGTACGTTCTGTCCTACCGTTTGTCATACCGGTAGGACAGAACGGATAAAAATAGTCCGTTCTGTTCGACTACGCTGTCGAACAGAACGGACTACGAAAAAAGTGTCCGGTTTGTTTGTTAGACAAGAGATTGTTTTAAGTGATGGGTATTTACCTAGGTCCGATAAGTAAATTATTACTAAACTTAATGTATACTTATAGTTCATAAATTTCCACCATGTTTAAAACATAAAGGGGTAAAAAGACTTAGAAATTACTTTAAAATTTGTATGTATTTTGAATGCCTGGCGGGACTTGTGAAATTTTCGAGAATGTAAAAACATCAGTAGAAAGAAAAACTTAGAAGAATTTCTAATAAAAAAATAAATTATGCCCCAAATTATTTCCGAGGTACTAATAGTTTATTATTTTGTGGTAAATTAGATAAGGTAACATAATAAAGACCTTGATAGCTAAATGGAAAAGAGCACTGCCTCTGATGCTGATAGACATGTGATCAAATCCAGAGGCAGGTATAAGGTAGGGTGATTGAATTTTTCCAATAAATTCTCTATCTGTAAATCTGTTTTAAGTTGTACAGATTCAGTTGGTTGGAGGGAAAAATTTGAAAATCATTGCATTATTCCAATATTTCTGGTAAAAAAACCTATGTTTGTTTATCTCTTGATGATTTCTCACTCGTGAAAATTTCCCAAGTCCCGCCAGTCACAAAAATATTTATTGTGTAGCACAACACTATTTACCTGTCAATCTCACCGGTATAACAAACCGGACACTTTTTTCGTAGTCCGTTCTGTTCGACAGCGTAGTCGAACAGAACGGACTATTTTTATCCGTTCTGTCCTACCGGTATGACAAACGGTAGGACAGAACGGACTAGACGGCGGGACTCGCCAGCCGCGCTCACCCGGTTTGGACGCGGCTAATGACTATATTTTGAGATTGTGAGGGAGCATTGTCTAGATTTTTATTTTTAAGAAAAATGGCAAAGACTGAAGGCACTTATTTGTATCTTTTTCGCAATTTGAATTGATGGAATGATATACTATATATTACTACTATATGTATTATTTAATAAAAGTGTTTTAAATGCCCCCTCAAATCCCAAGCAGTTAGGTGCGACATTTCGAGCACCTAAACTTCAATTAACCATTCCCTCTCATTCAACCAATTTCTATGGCTCCTCTTTTTCTGTACACGCTGTGCAATTGTGGAACGCACTTCCTGTGGAGGTGCGACTGGCTAAATCCCTTAATGTGTTCAAGGATCTGGTGAAACAACACTATCTCACTGTTGCTTTTTAAATTATATGTATTAATTATATTTCTAGAACGTATTTGTGTATTTTATTTAGGTATTTGTATTACTTGTATATATAAAAGTATGTAGTTATGTTTGTATGTGTGTTCATATGTGTGTAATATGTACCTATATTATTTTATGTAATTAATATTTATGTTATTATTTATTATTTCAATTAAATAAGTTAGTTTTAAAGTAAGCTTGTTTTGTGCATCTACCTAGATAACTAGTTTACCGATCTCACCTTCCAAAGGTTGTCTGGAAGAGATCGCTTTTAGCGATAAGACCGCCGATTGTACCTCACTGTAAACTGTATGATAATTTCTTTTGTAAATTTGTGTTTGATGTACAATAAAGAGTTATTCTATTCTATTCTATTCTAAACTGCGGATGCTACCAAAGAAATTTTCCAGTGCGTCTTGATTAAAATTTCGTGTCAGCATGGAATCAAACGCATATTTATTATACAACAAATGCCACAAAGATTTAAACCCTTCGATTGTTTTAATAAAATTATTTACAGTTGGTACATATTTATTGTATATATTATAATTTTAATCGATTTAAAAGTCTGCAAGGCTTCTTGCCAGAGCTCGTGGTGAGGAGAATTTCTTTTAACAGCTGCTCTATACCTTTTTCCATGAGGTACCGAAAAACTTGATGCATTAATGAATCAAATAATTTGTCTATCAGTACAATATTCTATAATCTAATAATCTAAATATTCAACTGGAAGGTCACCTCTAGCCACTAAATTATCTGTATCTGTAGCTACAGCCACACTGTGACTGAGGAGTTGGACCGCACTTTTCACTCGCATTTGTTTTTATTTTTCCTGGATCTACATGCTCTCTTGTTATTTTTAGCAGTAATTTCAACTCACCATGAGTCTTGTCGGCTTCAAAAATATTTTGAAAATATTCCCATTTAATTTCCATTCATTTTTATTACTATACGATATTTCTTTATTTAATAGTTTATTTCTGATTTCTTTTATTTAATGAGGTACGTCATATAGGGGAATAATTTCTACATTGTTTATTATAATTAAATCATTACGCCATTGCTTCCCTAATTTGAAATATTCTGCCTTGGCTTCTGAAATTAAAGCATTGATGCAGCTCATATTTGGCGAGCCTTGGTCGCAAACGGTCGCCACGATTTTTAAATCAGTGTGTTGTATGCTAGTCACAACTTCTTTCAAAATCTCCTTCAGTTTGATAAACGCTGAGTAAAAAATATGCCACCGGCTGTTTAAAATTTTTTTTAATGCCTTTTACCATGAATACTGCATGGTTGGCAAAATATTTAGTTTTCTCGCTACCATAATTTTCGAAACCAACAAGGTCGTCTGTGTGCGAGTTATAAAATATTTGAGGTGAATTGACATTTCGTAAAATTTTAACGTGCAAAGACGATCTCGTATCGGCATTTTCGTAACTGTTTGTTTAAGTTGGTCGAAAATAATATGGTTTATACCTGGTTGCATCTTCACTTGTGCCAGCAATGATTTTAAAACTTTCCTTGAGGGTAATGTGAAATGTTTACACATTAGACTGTAAGCTTTGGGACTTTTTTTGTAAAGTGACAATGCCAATATTTTTTCCTTTTGAGTGAAGCGATGCCCTTTTGCTTTTCTTCTGGCCTTCCATAAATTGCATTCTTGTAAATAACTTGGCTGACGCAGACATATTTTGTGTCAACTTTTCAAAATCTTTCTTAATTGAAGCCTTCCTCACTTGACGAAGACGTTCTTTGTAATCCTTAACATTTTGGCGAAGTCTCCTTATTTCATTTACTTTTTGACGCATTTTCCTTGTGCAATCAGACTCATGTAAAGGAAGAAGTAAACTAATAAAAAAAGACAGGTTTTCATTCAAACTGACACTTTATTGTAAAATAACTTATATTTACAAGTTTTTTATGACAACGGCATAGGATAGTTTCTTTCCGATTAAAGTTTCACTAATATTAACGATTCAATTCGTCATCGGAATCCTCTTCGCTGCCTCCCGAAGTATCAGCTACTATCCGATCTTCAAAATTGGGATCAGCGGGTATCAACAAAGCTACTGTTTCGGGGCAAAATGCTTTAGAATTATTATTTTTTCTGCCGCGGTTTGTGCTGCTTATGAATGGATCTGAGCTTAGCAGCAACCTATTAAAAATGTCGCGATTGCAATCTACCCGCGTAAATTTACGGGCATAGCTTTCCCGGTACATACGGAAGTGTTTGTTCCGCGCTTCCTGAGCCTCCTCTGATAATTGTCCGATGGGTAATAGAGCGTTTTCTATTATTACTGCGCCATGGATTAAGACTTTGTGCATTGTAGGAATCATTGGTCGCCATGGATAAAGATTCACTTACAGTTGGGCAGTTTCAAAGGCATAATCATCATATTTTTTTATATTTATTTTGTGTCCACTCGATATGGTCTCTAAAATCACTTTAAGGCGATAAATCAAATTAAAATCAACACCCGTAATGTCTGCAGCTAATTGTGCATTCTCGAAAAACCGCCTGCTGGTATTCCCATCATTGGTGTTCCCATAATTTGCCGTTGGCATGTCGATAAGTAGTCCGGTTTCTATTTGGAATCGATTTTTAATATTTGCTTTAGCCTCCTTTTTTTTGTCTTGTTCTTCCTTAGTTTTCTTAGCTCTGTATTTTTTAGTAGGTAAGGTATACGCTATGTGAAGGATGCTTTCAAACAATCGTATCCGTGCATGAAGAACACTCAGAGCTTTCTCAGAAATAATATCATTTTTCTTATCGATCAATTATTAAAATCCTTACTTGTTGCGTTACATATATTGCACCGACTTGTAGATTTATTATCCATTGCGGCATTGCATACCTTGCCGTCTACCATTGTCATCTTGAAGATATGTTGAAATACTAATTTGGATCCATTAAAATCTATTTCGGTGGGTACCAGGTTCTTAACCGAATCTTCTACGTAAATAATTTCTTCTTTGGTAGTATCTGTGGTTTCCTTTACAAATCTAAATCGGATTGGCCGACTGGACCTAGGAGATGATGGAACTGGGTTGTGCCACACTATTTTATTCTTTTTGTCATCACCACAAAATATTTCTATTGGTACCAAAGAACTCAGAAAAATGTTCGCGTCAGAGTCCGCCAGGTTTTCAAATTTTTGCTTATGTATTTGGCTTGTTGGGAGCCGTCATATCCCCATTTGCATATTATGGTTAAAGATTTCCTTTCACTTTCATCAAGAGTCATAAGTACGTCTTCTAAATAAATGGTAAAACGTTTTAGTGTCAAATCAATAAGACTTTGCAATAAACTTTCTGCACAATTACTGGTGATTCGTATGCACTCTTTTGGAGGGTAGCATTCCTCTTTCGCTTTTATTATGCGGTTTTAACAAGGATATATTGTTTTGTTCGCATTTCTTATTACCACATATTGTTGTTTTGTTAGATCAGCTTCCACAAACATCGCTAAAGCTTGTTGAGGTGATAAGGATGTAGTGTTTTTTTCCGTATCAATTTGTAATGTGTAAGCTTGTTTATATTTTCCAGCACGTTTAGGAGATTTAGTTATCTCTTTAAGAATATTTGATGCGTTTCTTAGTCCTCTTGATCTTAAAGTGGATTGTGCTGCGTGCATAATGATGTCAGTGGCTACGGTTGATCGGACATCTTTTGTTTTTCTGCGTTTGCTTCGCTCACTCAGCTCTCCAAATGATTTTGATGGTCGCCTGGGTAACTTTGAGTTTGATTTGAATTTCAAAGGTACCATTTAACCATTCCTGATTGGATTTTAAGAAAAAGGCTTCGTTTCTCTGTGATTTAGTCCACTTTTCCTTCATGTCACTTTTAAAGAAAGCCAGTTTCTTCTTAAGCTCTTTAGCATTTTGTTCTGATTCGCCATATATGGACAATATATGATTTTCCAAATATTGTAATTTTTCATCCAAATTTAACAAATTTTGCCCTTGAATTTGTTCATAGAGCCATTTGCGCGTTACTATTTTTACCCCAGAAGACCCAGGAGACACTAAAACAAGAAATAGTAAAATTTGAAAAAAAAATTTTTTTTTTTATAATGGCCCTCATAGAACATAATAGCAGGAATTAGCAAGTAATACACACGTCAAAAGAAGGAAAAATGTACCAGCTATCGTCCTTCATAAGAATTATAGCGCGACCAGGGGCGAAAGTATAATAAAATTACTAATAAACACAAAAAACATGTGATTTTCATTTTTGAAAACAACCTAAGTTTGGTAGGTTATATCAGACAATATTATCAATTCCGATTGTTAATAAATATAAAAAAACATTGGTATTTACCTGAATTGTTGGAATCCATAACCTTCAATTCACTAAAATGTCTTTGCACAAAACATTTATGCTCCAGAGAGATGATTTCAAGTTAACTCAAAATAACGATTACGTGCGTAGCAGGAGACAGTAAAGTTACGACTGACCGTACTCAAAGGGCATGCGGCGTGGCCCTTTGCCGGGCCGGTCCATTGTTCTTAAGACTATTGTTATGCTCTAGGAATGTTAACTGGTTTTATTACTACAACTTACGGTAATTCAATTTTGGCCGCATAAAAACTTGAAAATCAACCTATGTGCGCCGGCGTCAAAAATTTTTCATTCCTTTGTTTATTCTTTGTTTATTAGTAATGCAAAAGAGTGTTTATTTGTCCTTATTGCATGGTTGCAACCAAGCGTTTTGATATTGATTTTTATTTGTGTGGAGGTATTTTAAAGGCTAGAGAGTGACATAAGCAACTTTATTCAGTGAAAAAACATCTACTGAATATATTACTTTAACCACAAGGGCGAAGCCGCGGGCTTCACTTCGGATTTTATAAATTTACTTAACACATCAAAAAAAACAGAAAATTTATGGTCTTCTGAACAGCATTTGAACCAAATTTGACTGTTTTGTTATAAAACATGGGAATATTTTACATATGACATGAATTGGTCAAAGGAACCTGGTCAAAATTTAAGTGTTTCTCACCTGCATCAAAGTTTCTGCGCATTGTTTGATACTGGGTCTTAACGGTTTCAGTCAGACAAATTGTATCCGTAGATTTTGATAGCACTGAAGTTTCTGAGACGACTGTGAGACTTGATATGCCGGGTAAATTTGTAATGTCCGTCATTGGTGCACATTGGGAACTTAGAGGCCGTGAATAGGAATGGTCTAGTTGTACAAACGGAGTAAAGGTTGGCTCAATACCTGGAAATAATTTTGCAATAACATTAGTGACAGACTCTCACGCAAAATAGCAGTCATCGACTTGCAGAAAATTACCCTGTTCACAATACAAATAGTGACTGACTTATCCATCAGTTAATTGCCATGATCACCCTATTCCAGCAAATCATCTAAAAATTATATTTTATCATTATAACAATTATTATTTATTTACATACATATTAATCCCTAAAAGGGGTAGCCGGAGCTGAGGAATCAGTATTATTAATTATAATTTATTTTATTAAAATATATTGTTGAGTTAGTATCCTATAATAAAAGTTCTACTTAGTTTGGGACTAACTTTATCTGTGTATAATGTGTCAATATATTTATATTTATTATGTTCTTAGTTTATGCATGTCATGTAAAGCATGTTTACTTATTATTATGTTGAAAATAAATGAATATACTTACTATGCAGATTTATTCATGGTATTGTTGACACCTTAAAACGATTTCTTGATATTTTGTGCTCAGGGTCAAAATGATGATCACACAGTCTTTTAGACCTATATATCTTCATCCTATCAGTTTCCTTGAGCTTGTCCCCAAGTACTGATAGCCAAGCATTAAAAAGGTCAGGTTTTACTTCAGGATGAGGAAAACGGTGCATTGGGACATCATGTAAGACTGAAATATAAAGAAATAATGTCATGTAGGTAATTCGAAATAGGTATTAAAATGGTGTTTTCATTTTGGAGATCTATACTCATTTACAATTGATGGCAGTGATATCGTTATCTAGTATTTTTGATAATAATGGGTTAATTTAGTTACTTACCCAGGTGGTCGCAACCGAAAACACAATTATTTTTTGATATTTCACTCATTATGTTTTACTATAACTAAACGAAAATAAGACGGATAACAACATTGAGTTATAACTACTAGCGTATAGAGAAGCCATCTCAAACGAAAAATGTGTCGTACATTAATGACAAGGGAGGCTGCCTTCGTTGCTGCAGCGCTTTATTTATCGACTTCCGTTTAATCAAATATTAAAACAAAAATCATGAAGCGCAATCCCGCTTCAAAACTTAAATTTTTCTTGCGACTAAAACGTCGTAAGCGCCATGAAATTCATGGCGCTTACGCGTTTTGTTCAACGGAATGCAAGGACATCGTTACTCATATGCAGAAGTGACACACAATTAGCTTTTGCACGTAGGGAACTGTAAATGAAAATATTATATTTTTATAATATATTATTATAAAAATATATATAATTATAATATATAATTTATTATTATTTTGTTTTAACTAAAGTAAAGTATTTATCTTCGGTTTTAAATGCTCTGAACATAGGAGCGTGTGGCTGCTCGGTAGCCATGTCTCTTCGTTCCGTTTCCTTTGGACGATTTTATCCATGCTTCTCTTTTTTCATGACCAGGGCAAGGAAACCTAAAAGAAAACGTTATATTTTATAAATTCCACATGGAAACTTTCACAAAAAATCCAAATAAACATTTTTGTTCTGACCCGAGAGTTGAACCCACGACGTTCACGTTACTGTTACAGTAAAGTGCGTTCCAACCATGACTTCGCCATATGGGCAATAATATACTTCATAAATAATTTTCATCATAGTTAATGGCCATTAATGCCCACGTGTCCTTTCTGTATTGTTAAAATTTCATAATCTATGATTTACCCCACTAAATATCTGCATTTTGTAGAAAATAAGTAAATAATTATTTTCGATTGGTTTTAAGTAATAATTGTATTTACTTACCGATGCTAAGTCACAGCACTATCTGTTTTTTAGCAGTAGATCGATTTTTACATGTTTTTAGCACGCAAGCCGGCATTTTAGAGTATTTTAGTCACAACTTCGGTACGCGAGCAGTCGCTTGAACGTTAAGCCAGAGACTAAACTAAGTTGTTGCCAATTGGCAACAACGCACGGCGCAAAAGACCAGTTCGTTGCGTCTGTTCTATACGCTAGTAATAATAGTTCAATGGGATAACAAGTTAATATCGAAATTGAACAAGATACAAAGCAGAACAAAAAAATAACTACGAGAAAACAACAGTAACAAATAAATATCAAATACGACTAAACTAACAAATTAACAAGAATTTGTAATAATTAGAGATATAAAAGAAGTAAACACATGAACATTAAACCGTTTGAGTTTCAAATTGTAATTTAGTTTGACTTTGACAAACAAGATGACAAATCGATCAAGATGGCTGCTGTTTAGTTCTCTAATCATTTCGCAGAGGTCTCTACATGACATGAAAATGTTATGCTGTTCCAAGTGTGCCCCCCCTGGGTTTATCAAAACCTCATAAACCTCAATAATATATAAAAGATAGATTTTTTTTCCTTTATTTATTAGAAACTTGCTGACCTGACATACTTCGTTCCCTCAAAGATTTACTATTACTTGATAGATGTCATCAAATTGTAATATTTAACCGATCCGCTGATGGTCTCTGTCATGCGACGAGGAAAAATGTGTTTTTCATATTATCCACATAATTTTATAATTTATTAACTACGTTGGTTGCGGCGTTAGGAATAAAAATACCATTCCCTATCATTTGTTTCTCGACAAAAACATCGCCGTTGCTTAAATTACTTACTAGTTTTGCATTTGATAACTGTTTCACGTCTACTAGGAATCATTTGTTTTTTCTGGATTTCCTAAAGACTTTGTGATTTCGTCCAGGAAATAAAGTTTATAAGGTTTATCACGCAATCTTGGAGTTTTAGATATATATTATATATATATATATATATATATTGCAGTTAAATTTTGACATAAAATCATAACGTAAGATACCGTCTGCTTTTATATTTAAATTAGCTACATGAAATTTGGTGGTAAGTTATCTAACGATATGTTAGCGGTGCCAGAAGAAAGTGTCGAAGATTGAGAGCTGGAAATACCTACAATTGATACTATGTCGGATTTGTTGATAACAGAGGGGTCTATTTTGTTACTTTTTATAATTGAAATACCTGCACCTGTATCAATCAAAGGATTTACGGGTTTACCTTCTATGTGGAAGGTACTAAAAGATTTTCAGGTGGGATATCGTTGAGACATGAAACAGCGAAGGAATTTATCTTAGGCTTTAAATAATTTAGAAGTACTATTTGAGTTTTTATTATTTTAAGATTCAAATGGATTTGAAATAGAAAAAGGTTTTTCAGATTTGGTAAATTTTGAAAATTCAATGGGATTGGAAGATTCAGAGGGCTTACAAAGTACCGTGGAATTAGTAGATATAGCGGATATAGAAGATTCAGTGAAGTTTGAAAACAAGCCTTGAGTTTGGGGCTGGTTAGCCTGTCCGTGTGTTTGTATACTTAATTTTAATTTTGTGTCATTCAAAGTCTCAGTTTGCGTTGAAACATCTTTATAACTTTTAGGGTTAGAAATTGAATTCTTAAGAAGAATTTTTTTATAACTTTAGTTAACTCTACGTTGTTTAGTTAAATTTACAGCTGAAGGTTCTCGATTTCCTGAATTAGTGATGAGATTGGGGTCTCTGAGCAGGATGTTGAAGCGGTTTCCAAGGAGCTGGGAGAGGGCGTTGATTTTGTGTAATTTTTTGGTTATTATGATACGCCTTTTTACGACACTCAGTTATTAGGTGACCTATATTTTTAGAACAACTTTACACTTTTTGAGGTATTTATTGTGTTTATTGAATTGGAAGAATTATATATCTGTAATGGTTGCTAGTTTTAAGTTAAGGGATGTCCATTATATTGTGAATATTACGCATTACAGGTTTTTCACATGTATTGAAACGTGGTGTGGTTATTTTAAAGGTTCGCCAGAAAAGTCTTTATTTCTTAGCATTGTCCCTATATCCGTATTTAGACCATTGATGAAAACGTTAAGGGATGTTTCTTCCGTAGTTGCCAAACGTCCTGCTAACGTGTCATCGGAAATTTCAGCGTTTAACTTTTCTATGATATTAGTACGGCACAGATCTACTCGATGGAAGTACTCTGTGAGAGTTTCGTTGGGTTTTTGAAATAATGAATTCCAGATTAAGATGTGCAATAGTTTTTACATTTGAAAACTTTTCAATTAACTATTATCTTAACAATGGCCAGGAAGCATGTTGCATACTCTGAATATCAGATGCGCTAGAACCTGTAATATTATTAAGCGAATAAACTAAAAGAATTAGGATTTAATCAGGAGTAGCAAGAGCTAATGCTGAATCGCAAGATCTTACAAATCTATAAACTTGTTCGTGAACATTGGTATCAAATTGAAGAATTAATTTAAGGAGTGTTGAAATATCGAGAGACATAATATAGTTTTTAAGATTTTTTGTAGTATTTGAAAATAGTATTGACAAGTCAGGATATATTGAGTGAAATTGTGTGGACTCGTTTTTAATAACCTGTGTTTTGATACTCATTGAATAACTAATAATTAAATCATTTAATATACTTATTTATTATTAAAACAATACAATTAGGATTTTTAATTTGAAATAGAATTAGAACTTTAAAATAGAATAAAATAATATAAGGTAATAAAGTAGAAATAGGAAGGATATGTTATGATATGAGTAAGGAAATATTCATATTCATATTCATTTATTCATTTTAAAAATATTACATCGTATTTGAATTTTAAAACTAACTTAACATTAACTTAAAAATATTAACAATTTCTATTACAATTTATAAGATAAGATAATATAAATATAAAATTGAGTAAGGATTGTAAAAGAATATATTGATAAAAATAACATGCCAAAAAAAATTATAAAAAAGTCAAATTGAAATAAAAACATGTCAAATGCAAAGATAAAAAAATGAGCAATGTAATACAAATCTAGCCAAAATTAATTTATATTCCTATCACAACATTGATCACAATCATTATTAAATTATGGCTGATCTAGCTCTTTCAAATCGTATGAACATTTATTAATTAAATATTGTTTTAATTTGGATTTGAATGATTTCGGACATTGAATTAACCTTATTTCATTGGGAATACTATTATAAATATTTACCGTCTGGAATCTAGGAGCATGTTCAACCACTTTAAGATGGGGAATACCTACACTGTCAAGACGAAATTCTTTTCTCCTGCGTGACTCTCTACACATTTTTTGCTCCTCTGTTTCAATAGCACCTAACTTTTCTGTAAAACTTGTAAGAAGAACAAATACGTAGAGTGCGGGTGTTAAAATATTTAATTTCATAAAATACTCCTTGCAGGATTCTATTTGTTTTAATCGTAATATTATTCGTACGGCCCTTTTCTGTAGTATGAATGCTTTCTGAATATTGTACCTAAAACTGTTACCCCAATATTTAATACTGTATCTAAGTTTGGATTCAACTAATGAAAAATAAATCATTTTTAAATATTTTAAATCAATGCTGTCTCTGAGAGTTCGCAAAGCATAGCATGCTGAACTGAGTGCATTTTCTAACGCCGTAAGTTCAGCTTTCCAGTTTAAATTTGAATCAATATAAACCCCCAGAAATTTTACAGAATTGACCATCTCTATCCTAGCCTTATTTAAAGATAATTTTACACTTTCTCTATTTCTTGCTGTAGTTTTAAAAAGCATTGCGTAAGTTTTTGTTAAATTAAGAGTAAGATAATTATACTGAAACCAGCAATTGAACTCAAATAGTGCAGCATTTGCCTTAGTTTCCAGTGCAGATATATTGTCAGCTGTAATGATCGAGGTTGTGTCATCAGCAAACATGACTATATTAATTGCAGATACTTTCTTTTGTATATAATCGACCAAGTCGTTGATAAATATGAGGAATATTATAGGGCCTCAAATTGATCCTTGTGGAACTCCTCTTGTAATATTTACAACTTTGGATTTATAAATGTTAAGATTGTTGTTTTCGTTATATAAAATTTCAACGACTTGTTTCCTATTACTTAAATAGGAATAAAGAAGTTCCCTTAAATGTCCAATTATTCCGTAGTATTCCAATTTAAATAATATTAAGTCATGATCCAGTGTATCGAATGCTGATTTCAAGTCTAGTAAGAGAGCTGCTACTTTTGATCTATTATTTAAGTTTGTTATAATATCATCAATTAACGCGTCAATAGCATCCTTTGTTCCTAATTTTTTTTGATAACCAAACTGTCTTTGATTAATAATATTATTTTCATTTAAAAAAACGATCAATCTACATTTTTAACCGACTTCAACAAAGGAGGTTCTCAGTTCGATTGTTTGTATGTATGTATGTTTGTATGTATGTATCTATAATTGTCCGCGATTATCTCGAGTTTGGCTTAAGCTATTTGGATGCGGTTTTCAGGACAGTATTCGTTACATTTAGGAGAAGGTTTTAGTGCCTTAACCGACCAAAAAAAGAAAGGAGGTTCTGTGTTTGACCTGTATGTATGTGTGTTGGTCCGCGATTATCTCACGTTTGGCTTCAGCTATTTGGATGCGGTTTTCAAAAAAGTATTCGTTACATTTAGAAGATGGGTTAAAAGTTCTTTAACCGACTCGAAAAAAAGGAGGTTTCTTAGTTTGAAATATAAGTATGTATGTAAAGTTATCAATACTAGACAGAAATTTATCAATATATGTTAATAAAGTTTTTTTATTAGTAATAAACAGAGTTACTAAATTTATTGAACAAATAAAAACATGAATAAATTACTCTTAATTATATTAAAGAAAAAAATATATATTGCAACATCATGTTTTTCATCCTGGTCATTTCAATCAAGGCGCTTTCGTCATGGGAAATTTCGCGCTTTCGGAATGGTCTTAACCATTTAAGTAATTTCTTTGAATCTATATCACTTAAAGCCATCTCATCAAGGGATTTTACTCGACTCAACGCTACATATATATAAGAGTGTTTCTTCGCATTTGTGATAGGTGAACTTCTCTTTGCTCATCTGTTTCGGCAGCAAGAGCAGCACGCTGACGATCTCTCTCATTCTGAAGGTCAAGCACGAGTTATCGACACGATAACGGTTAGAATGAGATGGCAGTATACGATACTAAGTAAGTGCGTAAAAGATGGCTGCTTTATACCACGCGATAACTAGTTTAAATACGGCTCGTGCTTGCCCTGCTGAAGTCTTTGTTTTTTTCGATGGGTGTTTCGTTCTCCCTTACGCGACTTTTCCTTAAAGCATCCTTTGCTTTTCTATCTAGGCCCGCAGGTAAACAAAATAGTAACAAGTAAGCTAAAGTCATAATAACAAATATTATAACTACCTGTTAAAAAAACTATAAAATAAACGGACAGTAAAACTTGTCTCTCAAAAACTATCACTAATTCACTAAAAAACTCAGAGTGATTTAAGAACTTATCACTAAAAAGTATAAAATAAAAAAGAAAAACAAAAACTTCAAATTAAAAACCAAACAGAAAAATTAAATATTATTATTTTTTATTTAATAAAGAACCGCCTTCAAAAATCCAACTGAAAAGTATAAAATAATTTTAATTTATTTTATTATGTACAACTCTATTCAACTTCTTCTTTTTGAAGTCGGTTCCAAACAGACAAATCCAAAATGAAACATGCTACATAGAGAAAACCATACGAATAATAAATCACTCGATAGTGCCTCAACAACAGTAGGTAACACAATCGCGCTCAAAAATCAAGAAATTTCTTCCGCTCGCAACGACGTCGCTTTATAAAGGATGGAATTGGGGGACAGTGAGCGGTGCTTAGCCTGGTGTGCATGCGTCGCACTCCCCAGAGAAATTATCATAATATACATGTCACCGTAAAACTGTAAATACTAGTAAATTATAATTTTAGATAGATAGCGAGAAAGTAAACTAAAGGTTATTTAAGATTATCAGATTTCAAACTAACGGAATTAACAATTCGACAGAGACATGCATGCACCGAGTTGGCACAACCAATACTTCTAACACTTTGTAAAAAGACGATCGAGAATCTAAATCACTACATTGTATAAAACAAAGTCGCTTTCTCTCTCCCTGTCTGGGATATACGGACATCCTTATGTATACTTTAATCTGTAAAACTACGAAATGAATTTTAATGCATTTTTTTTTATTAATTGATTAAAAAGGAAGGTTTATAAGGATGACATACGCTGATGGGGTGGAGAACTCACTCAACTTGGGCGGGCCACTAATATTCGTTCTTTGTCATGAAAATTGGTTTGGCACCGACTTCAAAAAGAAGAAGTTGAATAGAGTTGTACATAATAAAATAAATTAAAATTATTTTATACTTTTCAGTTGGATTTTTGAAGGCGGTTCTTTATTAAATAAAAAATAATAATATTTAATTTTTCTGTTTAGTTTTTATAATAATTTTTCGTATATCTTAGATAAAACAGGAAGAAGAGATATAGGTCTATAATTTGAAGGATCCATTTTCGATTTTTTTTATGAATAGGGAATAAGGAATAAGCAAACAATTTACGAGTCAGACAGTAACAATGATGTTGGGATCTGCATGTCCTGCGAAGTATTCAAAAGCCTGCTACCGTACGCACTAATTCACGATTTTTACGAATTATTTCGCACGTTCACTTCGTCTTTCGCGTGTCTATACACAGCGGATCACACGGAATCCTACCGACTTCGCCAAATTGTTATACGGCGAGTAAGTAATGTATTTTTTTTAAAATAATTTGATTTAATGTTAAACGATGTTGACAGTGTGAGGTTTCTGAACTAACTGAATACAAAATCGATTTCTATTGTTTAGGAATAGTTGGTGTAGGAACTATAATCGGATAACAAACATGTTAAGAAAATTATTAGGGACAAAGGGTCTGTTGATTCATTAATAAGGGAATGGAGTCTGGGAAAGGAATACAATTCTTATCTAATTTATTCTTAACTAATGAGTGTACATTTCTATATTTAACTAATTTAGTTTATCATATAACGCTTATCATATAACAAGCTGCAATAAAGGATGAAATCATTTGAGCATTGCTTACTATTTACTATAATATTTATATTGATTATTAATTTTACATTATTGATAAGTGTAAATACTTAATAATTACCTCTCTCTGCACATTTTTCAAAGACTGACATGTCATGCTGTGGAAATTATATGAAAAGCTCATTAGATAAAGATGGCAAAGGAAGATTTAAAGTAGGAACTGCGGTCTTCAGTAACCTACTTTGCTTTTCATTAAAACAATTCCTAGCAATATGAGAACCGAAGATATATTTATTTTCATGAAATTTTTCGATGGATAAATGAACAAAATCTACAAGTCTAGTGGCTTTCACCTATAATTTGCACCTGAAACAGATATAAAACCCTGTATTTATATTTTTTGTCTATAGAAATTGGTAATTTCCAAATTAGTTTTCTAATACGTTTTTAATACCTATCAAACATTCCGTTTTCGGTTTCTATTAATACAATTAAAAACAACCTAACTAAATTTAACGTAGGTAATACCTATGACTTCATTTTCTAAATTGTAATAAAAGTATCTTTAGCGTAAATGTCATCGGGTGGAAATGCATAAATACCTTAAGTCGAGTTTTTTTCAAACTATGAAATTTTTTTTAAAGTTTAACTGTTTGTGTATTAATTTCTACTTTTTAACCCTAGAACCGTACCCATATTAGACTTTAAGTAACAGTACCCTGGGATGCTGGTGTACCCCTGTAAATAAAACATCATTTTCGAATATAAACCATTGTGGAACGCAATAAATCTATTGAGTATTGAGTATTGAATATTAATAAACATTTATTATGAATTAACTTACATAGGACTTTTATGGCACTTATTTCAGTCTCAATCGTAACAATTAGGCAAAATAAAAGAAAGTTTTTTTTAACAATTTTGACAAATCTTTGACTGGTGCTCTAAACATATAATTTTTTTACATTTATAGCAACGAGTGCGTGATTTACGGTCTTTTGTCCTGGGACAAAATGAGCATCTTCCAGAATTGGAATTAGAAGGGGTCGGAGTTTCAGAAGACCGCTTTTTTCCTAAGATACCTCCAATACTAGGCTGGAGATGCATCGGCAAAGTTTTGTATAAAAATCGATCCTCTAAGTGAGGTTTTACAAGGTCAAAAGCTAGAGTCTTCAGATAAAATCGTCTATTCTTGAAAACTTGTTTACCGGTGGCGTTAGATGAATGCAGTAGTATTATAGAATTGATTCCGACAATATTCAAAATTCCGTAGAAGACACAAAGACTCCAGCGGCGAGTTTTACGAGAAACACTGTACGTATGACAAAGTTGGTCGAAAGTATCTACACCTCCTTTCGTTTGATTATAAAAACTTATTATTTCTGGTAAATTCACAGATTTGTCTTGGTCTGCTTGGTAGTGCATAGTGGAAAGCATAAGCACGTTTTTCTTTTTTCCTTTACTTAGCTTTGGAGGCACATATGATAGCAAAGTAAGTTCGTTATGAAAAACAAACATTGATGTGTTCTTGTTACGGTCTTTTGTTTCCAAGAAGTGGGTAGGTATTTCTGTTTTGTTTTTTTTCAGTGTTCCAACTGTGGTAATATTTTTTGATAGCAGTTTTTCAGCAGCTGGGATCGAAGTAAACCAGTTATCATAAGTAATATTTCTGTTAGATCCATGAATAGAAGATGAAAGCTCTAATGCATAATACTCAGCAACTGGTAATCCTCGTGGTGTAGAATCCTTTCCTGTATATATAATACTGTTAATCATATAATAAGATTTTGAATCGCATAACATTAATAATAATTTAATACCGTATTTATCCGGTTTTGACGGTATATACATACGGAATGGGCATCTACCACGGAACCCAAGCAATTGTTCATCAATCGTCGTGCAATCTGAAGGTGAATAGAGACTTTTTGAAGTTTCAACAATGTGATCAAACAGTTCTTTTATCGGTGCCAATTTATTAATCAGCCTTCTCTCAACTCTGGTCGAACGATCATCAAATCTAAGGCAATTTGTTAAAAATTCAAACCGTTTCTCACTCATAGTAGATCGAAAATAATTAATGCCCGTATTTTTATCAAATATTTCTTTGACAGTCAAGTGATTGATTTTCAATACACCAGCTAAATAGTATAAGCCAAACAGAGCTTTCAACTCGATAACTGTCGTATCTCGTACAAAGGATGGTCGAATATTCGTGGGAGCAGAATCTTCATCTTCATTTTCAGATGCTATTGGCCTGTCTGACTTATACTTCTTGCGCTGTTCAAAAATCTCTTGATTTGTGTTAATTACTATCATCAAAAGAATCTCATCAGTAAAAAATAATTTCCAAGACTCTAAAGCGCTTGTGATGAACTTAGCAGGACCTTTGTTTCCTGGTGCATGAAATATTATATTTCTTTGTGGAGTGCGCAGTGAACGAGAATGAGACCCATACCATACAAACTTTTCACTGTTTCTTTGTTTTTTTGTTCCTTTACCTCGCAAAACTTCGGGTACTGTAAGGACTGTTACTGGAAAATTAGTAGTTCTAACCTGAACATTATCCTCTTCAAGTTCTTCTTCCGAGCTTTGAAGATCTGCTTCATGGTCAGAACTATCCTCTTCGGCAGTAATCTGTTCGTCGCGAAAATCGGGAATAATTTCATCTGGTTCATCTTCTAATTCGTCGCCAAGCACCACCTCCTCTTCATCGTCAGTGTCCAAAAGAAGGTTTTGAATATCAAGTTATAAATATATTAAACAACCGTGATAGCCCAGTGGGTAGAACACTCGGTTATCGTGCAAACGACTAGTGTTCAAATCCTGGGTCGGGCCTACACCAATTTGTCTTTTCTAAAGACATATGTGTGGTTAATTTATCATGGTTGTTAACGGTGAGGGAAAACATCGTGAGGAAACCCACATGGCTGAGTTGTACTTAGTCATGTGACAGTGTATTCGTACAAAACGGCGATAGGCCTGCCCCCTATCACGTGAGTACACTGTCCATGCAAAACGTGGGTACTCTGAACACCAGGTCACAAAGTCACGTGATGTTCAGAAGTATTAGTACCTCTGCCAACCCCTTCGGGGATATTCGGCGTGAACGTTTATGTTATTATGTTAAATATATTAAAAACGGCATTTTTTTTTAAATAAAATATTTGTTAAAACTTATTACACAAATAAATAAACATTCAAATAACCAACATGAACCAAACAGCACAATAACATGCATTATTTAGTAAATAACATTATTGAATATACTTACTTTAACTGTACCCAGGGGTACTGGTGTACCCCACGCACGCTTTGCCACGACCACACGCTAACAGGACTCCCGCCCGACTGACGCGACGTCGCGGCCCCCCGCCCCGCGCAATGACACGGCAGCGCGAAAAAATCCGTTGAGTAAAAAAAAAAGTTATCGCAAATTTTCTGTTTTTTTTTTTATTTGTACCCCAGGGTACGGTTCTAGGGTTAATTGTAAAATTGTGTTTAATTAACATTCTAGTGCTAAGATAGGTTTACGTTAGATAGTCAGTTATAAGAACTTCTGATTTATTAAAAAAAATTGCTTGTGTGAGAATATTCATATTTAGTTTTAACGGCTTTTATATTAAGAAAACGAAAAAAATCGTGTTACACCTGGCTACACTCCTCTTTGGAACCATCAAAAGGGCAAGCCCATCCTACTTATATGACAAACTTACTTGGTCAGAAAATGTCAACACATACACTACGCGTGGTAATAGTACCTTATTGATAACACCTCTTCACCGCACAACAGCATTCCGTGGCAGTTTTCGTTTTGCTGCCACAAAGTGCTGGAATGATTTGCCCCCACCCTTAAAAACTCTGAACTCTTTACCTTTGTTTAAACTTAAATTGAATTTACTCCTGCGGAACTTACCTAATGCATAACAAATTGTTTCAATTTATTTATTTATTCATTCATTGTATAATTTGTATATCAATCTTATATATGTAATGTATGTAGCTATTTACATTTTCCGTATCTCTTCATTTATTTTTTATTTTATTATTTTTTTTTTACGTAATATTTGTATTCATGTTTATGTACAAATATGTGTATATGTTTGATTATATATATTTATAAGTCAATATGTTTAGTAGTGTACCTATACTCTGAAAAAATAAGTGACATTTGGTGCTTGGTTGGTTGTTGACAAATTATTGGTTACTTATTGCATTATTTTTCTTTTCTTTTGTTTTATTTTAAATTTTTGTTGTTAAGTTTCTGTTTTAGCAATTGTTTGTATATTAGATTAAGTCTTTTTAATTAGTTAGTTAGTATTATTTATGTTAGGTTATAGTCTTTTTAATTAGTTAGTTAGTATTATTTATATAATAATCTGGGCGCCAGCTGAAAACCAGCGTATGGGAGAATCATCAGCCTGGCTGCTTGTTTCTTCCATGCACATGCTGAGTTGGAGCCTATTTGGTACAAAACTTGTCATTTTCCGCTTGTTAATTTGTAAATTGTGTGTTGTCAAAAAATTTTGTTCCAAATAAACATTTTTTCTTTCTTTCTTTCTTTCTTCTTAAAAATATAATTATTTTACAATAATGGCACCATTAAGAGGGACACGAAGTTTACTCGGGTTTCATTTTACAGAAGAAGAAAATAAAGCGAAATGTTAGTACTGTTCAGTATACGTAAGTACAAAAAGTGGATCGTAGGGCAACCTCAGCAAACATATGAAATTGAAACATTTTATTCTGAATAGAAAGAAAGAAAGAAAGACATTTTTTCGCTGCATAAAAGGCACAAAAACTAACAATATGCAAATAATAAGAAATAAAAAAGAAACAAAAAAAAAACAATGTAACACTAAAATAATTAAAAACACAAAACAAAAATTAAATAACAATATCAAAAAGTGATTAAAAAATAAGACAAAAACACTATAAAAATAAATACCAAGAAAACATCAAAAATCTCTCTGTGCCCTCCAACAGCAAAAAGGCACTGACTCAGCAAACGTTGTGAGTTTTACCTCACAACACTGATTTTCGGTCAGCGCCAATAGTAGCGACAACACAAGCGTCTCACCAGCAGCAGCGTGATATTATAATACACTTATAGTATAGGTACTTACACATAAACGGTATTTAGAGATAAAATACAATAACTTCCTACCATATTAAGTTGATTTTTCATTATAATTACTAGTGTAATAGTAGCAAAACTGCTAAAACCGTGATAAAACTATTCAATAAAGTACTTTTATGTTTTAAAAACCACGATACCACGAAATGACCATTTTACAATTTCTACCAAATACCAAACACAATAGAGTGTTGGGCAAGGAAAAAACCCGTTTATTTTAAAATGTATCCTTCAACATACAAATCGCTACTCGTGTCATCATTTTCAAATAGTTGTTTATATTGCTAGTGCTGCCATCTCTTATTGTATTTTGGCAATTAAACGACTAATTTAAAAAGTGAGAGAAAACACTACCTAGGAAGGGTAGATAAGACTGCCTAAATTGGCATCGTTACTTTATAGTAGGGGAGGACTTATTGCTAAATTTGCAGTTGCTCGAGCGTCGTAGAAACCTATTGGATATGATAATTTATGTTTCAAAATGAAAAAAAGTCTATTACAAGTTTTCATTTTAGTGGGAGGACAGAGCGTATAAACATTTTTAAAAATGTAAAAAAATGTTGTATAGAAATACTCGAGCGTGTCAGCCATTAACAGTATAAACGCGATTTATGTTTCTGATAACCATTATATATTAATCTGACGATTTATGCAAGGGATATCGTCATTCTATCCATTTTAAATTAAATTTAACAACAATGATCACACTTAACGCATGCATAAATATTACGCCAAAACACCATCGCAGGAACATTGCCGTCACACGCATCGATCGCTTGAGGATTCTTCACCATCTAATCTCTTAACGCCACGTCCAAATCGTCAGATTTTCTAGACATACACTCTTTTAAATGTAATTAACCTACCTTTACTTAATCTGACGCGCTCAAGTTTTTCGGACGATTGTTATTTTTTTGCTAATCTGACGAATTCCCCTCAGCATACTCCGCTATATGAAGGGTTCATACTCTGTAGACATACATTACAGGGTACAAGGATTCTCCCTATACAATAATCTGATACGATCGAGTCACTTCAAAAATCCCCGAATCGCCTCCCCGCCTACTTTTAATACAAAACAATGTTTTTGTTCTGAGTCTTACGTCCCTGGCCAAAATAAATCTGACATTTTGGCAAAAAGTTAAATTTTGAGGAGAGAGTTGCCTTACGGCAGCGTGGTCGTGGTGGACATTTGCTATAAATCATTATTCATTCATAATAGCCGATCTTTTCTCTTTTTTAGTACCTTAAATAAAATTGAATCATCGCCAGCATTTTTTTTCGTTTACCTTCCGATTTTCTATTTTTGTTTTTAACAAAATAAATAATTGATTAATTAATGCCATGTAGTGTCGGCTTAGAATGTCACTACCCCTTTCTACCCACGGGTGTCGTAAGAGCCAACTAAGGGTATGGGGCTTTTTTAAGTGTTTATTGGGCGATGTGGTTGGAGACATCACCAACGATACTTTATTTCAACCATCTTGTTCCATGTTGTGTTGTAACTTCTAAATGTGGCCGAGGTGTTTCTAGCTCTGAAGCTCTGGCTACCCCTTTTTGGGATTTATGGCCGTGAGTATACGTATGTATGTATGTAAATTATTAAATCTTTTAACAGCTATATGGTGGCTAATTACTGTATGATTTACAGTACTACTTTTGTGAGGCGAGAACGATAGTAGTTTTTTTGTAAATAATATAATTTATTACAAGATTTTACAAAGCTGTTAACTAGTTGAGATGTTAGAACCAACTGAATTAAGACTAAACACAATCGTTTAAAAACACTACATAAAGCTATTGACTAATATTTATATAACGACGTGATAGCTCAATGGGTAGAACACCGGTTGACGTGCAAGCGACTAGTGTTCAAATCCCGGGTCGGGCCTACACCAATTTTTCTTTTCTAAAGACATATGTGTGGTTAATTTATCACGGTTATTAACGGTGAGGGAAAACATCGTGAGGAAACCCACATGGCTTAGTTAGAGACTAAGTCATCTGACATTGTATTCGTACAAAACGGCGATAGGCCTGCCCCCTATCATGTGAGTACACTGTCCATGCAAAACGTGGGTACTCTGAACACCAGGTGACAATGTCACGTGATGTTCAGAAGTATTAGTACCTTTGCCAACCCCTTCGGAGTTATTCAGCGTGAACGTTTATGTAATATTTATGTTATCAATTCTGAGAAAGGAATGAGGACAAAAGAATACACTCGTAAATAAAATAATGTTTCGAAAGATTACATTAACTAATATATATTTCAAAGTTTGAATTTAGGTAATACAATTAACTAATTAGCTTATTCTAAACTGGAGTCTTAGCTTTACTATCATATAACACTACCAAGTATTTATTGTCTACTAGCTGCTCCGACAGACTTCGTTCTGTCAAAAATTAGCTTTTTTTGATGGAAGTCATCAAATTGCCATATTTAGGCGAAACGCTGAGGGTTTCTGTGATGCGATGAGGAAAAAGATGTTTTGCTAAGAACCTTCTCCAAATTTTAATTATTACTTAACAAAAATAATCAGTCGAATCGGTCTAATTGTTTTTGAGTGTTACGCCTAGCAACATATTTAGCGATCCTTTTTCTTTCGTGTTAATACCCCTTTCGTGTTTACCCTTAGTTAGGAAAGGTAGAATTCGTAAATTAAGACAAAAGTTTTGTCTTTATTTACGAATTTTCTTGTTATATTTGCTTTATTTGATTGAAATATTGAGATTCTGGTGTAAACGTGACGGAAAAGTAAATACTTAATATTTTTTAAATTTCGTTTTACAGATCATCATAATCAAAGATGTTTGAATTCAGCTTGTTGGAAATGGTTCTGGTTACAATTGGTGTATTGCTAACTATGGCCCTACTGAGCTGCCTATGCTGTCTGTTTATGAAACTAAGGTAATTCTTGAAATATTGGAAATAATTATCATCACCTAACTACTTGGAGCGTAATTCAACCTTTCCAATTATAAAAAACTAATGTGCGGGGAAATATGCTATTGTAAAAATTATATAAAAAAGAAATGTTGAGAAGGTTTGGGAACATATAAAAATAAATGGAAGTTATGGTTAGAATGTAATCAGTTGGGGACGACCAAGGGTGACACATTTGGATACATAGAGAAAACCTAAAAAAAGGCGTTAGAATAAAAGAGCATTAATGAAAATATTTAACGTTAATGAAGCTCGGGAGGTTTGTCAGGATCATACTAAGTGGCGATCGATAGTGTCTGCAATGGGAACTAATGGCGCGTATGTGCATGTGTCGCAGGAATATCGAAAATCATAAAACGTTGTAATTTTATGTCAGTGGCAGCTAATAATAGCACATTAATAGATTAGCATTAGTGAAGCAAGGAAAATATATTTGTTGATTGTCGAGTTGATAAGGCGCGCGAATGCTTCACGTCACGTGACCGCCGCCAGCCAATCCGCATTGACTAACTAACATCCCTCTCTTCGCGCCGTCAGCGCTGCATTGACAAATTTCCTAGCGGCATTCAGGAAACTTGTAAGGTTCCTAAAATAGAGAATTTTAAACACGGAAACTTGTCAAAAATTATCCCCACTTACAAGTTTCCTGAGGTGAGTCCGTTATTTTACAAGTTTCCTAAAAACTATCAGGTAAGATGTAAATTCGCATGCTGTTTGACGGTCTCCTAGGAAACTTATAAGTAAGCGAGTTTGACGATTTTCCTGCAACATATACTACATACATAAATTTATATACTCACGGCTATAAATCCCTTGAAGGGGTAACTATGGAAGATCCGACCTATGGAACTAGAATTTCCTCAGCCACTTTTGGAAATTGGGTGGGGAAAGATGGTGTAATAAAGTGTGTTGGTGATGGGTCTCAAACTGATGTGGTTGGAAATCCCTTATACGCCCCAACATCGTTAGTCGCCTCTTACGTACACCCACCGGAAGGAATGGGTGAGTGACATTCTAAGCCGGCATTACATAGCACGGTATATTTTTCATGTTGATAAAAGGTTTTATATGTTTATTGTTGTTAATCGACTATTTATTTATTTCAGCGATTTAAAGGAAAAAAACCACCTAATAAAAGCGGCTCAGCAAAGAGGAGTCAAAGTGGATTTCGATCAATTAGACCCTAAATATTCAAGACAATCACCGCAGTCTAATGAAAACTGTACAATCATGGTGCCAGACGTAGGGATTATACTTTAGCTTGTAAGCCATAATTTGTTTAGTACATTTCACGACCGAAACGCCGCCGTTCATGGCAGACTTGATAACTAAAATATCGATTATTGAGCGGTCTCATTGACCCTTGCAGTTGTTATAGTTTCAAGCAGTGGGCTTCTCAGAGTCAATGTCTTTAGACGATTTTTCATCCTTCACGCACAAGCACTCGGTTTGCGATCGATATTTAAAACAATATTTATAGTGCAGTAGAGATAAAATGTATCAAAAGTAACTCGATAAATAGACACAAATTTCATGTCTTGTTTTCTTCTTATACAGATTTGTTTTAATAACCATATTGAAGTTACTCAATTTTATTTCCATATGTTAGTCAACTTCAAATACGCAGATAACACTAGTTACGTATAATTAAGATTAAATTCTTAAATTGTAGTATAAATTACAGCAAAGGCATGTATGAGGATATTGTAGCATTTTTTGTGATTCTAACAAAATATGATGAACATAATGTTCCTGATGAAAAATAAATTTAAATGAAAATATGATTCAATTAGTTTGGAGTTCATGCTGAGTTTAATAACAAATATTGTAAATTTAAGTTTATATTTAAGATGTATAGTCAAATGAAGTCATTATAATTACTTAATTTATTGCAAGTGTAGATTAGTTAAAATCGTATGTGTTTTGAGTCTCAGAGATTAAAACAAACATCTTTGCCTCATTATTAGATAAATACATTACCTTAACGCTAAACTAACTTACACCATATGGTAAGTATAGACCTAATTATTATTATAATAAAAAAATGTTTCTTCCTGCTCTCTAAAGAAACCGATGTATATCGCTATTTGACTGATTTTCTCTTATTGACAGACTGAATTTGTAGAAAATATTATGTAAAAAGGCTGAATGAAAAAAAAACAGTATTTAATGTTCTGAACTAAAAGTTTGTCTTTTGTGAACAAAATGAAATGATCTTAGGAATTGTTTCGCGTTAAATAGGAAAGAAATAACACTGTAAGCAAAACAGGATATAATTCTATTCGGTAAATCTAATGTATTCCTAAATAAGCCCAGCTTGCTTAGGATCCATAGGTCTGTTCGTGTTGTTGATAATGTGGAATATATCATCTAATTCTGTTTCTCAGCCACCGCGCAATGCGGGATTGTGTATATTGTCAGAATAAGAGCTAATGTGCGAATTTCCTTATCTTTAGCCAAATATTTTTTATAATTGAGTATGATATTCATTCTCTTCCTAGCTGACCCAACAGACTTCGTACTATAAATTTGCTAAAGTCAAACTTTAGGCGTTTTTCCGGTACTCTTAGTTTAATCAGGCGTGAATATTTTATTAGTCATTTTTTTTGGGGTGAAAAGTATCCTATGTAACAATTTAGGTCAGTATCTTTCTTTCCGCCAAATTTCATTCATACGGGTGAATCCTAACTAGTTTTGATTCTTTACGTATTTTTTATAAACCTACATTTTTTATTAAATAACCCTTGCATGTTCGTATTTATTCGACAAACTACACTTCACCAACATTTTGATAGTATTTGCATCACTCTGCACGTTGTAGATTTTGAGATATCCCATATTTTCTATTAATTATTGTGAACGTAATGACAAATGAAGGAACTGAATGACATATACTTTAATATGAATGGCATTGACCGACGTGTAATGACCATTGGTTTATATAGGTAATTTTATAATGAATGAAAAAAAAATAACAACAGAAAGCAATTATTTATTCAGATTCCAACTAGATAATAAATACACCTGGAGCATTCTACGAAAATACGGAAGTTTTTGATGAGATATCAACTTCATATTTGTATATATTTTTTGAAACAGTATACTCTTAACTTTCATAATCAAAACAGATTTTCAAACGGTGATTGCTAGATAAATAACTACCCTCCTTTAAACGAGACGCAAGAAAAATAAGAAAAAAGGCTGGCGTCCGAAGTATGAAGAATAAAAGAGCATGTATGAAAAGATTGATGGATGTAAACGAAGCTAGAGAGGTTTGTCAGGATCGTACGAAGTGGCGATCAATAGTCTCTGCCTACCCCAATGGCAAAAATACTCTCATAATTACGTATTAGAACGCCAACTTCACTAAGTTGTTGATGTCAACTGTTAAATGATACGGACAATCTATTTCGTGTTTCTAATAAGTGAGAAGGTGTACATTAATGCCAGATTCTAGATTTTGTCATAAATTTATATAATTTGTTGTAATTGGAATCCAAAAATAGGCAAGTTTGAGTGTATTTTTTTATTATCTCTAACAATTTCAGTCTTTTTTTGCATTCTCTGTATTCCACCTTCTTGATAATCAATTTGTAAGGTGAAGTCACAGTCTGATGAGTCTGCCCAGGTGCAGTTACTCTCTGACCACTTGATGTGCTAGGCCCTAGTGGGTCCTGTTTATTCTTGGTAGAAGTTTCGAGAATCTTTTTACTGTCTATAATGACTTTCGTTTTGCATTTTTAGTTTGTTTTTCTCTTCGGCTAATTTTGTCTATACCTTCGTGTATTCTCTCTCCACTTCTTGCGCTTTAAACGTTGTTCTCTTGGGCTTAACTCATCTATACTCGAGATCTTTTTATTTTCTTTTCTTCTTATATAGTCCGCATGATTCTTTTGTTTTTGCTCTTCATACAAGACGATGTTGCTTTTTATTCGAAGATACTGTCGTGTTTTAGCTTGTCTTTGTTGTGCTAAAATTTCTTCTTTCTTTTTATTTGGTTTTGCCATTGTGACCTAAAACAACGAGAACACATTCATAAATCAAAGAACCAGCAGTAAAATTAAATATATTTAATATATAACCTAATTAATTTAATATGAAATTCAAACTTATTATATTAGCTTATTATATTATTATATATAGCATTATCTAAATATAACATCTTTTTCACTATACACTTCTAAAAATGACTAAACGTTAGATTATTTACAAGCTTTGGCTAACCCCTTTCGGTAGTGTAGGGATTTATAAATACAGATTACAAATATACAGATTAATATTTGCTGTCATTACTTTCATAACCATGTCATTACATTCGTGTGATATATTGGTGAAATATGAGCGTAATGACAACGTGTGTAATGACATATTTTACGACTTTAATGTATATTTACATAATCGGTATTTGTCTAGCCAAGATGAAATACACATTATATATTTGGTCCTTATAACGTGTCAAAAACAAAAATTTAAATTAACTTACCTCTATCCGTTTTGTTATAATTCACTTTATTAAAATGACGTAAAGTAGGTGACAAATCGCTGCGAACGTAAATTGCATAGCAAAATAATCAGAATAAAGCACAACACACGTACGACTCAAGTGCTAATCGCCGACGTATGAAAACATGTGCAGGCGGCGGGGTTGGGATATGTCATAACTTGTTCATGGAGTTCCTCTTTTGCAGGGGTTGTCATCGTGAACTGAATGACTATTTTATGGTGACAAAACTTTGAAATAAATTAATTCTTAAAATAATAATAATTTCACAGCAACATTTTAGCGGATGGCATGGCACTTTACCTTACAAATATTACATATTATCAATATATGTTCTCAACGATTATTTAATTTATACGATAATTATTTTTGCGTTGTTTGATCTTCAAATGAATGACATGAATGACATTTTGATACATTTTTATTTTTTCTATTAATAATGAGTACTATGAATGTTGATTTTGAATGAGCTCCAGTTGGAAAAGCATTAAATGAATGGTTTTAAACGAAAATGCATTTGTTTTTATTATTAGTATCTTAGTTATTTAATGGTTAACCAGTTTTTATCGTCGTTGTAGGATTCACCCATACACATTATGTACTTGAGGAGCCTTTTTGCCTCAAACACACAAACATCTTAACTTTCACATTTATAATATTAATAGGATAAATTGCCATTTAGAAACCATGATGCCTTTTAATGATCTTTATATTGATATACTATACCTTTTAAGTAGTATTTTTATGGAAATAATTAAAATTCTAAGTCTTCTAATTAATAAATGAATATGTAATGAAATAAAAGGGATTCGGACCACCTAGGGCCTTTGCACTTTACCAAGCTTCGGTTAGATTAAATGACATTTTTTTTATTAATATCATGTTGTAGAGGAACATTAAAAATCTCTAAATAATATGCTCTTTTACTCGTATGTATAAAAATATTTATAAATGTCGAGATCCACATTTTAATTGTTTTAAACTTCTTAGATTTATCTCATATTATTACTTGAGGTTTAAAAAAAACTAAGAAACATCTTTAAAAAGACCATATTAAAAATAAATTATAGATCATTTTTAAAGAATTAATTCACACAAGCATGATTTGTAAAATAGACGATACTTATATTGTTTTGTTAAAGCTACTGGTGTATTTGCTAATGTCAAAACAATGTTTTATGTATTAACCCAAAACTAAAAGGGCTCAGTTAAATTACAAGTTTCTATCCTGTAGATAAAAAGCAACATTGTACTTTAAAAGACCCAAAGATTAATCTGTATTAAAATGCTAGCTAACATTCTACCATTTAAATCATTTTCATACCAAAAGTTCTAGCACAATTTCATGATTAAAAAATTTCATGGTTTTTTTTAAACTAATTACGGTTATTATGCATGCCATAGATGTACTAATAAAAACCATAGATAAGTCATACGCGCTCATAAGTAGCACTTAAAAAACAGGCTAAATGGCTCATCTGACTTCAGTCGCACACTAGTTGCCGTCGCAATCGTTCACCTGTTTTGGCGTGTTTGTTTATCAAAATAATCGAGAATGCCATCGTGATTTTGCACTATTGTGATTTTAGAAAAACTAATAAAATGATGGGATTACTTTTTATTCGTAAGTATTATAAATTTACAACGTTTTAGTTATTATTTATAATAAATCATGCGTATAGGTTTAAATTATTCTTTGTCAAACGGTCGTCTTAGTGTCATATTTCACGACGGTTCAGAGAAAATATGTTTATCTCTTTTTAGCGCTTGCTATAAGATGTGCTATCTCGCCTACATTTCAAATGTATTTCTTGGTGTGTTGCTTGGATATTTTCTATTCTAGTGTTGTGCGTTCATCTGCCGCAATCGGTGCCACTCGTAAGCGCCGGTTTCCTCGTAAATGACCTATCTAACGTTTTTTTAGTACATCAATGATGCATGCCATATTGGCTAACTGTTGACTGTGTTACTTGATAATATTATAAGATTCATTCCGCGTTTTAAGATACCCTTATAAATGTTCAAAGTGTCTTTAGTGAGATTGTTCAATGCCTTACCTTCGACCTAATCTTCTTATAGGAATATTTAGACTAATTTATTTTTATAGTTACTTATAAAGCTATATAAAAGTAGACTCAATTGGAAAAAATACTGCCAATGTTAATGATACTATAGGAGGTAGTGACTAAGGACTATGTTATTAAAATGTTCGAAGTAATTCACCATATTTTATGAGATCTGAAAGATTTGTAAGTCCCTGTTTTAGAAATGTAGTTTAATAATATGCCCTTTTATCTACAGGTACCGTTTATGTTTAAATATTCACTCGTGCTATAATAAATAATGCATTTTTATGCACACATACATTTATTGGATACTGCAAGATACGGTCATTAGCATTACAGTACTATGTAACTGTACCACGTGCGGGTATCAAGGATGATATCATAAGTATTGTAAAATCGTACCAAAGTTACCTACATTTCAGTATTTTATTTTAGGTACAATTATTGAATTTTATAACATACATAAGCGAAAAATTACCACAATAAAAGATATCCTAAAAAAATGTCAAGTGAAACTTATTGCTCGACGTGAGTGCTTACCGGTAAATAATAGAGGGTATATCAAAATATAAGTTTACATTAAACTTTAATTTGTTACTATTATATTTAGGGACGATTGTATACTTCTGCTATTTACTACCGCATTTTTTCAAGATTTTATAAGAACAACCAAACACTTAGTATAGTTTTTTATAATAATTTTGTAACTGTCTATGGATTTCAGCTAAGTATTGTAAACACTTTAATTTCCTATTTTATTGTATTCAATTATTTTTATATGATATGGAATATGTATTTGAAATGGTTCCAATGTATGGTAAAGTCATAAGTTGTAGGAAAAGATTTATAAACAAAATTACACAAGCATTATACGAAAGCAGATGGATAAAACACATTCAACCTAGTGAATTAATCAACTCAAACTTCTATCATTAAAGGATATTTGCAGAATTAGTTACATCTAAATTCGGACGTAAGGTTCGTAAATATATGTATTTTTTCACTTATTAAAACTATTTGTCAAAACATTCCGTTAATTTGATGCGGACGCCAAAGAACTCCTACGTTCATTACCATAAAATGTAAATTATGTAAAAGATTTATAATATTACTGCCATGGCTCTTTTGAATCTATTGTAAGTCGCACAAATTATGTAAAATTATAGTATTGTAACCATTTGTTATATATCCTTTTTTTTCATGATCTATTTATTCACCATGTGATGCTGTATCTAGTCAGGTAGTTAACTAAATATATATTATAAAAAATCTTTTCATTGAAATATTCTTAGTTTTAATAAACATAAATTCATATACTCAAGGCCATTTATCCCAAAAGGGGTAACCAGAGTTTCAGAGCTAGAAACTCCTCCGCAACATTGGGAAGTTGATAGGGAAGTTAAACAAGGACAAAAGTTGAAATTTCACATACATGTATATACTCAAGGCTAATATAATTAATATAAAAATATAATTCTCTAGAATGGGTAGAGCTATCCAGAGCTACTGAATTATTAATTTCTCAGCGTTTTTTAGAACTTGAGGATGGAAAAGCTTTTTAAAAATTATACTTGTTTATGGATCTCCAATCACATTTCGCAAAATTCATTTAAATAGCCCCAATACCCTAAGTCGCCTCCTACGAACACCCACATGAAAAATGTGGTTATGCTATTCTTGGCCGACACACTGCAATGATAATGAATTTTCGTCATTTGCAAATTGTTATGGATGCAGTGGAGGTTTAAATTTGTTTCCTCTCAAAACTAAGCCACTGGGTTTTAACTATTAAGAGCGTTGCTCGTGTGCTCTCATGTGACTGACACAGTCGATTTTTGCAACGAATATTCCATGACATATGCTGCAAGTCAATACCTCTCCAATATATATAATTGATCGCCGCATGCTGTCGGGCCTTGAGCTAATCTCTCTTAGCATCGAGCTCATCACGTCTTTTTCATTCGTCCCTTGACATTACCTTCCACTGTAACGGGTCTATGCTACCTCGCTTCATTAGAGGCTTAAGCACATTTTTGAACATTAAAAATTGGTGCCGCGCAAAAAATACGCATCTTGTTTGAATTACATAATTTTGTCCAGAAAAAAATTTGAATGGATATTAATAGAAAGTTTATTTGGAATTAAAGCGTCATGATGTTATTGTATGTTAAAAAGTTTATTGAACATAAAATAATAATACTAGTTGTTGGGGAAGGGGGGGCAAAGTGGATAACTTAACTTCAAAATACAACATAAACGTAACATAAACATAAACGTTCACGCCGTTTATCCCCGAAGGGGTTGGCAGAGGTACCATTACTCCTGAACTCACATGGCAAGCGCCATCTAGTTTCCAGAGAAGGTACCCACGTTTTGCTAAGACAGTGTACTCACGTGATAGGGGGCAGGCCTATCGCCGTTTTGTACGAATACACTGTCACATGACTAAGTACAACTCAGCCATGTGGGTTTCCTCACGATGTTTTCCCTCACCGTTAGCAACCATGATAAATTAACCACACATATGACTTTTAGAAAAGACAAATTGGTGTAGGCCCGTCCCAGGATTGGAACTCACGCCCTTCTGTTTTTCGGGCGGGTGTTCTATCCACTGGACTATCATGTCTAAATACAAAAATAATATTAAATGCTTTTTCAATAATACCTTTATTGCATAAACTCAAACAATATTTGAACAATTAACATATTACACTCAAACTTTGAATTTCGAACACAAATAATCAGACTTTTTGGTTTCGACTTAATTTTCGACTTTGCCTACTCTAGGAGGGTAAAGAGGAAATGAAACACATCACAAGAAATTATGCACAAATAATGCACTTAAATTGCCCCTTCACCACATCGCCACACAGTTCGTCGGCCCAGTTATGGCACCGTTGGCATTGAAACCAGTCTTCCTGTGGTGGATTAATGTATGATTCTCCACAGAATGAACACGAAACTTTACCAGATGATTGCTCTTTATTCTCTGTTCGATTTTCAGGCCATCCAGATTTTGGTGGGTGGCGTGGTTGTCCATAATTAACAACACGGGTTTTTCTTTCGCTGGCCGAGTTTTTTCAATAAACACTTGCAACCAATTATTGTAGTTCTCGTTATTGATCCACCCAGAGTCTGAACACCAACCCTGTGCACCGTTAGGGACGTCATCCAGCAAACGACCATTTATTCTCTTTCTTGTTCCGAAAATAAAGCATGGGGGTACAAATCTGCCTGTCGCACTACAAGAGCAAATTATAGTTGTAAGATGTCCCTTTTCTGCGGAAGATACGACTCCTACTTGCTTTTTCCCTTTAACTGCAATGACTCGGGTTGGGTGACTAGCACTGGTTTTAACCCCAGTTTCGTCCATATTACAAATATCATCTGGACGGGACATGATATTACGCAGATGATTTGAAATTTACTCGGGTGATAGATAACACAACGGATTCAGTGGCTTTGCAAGAAGATTTGAATCGACTAGATGATTGGTGCAGGTCAAACAGAATGGACTTGAACATAAAGAAGTGCCTACACATAAAGTTTACTCGAAAAATTAAAATTATAGAAACACACTATTTGTTAAGAAACAATATTCTCGAGGAAGTGAGTGAAATAAAAGATCTCGGTGTTATGCTTGACAGCAAACTTACTTTTGTGCCACATATCGACAATGTTGTTAAGAATGCTTCAAAGATGTTGGGCTTTGTAATGAGAAGCGGTAAGGAATTTAAAAATGTATTTACTTTACTATGCCTTTACAGAAGTCTTGTTTTGTCTATAATCGAATACTGCAGCGTAGTATGGAGACCTCATTACTCTAACCATTCACTGAGAATAGAACGTGTTCAAAAAAGATTTATGTGGTATCTTTCAAACAAGTTTAATACAAACTCGTCAAAGTTTGATTCATACACATCGCGTTTGTCATATTTTAAACTATCATCATTAAATTGTCGATTAAAACTTTTGGATTTGATATTTCTATACAAAATTATCAAAGGCAATCTTGACTGCCCCTCGTTACTATCTAAATTCTGTTTTAGTTTTCCTTCCAAATATCCCAGACATAAGATAACACCCTTGCGCCCTCCTCTTCGCAGAACTGTCCATGGTACCCATTCCCCTGTTCCTAGACTTTGTAAATTGTTAAACGAGTCTTGTTCTGTTGTCGACATTCATGCTGACTCATTGACAACTTTTAAATCTGCACTCAATCGCTTTTACGAACATTAATCTTTTATTTTTATTTTTTCTTTAACAACTGTTTCTTTAGTATAAGTATATTTTGAAATAGGTAATGTGTAATATTCAGTGGTTTTAATATTTTGTGCAAGTGGTGCATACCTATAATTGGTTTTGCAATTAGCTACTCTGTAAACTTTGTCTTATAATTAATGCGTGTATTATTGTAAAAACTGTTGGTATGCCATAAATAAATAAATAAATAAATAAATAAATTGAAATGTTGTCATGTTGACATTGAAGCCGTCTATCATAAATGAAGTAATTACTGGTACTTCAAAGTGTAAGGAAGGAGGTTGGTTTATCTTATAAGAAAGATACGAACATAAGGACATTCGTACAAAAACATTAAGTGGTACTTCTGGGACATAGTATGTACCAAATGTACACCTAGGGGTACTTAAGTACCAACGAACCAGTATATCGCCCAGGACCTGGAAACAGGAAACCCAAACTGGTATACCCGCGCCGTCGACCAAACCTCTATGGAGGGCCCGCCTAACGTTGATGGGTTCATTAGCCATCCACTGCCTAACCACATCATTGAGTGTTATAAACACAGATGAAATGACACTGGTAGGGTTTACTATATAACAAGCGATACATAATCCTGCCTCACTTAGGTCTTCAGGATTTGAGGTGTATTTCTTCATCAGTTCGTCCACCTTATTGGTATCCTTGATAATGGTTGACAACAGTGTGTATATATAATTACTGTTATTGTGGCAACTGACTGTCAACACAGCCACCAAGGTGGATGCCACAATGACAATCAATATCTGGTGTATGCTCAAACTACCAACCTTCAACGCCAATGCTATAACGTTAGCACCAAAAGAAACCAAGTCAACCTCACCATTGTCCTGTATAACATGAATCAAACGGCGGGTCAAAACTACGACATGTTTGACAACTATGACCATACTCCCATTTGTTATTCCGACGTCTATGCAATTGCCAGACACCGTTCTGTATATGTTGGTACGTAGAAGTACTAATGATATGATTAATTGCCGCACCCCCGACGGTACCCACTAACAAAGCTATAGGGTAAGCAGGCACCTGGTTGCCTAAAGCATCCAGCGGGCCCCCAATCAACATGCGTTTAACTCCATATGTTATCAGTGATGTCAGCGCTACGGGAAGTACTATCGCGGGTGTGACCAATAGGCCACTAGCCACGAACACGACGCACAGTGGCCCCAAATGGCGAAACGGCGGAAATAGGACCCAAAGTCGGAATTTCTGTCTGATTTTTTTTTTCAATACATAGAATGAGAAGCCCAATAACATTTTGTTATGACAAAAACCTGATAAATACATACTTTCGGAGAAAAAAAAAATGATTTTTTTTTGTATGAAGAAAGACTTTTTTTTTCTCGAGTTGGCTGTAATTGGCTGATGTTTGGCTTGTATATATTTGTAGAACTGATGGCCCTCGACAATAAAAAAATTAAATCATGTGCAGCCACTTGCAGCCTTGGGAGTAAAATGTCTTTAAAAAAATAAATAAAATAAATCTTATTTTTACGCTGAAATATCGTTTATTATCAATTACTTAAATACATTCCAAAAATAATAATTAATTTAGACTTATATAAGTCGTCACATTCACAAAACGCAATCACTTTGAGCGTCCGTCGATTCTAAGAATTGTTTTATTTCGTAAAATTCGGGAGTGCCAAGTGGGACAACGTAATTACGGTAATTCGCTCCTAGACAATGACCTTTTTGTGAAGATAGAATTCCGAGAAAGTACGGGTGGCGCATTTTTGGCTAATTGTCTTTATGTCCAATAATGTCTTTTATAGTGAGTTTTGAGTGGATGCTATGAAATGTCCTGTCATGTTTTTGTTATTAAGGTCCATAGGGCCTATTGTTCTGAACAGATGTTTCTCGTATTATTAGCGATTTTGAACTCGAGTTTTGTTTCGATTTGTTTGTAATTTTGTATAAATTCTTACTTTTATTTTTCCTTTCCCACCAAAGCAATGATAAAGGGTCACCAGTATTGTAGGTGATAGTGATATCGAGAGGCTGTTTAAGACCCAAGATAACCCAAAAATCAAAATTAATAGTTGTAAAAGTTGTTTAGATAAGATATATATTTTTATTACAAACATGGATAAATGCAGATAAACGGAAATACAAGGCTAAAATTAAGACTATACCTATTATATAAACAAAAATTTGTCAAAAGCTTAAAGTATTTATGTAAAACGACCGAAAACAATAAATAAACATAACTTAACATTAAGGCTTACAGAAAGTCAAGAGTAAATTTAGTTGGAAAGCGGATCTGGAATATTTTCGATATTATCTATGTTAATTACTTCATCTTCTTCGACGTCAAAGTTCTTTTCGATATCTAGTAACTGCATTGCTTCAGGAAGGAGATCTTGATTTTGACGTTTTGAGTATTTCGGTTTGATCCATGATATGAAGGGATCCGAACTAACTAAAAGAGAATGAATAATATCCACATTAGTTTCTTTTCTTCTTATTTTTCTGGTGTGTCTCTGTCTCACGTTTCTGAAGTCCTTGTTCCTAGCTTCGGACGCTTCTTCTGATAGAATTCCTAAAAACAAAGATTTAAACATTAAAAATAGGTATGTATCAACTTTGTGATTTAATATTTACAAAATATAGAAAATATTATTACCAATAGGCAGCAATGAAAAATGCTTGCAAATTACTGGTCCATGCACTAGAAGTTTGTGTACACTCGTTGGCATATGATACCAAGGATAGAGGTGCACGTATAATTCTGCTGTTTCTCTGCAATATGCCTTGAAGTTTTCATATTTTACGGTTTCTCCTGATGATATAACTTGCAGAATTACGGAAAATCTAATGATCAAATTCTCATCAATGCCTGTTATTTCGGAGGTCGTTTTGGAATCGTGAAAGAAACGTCTTGCCGTGTTTCCATCGTTTGTAGTTCCGTATTAGAGATGTTACGGAAGTGATGATATCGGAACCGAAGTCGGAATCGGAGTTTTTAAATTTGGTTTATCGGAATCGGAACAGGAATCGGAACCGGAATCGGAATCAGAGGCGGAGGCTGAAGAAATATGTGATAAATAAATGATGTCTCTTGAACAGAATCGCATTAGATTAAAATTGAAAAACTGACAAACGAGAAATGCTAGAACCTACCTACCTAACCTAGACTAGAACAAATTTGAATTCGATTTGATCCCAGCCCCAGGTCCAATAAAATAATACAATATTATTAATCAGCTTTTTAATATAAAATTAAAAACAATACAATACACCTACCTAGGTGTTGAAAGAAAAAAACAAACTAGTTTTTGTTTTAAATTAAATGATGTACTTAGTAGAAGTAAATTAAATCAAAACAGTGACTCCAGAAGAAGCAAATTATATTTAATGAATAAAAGCTTTGCAGCTTTACCTCCTTCCAATCTATTCCTTAATGGATCGTAGATTAGGCCAGCACCACTAAAAAGTTGTTCACTCGCTACCGAGCTTGGTGGACACGACAAATACTGGCGGGCAATCGAGTCCAGGGGTCTGAATTTTGTATTTACTTTCCACCATAATAAGGGATCATCACTGATAGAAATACGTTTTTCTTTATTGTATTCAGCAAGTAAAGCCTTCCAAATAAGAAATTTGTCCAAATCTGCATGTTCCTCGGATGTAGTATTATCATCATCATCATCGCTGCTCAGTAATATATTTGATAAAATTGTTTGGACATTGATCTTAACATTGCTAGATGTGCCAGCTATGGGCGACGCTAACCTTGCTCGCTTTTCTACAGGAACGTCAATATTTTCTTCCTCATGTGCAGATTTATTTCCATCATCATGTAGTAAACTTATCAAGGTAGATTCAAGCTTTTCCTTTACCACTTCATTGAAAAATTTTGTTTTATAACGAGGATCTAAATATGTAGCTATTGTAAAGAAGTTGTCAGAATGGAGATCTCCAAATCTTGAGTTCAATTAGTCGATGGTACATTTTATTATGGTTTTGAATATCTCATTTGTGTCAGGTTTATTGTCTTCTATTTGTAGTGTATGCTTTAATGTGTGTATTAACGGAATTACTGATGAAATGCTAGTATTACTGTCACTCATATTTCTGGTAATCTCTTCAAAGGGTTGCATTATGGCCACAAGTTTTTTTAGCTGCAGCCATTCTTCCGGCGATATTTGTGGTATATTATGTTTACTTGCGTACAGGCAAAGTGAATCCTGTATTTTAATCATTCGTTCCATCATATAGAATGTACTATTCCACCTGTCAAATTTAAAAAATAATAATTATTTTAAGTTATAAATGCTACAAAATGCACACATTTAATAACGGTAATAATTTCTGATAAACAACGCTATTATTTATTAAAAATTAATTAAAAACTTTTTCAAATATCAAATGAATTAAATAAAATATCAAATTAACTATCAGGATGGCTCTGTAAATCGTGGATCAAACGAAACGGAGAGATAAAGATTTTTGACAAAAAATCAATCTACTGTATGGCCTTAAATTAACAAGTAAAAAAAAAGTTAGAGCAATTTTTTGTATTTTTAAAAATAATTTGTATTATTTAATATTAATAAATTTGCAAAATTGACACAATTTATTGTTAAACTAATACTCGAAGTGCGTTTTCTTATTACCAGGGAATGAATCTTTACTAAAAAAAGTATTTATACACCTGTGGGTGCATTAATCACCCTATATAATAATCAGCTTCATAATGTACCGAACCAAGTTTTATCAAAATCGATTCAGTAGTTTGGCTGCCGGATTTATTTATTTATCCTACACACTTTATCGTTTTTTTTAAATATTAATGTTAAAAAAAATCTCTAAAATATCTCTAGATAAACACATAAAAAATGCAACTTACCTAGTACTACATTCCTGTACCACATTTAAAGCTCCTTGGTTAAGTTGTTCCTGTTGTATTTTGTGCAGTTCTGTTTGAGCAAGTTGAGAATGGTTAAAATGCGTCGAAATTCTTTTGCATTTTGATAATAATGTTTTGATTCCATCATCACAATCTAACATAGTTCGCACACATAATTGTAATTGGTGTACAGTAAAATTGATATCAGGTATGTCAGCGAGTCTCATTGCTCGTATCATGTTAGATCCGGAATCGCGAACAAAACAGTGAATTTGGTCATTTGTTATGCCCCATTCCATTATTTTTTTCTTGGATTTGGTCTCCTGTGTGTCTTTCATTAAATGTGTGACATTTTAAAATAATTTTTATCCTTTTAAAATTTTCGTTGATGCCGTGAGCTGTTAAACTCAATAACGATACATTTGAACTAGGTTGCTCCAAATATCTGTAGTAAATGACATTTTCTGAAATTGTTTCAGCAAATCTTTTATATTCTTCGCTAGTCTTTCATATAACTCGCCACAAATATAATCTGTGAAAAACTGTCTTCCCCTTAACTGATAATTCGGCACCATGAACTGTAAAAGTCGTTTAAATCCAATACCTTCCACGAAATTGAAAGGAAGGTCTTGCAATGCAATCATTTCAGAAATATATTTATCTATCTCTGTAGATTTAGGATTAGAACTACACCATTTTTGATTTTTTATAAAAGCCTCTTGGACAGTAATTTGTTTTTTGACCTCTTGAAGAGGTGTTGTTGAAGTCGTAGGCCGTTGTGAACATTTCTTTGAGGATTCTAATTTAAGTAATTCTTCATATTCAGCAGCATGCACCGACTTTAAATGACTTTTTAAAGAAGAAGTGGTACCTCCCTTTCTTGAATATATCTTCTCACAAAGTTTACACTTTGCCGTAGTAGCACAAACTTCATCAAAATAGTTCCAAATAAAACTAGTTTTTGGTTTCATTGTTCAATTCAATTAAATGTGTCACATTCAATCGTAAATAAAACACACCAACACTTATTAACAACTCTTACGTTTACTTGAAACTCAAACGCACGAACAAAGCGATTGACCCGATCAAGAATGCAAAACAATAATAAATGAAAGAGTAGTTGACAAAACTACGTGGAGCGGGGCATCCCCCGCGCGACGATTATAAACAAGTTCGTGACTGCGGCCTCGCGCCGCCCGCACCGCTGTGCGTGGACCTCCGATATAACCTCCGATTTAAAAGTTTCGGAACCAAAACCAAAACCGGAAGTGTAAAAACAATCGGAAGTTCCGACTTTTCGGAATCGGAACCGAACCTCCGTAACATCCCTATTCCGTATCCCTGTGAAAGAAAATTAAATTTTAGAACAAATTATTATTGATAATAGTTTTAAGAAAATATATAAATATATTCCTTCAATGCTTTGTTATTTCCACGGGCACTCCAGCGTTCAAAGTCCATGTTATAAGATATGTATAGCAAACACTCCATACACCGTATCTTCATGTGCAACGATGAAATTCCATATTTGTACATGCTCGTTTGTGGAGGTCTGGCAAGAACAAGGTCTAATTTGTTCATGTCGCTTGGTTTGGCCAAGCAGATTGGGCAGGTTGCTGCAGATGGTACATCTGCCACTGCGTTGGCAACTTTTCCGTCGATCATTGCCATATACAGTTCATGAGATATCTCTGTATTTCCACACTTTGTGGTGACAAGCTCCTCTATTTCTCTTTGCATTGCCGTACATTCTGTTTGTATAAACTGCGCAGTCTCTGATGTAAAAAATAACTTTACAGGACGACAGTAAGATGTAGACCCAGGATTAGGATTCTGCCAAATTATTAACTTGCCACCGTCAACAAGTCCGAGAGGAACGATGCTGATCATCACAACAGACGAATCATCAAACATAGGACGATTCGCTTGCTGTTTGTAATTACTTTGAGATGATGACCCATCGATACCCCATTTCCATATCATTTTTAAACCATCATCAGTTGCACTTGTGACAGCACCCAAACCTTAGACAATTCTTTGCACTGTATGATTTAAAAGACCTTGCAACCTGCAACAAAAAAAGTATGTTAGTCATATAATTATTAATGATAAATCATAACAAACCAATTATTAAACTAAATGTACCTGACACAAGTTTTGTTTTCTGTTATTTCTATGTCTTCCTCAGAAGGGTAGCACCACTTTTTTATTGACATTAAAAAGCAAATCGGTTACATTTGGAATATGATCCGGATTCTTGTTCAAGTGTTCTATAACTTTTGCTAATGCTATTTTTCTATTAGCTCTTAACTTTGATGTCAATAAATGCAGCATTTCTTCTTCATTAATGTCAACCAATAAAGATTGACATCGATTATATTTTTGCCTGGGGCATAATCTGCGAAGGGTTTTCTTTTCTCAGTCTGTGTTGACGTTCCGGCTTCGGCAGTACAGATAGTTACATCTGTACTGACAGATGGAATCGGGTCCTGGTCATCTTCCATTTCATCAGCAACATCCTCCGGGATCCCCATTACTGTTAATAAATCAACAGATGTGCAAACAGGCCACTTTATATTTTTCCCCAACCACTCTTTGTTATTTTCACGATAAATGAATGCTTTCATGACTCTGCTTGCGTCTTTCCATCTATTTAACAAATTTTTCACAAAATTCCAGGTAAATTCTTTGATTTTGTAGAGGTCTTCTTGAGACACTGTAGTTGGTATTTTTGAAATAATCACTTCGTATAAATAGTTATAGTCTTTCATATTCCTGCTATGAAGAATTAAAAACAGATCAAGATTTGAGCCCAATCTAGCCATTTCCAACACAAACAAGCAAGCGCCAGATGAACACACCACAGAACAGTAACGCACAAGGGATGAATTACGAATGAACGTACCTACAGTGCTCGTACTATCTTTAACTCACAGTAATTAAGTGACAGCCAATCAAAACTGAGTAAGGACATTCTTTATCATCTAAAAACAATAAGCCGAAAATTGGCCACCCGTATTTTCTCGGAATTGAACCGGCACAAAAAGGGTTATTGTCTAGGAGCGACTTACCGTAATTACGTTGTCCCACTTGGCACTCCCGAATTTTACTAAATAAAACAATTCTTAGAATCGACGGACGCTCAAAGTGATTGTGTTTTGTGAATGAGACGACTTATATAAGTCTAAATTAATTATTATTTTTGGAATGTATTTTAGTAATTGATAATAAACGATATTTCAGCGTAAAAACAAGATTTATTTTATTTATTTTTTTAAAGACATTTTACTCCTAAGGCTGCAAGTGGCTGCACATGATTTATTTTTTTTATTGTCGAGGGCCGTCAGTTCTACTAATATATACAAGCCAAACATCAGCCATTTACAGCCAACTCGAGAATAAAAATATGTGTCTTTCTTCATACAAAAAAATAATCATTATTTTTTTCTCCGAAAGTATTCATTTATCAGGTTTTTGTCATGACAAATTGTTGTTGGGCTTCTCATTCTATGTATTGAAAAAAAAAATCAGACAGAAATTCCGACTTTGGGTCCTATTTCCGGCGTTTCGCTATTTGGGGCCACTGTGCGACGGCGAGTGCGCCGCTAGGTCCCAGATTAGCTATAAGCTGGTCGAAGGTGGTGGCCGCTCCCAGTGAAGCCCAGAAAGGCAGAGGCATAACGGAACCAGCAACAGCACTAATACTAGTGACCACCGACGCCAACCAAGTATTTAGCTGCTGCAAAGCCGGATATGTCATGTCCAGGGCGTTCTTTTCCACCAAACCAGAGAAAAAAGACATTATTGATTCCATGTCATAAACACTATCGTTGATATTTAACACTGTCTTGTCCCAAATAGCTGATGCAGCATCAGTAACCCTATTAACCAAGCCTGAATTGTCTATCACCAATCTAAAAGCTAACACGCCCTTCTCGGCAACTATAATAACGCTGCCAACCTGTTGTCTAGTTATTATAGGTTTAGCAGTCGTGGGCAACCTGTTCAGCAAAAAAACCTCGTGAGCTTTATGTTGTTTATTGACCTTCTGTTTCTGTAATTACCTATTGCGGCACCCGCGGCGGTAAATAACAGGATTAACCATAAACCAGCAAATTGAGCGGCGCTATTTACATGTGACCCACTGTTCTCAAACCTGCTTCTAATGACTCCCACCACATATGAGAACATAGACTCCACCTTATTTATTATATTTGTTTCTGAATACATAGGTAATCGCGACGTTTCTGCGACCATATTGTCTACTTCATCAAACACAGGCATTTTCCAAGTATGAAAACTACGATTCCACATACGCCTGGTAGAACGAGTGAGGGCAAAATACTCAGGGTAGGGGTACGACACAATACCGTTCGTGTTTAATATTTTATAGCCCTCTTTCAAGAACCTGTACGATATGGCTATAACGTTGTGTTTCAACTTAAACCTCCTATCATCCAGATTTAACCAGGAAACCACTTTAGTAAGGTGGAGTTTGCTGCATTCTTCTGGGAATGCTCTTGCCGCTGTAACGACATTTTTATAGTGTTTCCTGATCTCATCACAGTACACATCCATATCCCAATAACCGATTTCATCCAAACCACAGCCGTACACTGACTTAATAGCATTTTGGACGGTAAATGTGCCTTTACCTGGGTCAATCGCCACCCTTCCAAATTTCGTCTTGAATCGATAGTTGTTCATATACTTTATATCACCAGGGCAACCTAGCATTGCCAAAACGGTGAGAGAAAATATCCTTATCAATGGTATACGTAAGTATAGTAACAAATACGAAAGCGCTTTGGAAGTTTCCAGCAACAGACCTTCACTACTTTTATCTTTCACATGCTTTACGTCTAAATCTTTTAAGGACTTAGGGGGTGCGTTAACGTCTTAAGGCCTGATTGGGTAGATCTTGCCCTCTTTGCTCTTACTAACCTGGTTGCCCGCGGCAGCTTGCTTTATGGTAAAGCACAATTTACCAATTATTTCAGTGATTGGCCTACCAGGCAACCATTTTTCTTTTCCGCACAAAACACGTTTCTGCTCGCAATAGACTAACTTTATTTTAAAAATGATACACCTATATTTACATAGATGGCGCTACTTAACACTATTTACTTATTTTGTTATTTGTATTCGAACACACTTAACAAAATAAATGTAAATTTGAATATTTTTTTTTTATTTACCCTTAATTCCCAACATATGCATAAATTTATAATGTTTAGTTGACAGAAGACCTTTAGTTAACAAGTCAGCGGGCATTTCATGTGTTGTAACATATTCAATTTTAATAAATTTATTTTTAACTGCATCTCTAACATAATGAAATCGAACATCAATATGTTCTGATCTAATATGTGCCTGATGACTTGTTGCTAATTTTAATGCACTTTGATTGTCACATTTTAAATTAATTACATATGTTTTACCTGTAAATTCATATAATAGATTTCCCAAGTAAACGGCTTCCCTAGATGCCTCTGAAAGGGCGACATATTCTGCTTCAGTGCTAGATAAAGAAACAGTTTCTTGTTTTTTACTCTGCCAGGAAATCACAGAACCACCCATTACAAAACAAAACCCAGAATATGACTTACGGTCTAAACTATCACTAGCACAGTCTGCATCGACAAAACCTATCGGCTCTACATTACCTTTATGATATGATAAACAATTATGTTTCGTTTTTTTTAAATTTCTTAATATTCGCTTAGCATAATTAAAATGAGTTTCATTAAAACAGTTATTGAACTGGCTGAGATAACTAAGAGAATATGACAAGTCTGGTCTAGTTAGAACTGACAAATACATAAGGCTTCCTATAAGCTGTTGATATGGAATATTCATAGCACAATTGTCAGCCTTCTCTAAGTTGAGTTTACTCTCAATAGGAGTATCTATTGATTTACAATTTGACATATCAAATCTTAACAGTAATTGCTCTATACATTCCTGCTGATCTACAGTTATAGTGTTACATTCTTTGTTTACATTAATTCGCATGCCTAAGTAACGTTTAACAAGACCTAAATCCTTTAATTTGAATTCAGAACTTAATACATCTTTTAATTTTTTAGTTTGTTTAATATTATTTGAGAAAATCAGAAAATCGTCTACATAGACAGCTACTATTATTTTGACATCTTCATAAAAAAATGTAAACAAGCATGGTTCATATTTATTTATGTTAAAACCAAATTTAAGCAAACAATCTTTCACTTTTTCATACCACACTAGTGAAGACTGTTTCAGTCCATAAATAGCTCTTTTAAGATTCAATACCTTTCCAACATTTTTATTTACAAAACCCACTGGAAAAGACATGTAAATATTTTCTTTTAAATGTCCATTTAAAAAAGCCGTTGTCACATCTAGATGTGTGATGTCCATATTCCACTGTACACTGAGAGAAAATAACAACCTAAGCGTAGAATGTTTTACAACAGGAGAAAAGGTGTTCTCATAATCTATACCACGCCGCTGCGTAAAACCCTTAGCTACTAGTCACGCACGATACCGAACTTTATCATTCACATCTAGTTTTTTATTTAACACCCACTTGTTTTGCACAATAGTTACATTGCTCTGTATGTCAACAATCTCACATGCACCATTTTCCTCGAATGATTGAAGTTCTTCTTGCATGGCCTGTCTCCACTGATCAGCTTCAGGGCCATTCAGTGCTTCTGAGAAATCTATTTGTTCCACTTCTGGACTAGAATTTGAAATACAGATGTTACTTTATCAAAAACGTTCTGGTGGTTTTCGAGTCCTTTTGGTTTGCTCTGGTAATACTGGTATAGGTTCCAATTCACTGCTTGGTATATGAGTCTCCATGTATGTTGTGATTGTATCATCTAATTCACTAGGTGGATCGGTATATATAGATGTATTAGAGTCTCCATCCGCATCATGGAGAGATTCCTGCTCTGACAACTCCCCACTGAATCTCTGCCATCATTTGTGGTTGGTGACTGAGATACCTGCTCTTTTATTTCAACATCTTGCAGTATCCACTCAACTGTGTTTTCTTTTTTCATATTCATTAATATCCTTTTTTTTTCTTCCATAATTATTATGTCTCTCTTAATATTTACTTTATTTTTTAAAGGATCATACACACGGTATCCTTTCACTGTTTCAGAAAAACCAACAAGAATATTCATATTCGCCTTCTTGTCCCATTTCAATCTCCTTTCTTTAGGTATATGGACCATGACAAGGCTGCCAATCTGCTTTCTTTTTAAACCACGCTAGATATGGTGTTTTATTTCCCAAACTGGTAGTAATGGATCTATTTTTTAAGTACACTGCTGTATTAGCAGCTGGGTCATTCCATTATCGCGGGTGCAACATTTAGACGCACGTTTTAGTTCGATTTAATTAAATAAAAAACATTTTTAATGAAATGAATCTTTAAAAGACTACATTTTAATATTTTCCCTTTGTATTAGTTGAGAAAGATTTTCAAATAGTATTTAAAAAGCTAGGAGGAAGGTTCAAAGTGCCATCGCGGGTGCAACGTATTTGGCCCAACCTTTCCAGATCATAGACAGGAAACGCATAAATCTGTTAATTGTGATACATTTAATATGTTATGCCTTAGTATTTTGTATGCTGTTTAAGTAACAAAGTAAATAAAACAAAAACTCTAAACAAAAAGAAAATAGATAATAAATTATTAGTTTTTTAATCAATCGCGGGTGCAACATTAAATTATCGCGGGTGCAACCAGTCTAATTTAAGTGAATACAAACATCAATTTTACTTATATAGAAACAAAATCAGAGAACAAAACATATTTATTACTAATAAGCATACTTTTGTTATCACTTATGTTAATGTAAACATAAACATAAACATTCACGCCGAATATCCCCGAAGGGGTTGGCAGAGGTACTAATACTTCTGAACATCACGTGAATTTGTCACCTGGTGTTCAGAGTACCCACGTTTTGCATGGACAGTGTACTCACGTGATAGGGGGCAGGCCTATCGCCGTTTTTTTGTACGAATACACTGTCACATGACTAAGTACAACTCAGCCATGTGGGTTTCCTCACGATGTTTTCCCTCACCGTTAACAACCATGATAAATTAACCACACATATGTCTTTAGAAAAGACAAATTGGTGTAGGCCCGACCCAGGATTTGAACACTAGTCGTTTGCACGATAACCGAGTGTTCTACCCACTGGGCTATCACGGCTGCATCTGGGCTATCATTATACTAATGTATTTTTTCGAATACGTCAATATTTGCCGGAAATTGTATTCTCATTCTATTTCCTTCAGTCTTTTTCTCTGGAGCTTCCAGCTTCGCGATAATTTCATCAAATTGCCCGTCTGCTATGTCATTAACAATTTCTGTGTAACGTTTGCCCTCAATTGTCGTCATAAATTGTACTCCGACTTCTCCATCTTCATCTATGTCACTCTGACACATTCCCACATGACGTAACAGTAACGATATTGAGTATATTTTTTTCTACAATTACATACTAACCAGCACAAATATCTAATATATATATTTCGGTAAGACAGGAGATTAATCAGAAGTAGCCGGGCAGTCTTCTGCTTATTTCATCTCTATTATTAAAATCACAAATCAGTTTTTTCCCTTCATCCGTTAGCATTCGAAGCGCTGCTTTAGGGGTGTCATTTTCGTCAAATGGAGCAATATGGAACTCAGAAGCAATTTTTTATACAACATCCGCAGCTTTGGTAATGGTAGATTACGTTTTACTTTTGCTACAGCCTTCTCTACGAGGATTATCTATACCAGCTATCTATTCCTATCTAGTACAAGCTTGTTAAACTTGTTCTTCTTTACGCCGCTTTCTAGTTGCCTGCATTCTTTTTCGGATCTGATTCTAGCCGATATTTTCAAATCTTTATCTGTCTCCATTTTCCTATTCATTACTTTCCTCCGTTGGGTATCACGAGCTCTTTCCCGACGGTGCCGATGGTGTTTGGCATGAGGCTCAGGATTTTCTTTTAATGAAGAATGCAGCAGTCTCCTTGAGTTCCCTGTTGTCAATTTGACCGCAAAATCTCTAAAACGGACAAAATGTAAATAAAAACACAGATATTAAATAATACCTCTGCCAACCCCTTCGGGGATAAAACGGCGTGAACGTTTATGTTTATGTTTATATTAAATATATATCATCAATCGTATTTACCATATATTATTATCAAGGCATAACAAAAAAACAAAATATGTAATTAATTACACAAAAAGGTGAAGTGGTAAAAACTTGCTCCCGCGATCTGACATTAAGATCGCGGGTGCAACCAATTTTAGATAAGGTTTATTTTAATCTAGCAATCATTACACTCGTAAAAACGATTCATTTAAGTAAAGTTTTAATTTCTTCTTACTTTTGCAAAGTTTCAGAATAATAGGTCTTCATTACTGTGAAAAAAATAAACTTTTATATCTTTTGTATCGCGGGTGCAACAAGTTAATAATGTGATCTAGTAGTCTATAATACTCAATAAATAACAACATATACTTTCATTTTTTGATATATGAGGATAAATAAATATGGTCACTACACGTTTAGCCGGTGAAACATACCTGAAACTGTCAGCGACAGCTGTTTCGCGCCAGTGTTGGCAGCCATGATTTTACAGTTTGTAACAACTCTTTGGATGGTAAACTTTAGTAATGCGCCCGAAAAGCAAATACTGAGTAAAATCAGATAAAAATAGATTTTATATCAAATTTCGACTTTCTTCTTTCCACTAATAACAAAAAATATAACTAATAACGTGATTAAAAAATTAATGTCGCAAATCGTCTATAGCGGAATCGCCCAGCTTCAGCCCAGAACTTTTTTTCTAGCTTTGCTTCATAAAGTTAGCATCGTGCTTTCTCAACAACTGTTCTGTTGGCTCGCTCACAGATGCCATTCTGCTCCGGTGTGTATGAAGTGGTCTTTTGGTGGATAATTCCTTGCCTGAGTAAATAATTCTCTATCTCACCACTACAAAATTCACCACCATTGTCTGTGCGTAGTATCTTTATCTTTTTATTCTGCTGATTTTCTGCCATTGCTTTAAAATCCTTAAATATTTTGAAAACTTCATTCTTATGCTTGTGGAAGTATATGAAAGTCATACGACTGTGATCGTCGATGAACAAGACAAAATACTGAGCACCACCTATGGACTTAGTCCCCATAGGACCACATACATCAGCATGTATTATCTGTAGTGTTACTGTACTTCTCTGATCCACATTATAAAATGGTAGCCTCATTTGCTTGCCTTCACAACATGTTACACATTTAGCCATTGTCATATCACTGGTGTCTGGGTATGACAATCCATCCACAATGCCATTCTTCATTTTATTCAAAATATTTCCGTTAATATGTGCTAATCGCTTGTGCCAAAACTCTGCACTTGCTACAGCAGCAGCAGGTGCTGCCATCATCATACAATCTGCCACTTTGATATATTTAGCTTGTACACTCCATTTGTTGACATTGCTGTGGCTGAATGTAGCATTGGTTTTTCTCAAACTCAACTTAATTTCCGTTTTTGATTAATTCGCTTACTGACAATGAGTTTGTTGTTAAGTTTGGTACACATAGCACATCTTTAACAATGACGTCGTAGTTATAATTAGCAAATGTCAGCTGAAACTGCAGAGTTATCACTACCGTCACTACGTGGTTTTTCAACAATCAAACTCAACTTCCGTTTAAATTATTGCTGAATCCGAAAATTAGTTTTTAGCTTCCGATGAAGGAGCTTGCCAAGTGAAGGATAAATAAAGGAAAGAAAAATTTCGGCACCAGCGGGGATCGAACCCACGACCTCCCGACGACGACGATTTATTAAAAATAATCCCCACATGAGGTTTTCATGAACGAAAACGTTTTAATTAAGCTTGTCAAGTTTTAAAATCCAGACAATACAATACGTGTAATAATAAATCAAAGAATCTGATCCAAGAATGCAGCGGAGACAGTCCAAATTAGATTTGCGGTATCGATTTCTTTTTCAAGGCAATCATCGATCTTATTCATCCCTTTTCGCGATACAACAAAAAAATCATTTTAGATGTAAGACAAAGCACTACTTACTTTGCCGTCCATCATGGTCAACTGAGAGAAAGAAAGAAAGATTTGCTGCACAGAAATAGCAAATAAATAAATAAAATACAAAGATAAACACAAGCAACTACATTGGATAAAAAACATAAAAAAGTTATAATAAAAGAATCATTTTTTTTAAATCACAACATATTTATAAATCAAAGTTAATATACAAAAACATACAAATAGAATATTCAGAAAAAAGGCCTCTACACAGCGAAACGGTACTGAATTGTAGTTAATGGTTTATTTGTAGGTCATTTGTATGTAGTGGGTAACAAGATATTTATTTCATCCTTGAAGCACTGCTCTTCGTGAAGGGCCATTTCGTTGGTTTCTTTTGTAAATTGAAACCATAAGGGGAACACAGCATCTCATCAGTAAATACTTGTAAAATAATAAAAAAAAACAGTTTCAAATTTGAATCTCAGTGACATCTACAGGTGGCTTGGCACTTTTTCATTATCGATCGAAAATAGACTCGTAAATAAAGAAAACTTGTCTTTCAACGGCCTGAAATCTTCAAAGCGCCTTTCAAATTCCGCTTTCAAATCATTAATTTTCCAACATAATTCTGGTATCAAATACCCGCATTTCAGTTTCTTTTTATTTCTTGCATGTTGGAAAATGTGCCAAATTATCATTTTGTAACGGTTTTTCCCACAAAAGCTTTAATTTGGTCGTACTTTGTTGTTATGATTTCCCTTGACCATGAAGTTTTAAATTCGAATCTGCCAAGTGCCTTGTCATACCATAAAAGAAATATCTTGTAAAAAAACTTAAATCGTATAACAGCTCGGCATTTTGTTCTTTCATTTCTAAAAATATCCGTATCTAATCTTTCAATTTCCAGAATCTTTCAAGAACTTAAGAGCAAGATAGCCAGCGCTATAATAGGGCAATCAGCAATAATCGCTTTCTAATTTTTCCAAAAAATCTGTAAATTGACACTGGTTTAAACCACGAGATCGTAAGAAATTTATCATTGTTTTTATGGGTATAATTATGTGGTCCATTTTAATAACATTCGTACATAAAACTTCTTGATGGATAATGCAGTGAATGTGGTGTAAACTAGGCCGCTCACCACAAACCTTATCCTATTTGCGTTGTATTTTCGTTATGAAGCCATTATATTTTCCCGCCACGGAAGGAGCTCCATCCGTCGCGACAGAAGTCAGCTTTGCCAAAGCCTTCATCGTGTTGGGGTACTGTATCCTATTCCCAATAGCAAATAAAATATTATTGAGATTTTCTGAGTGCTTTATGGGCACTCCCTTGATTTCTATGTTGTTCAGCCGCAGCCACTGGTTCTGATCGTTCACATCCCGCTCCAGGTTAGACATCTTTTCTTTCTTTTAACAAATTCATCATGTGACTTCTCAAGAATATTTACTCTTTCTGAGCTTTTGAGATCGGAGATCTCTTTCTTGATTGAACTGATTTCTGCCACAGACGATGCTATCGTCGCCATTGAAAGTTTCATGTTCGTCAGCTCATCCATGAGGCGCTCTAATGTGACCGGCTTTTTCGGATCCTTTTGTCAATAAGAATAATCACTTAATTTTAGGAGTAGTTTAAAACTTATCTTATTAGCCATTACTTACATAATTATCTTAAATGGAAATAGGTACTAACGTATTTTATACATGACATACATACATACTTACATATTCTCACGGCTATAAATCCCTAGAAAGGGTAGCCAGAGCTAAAGAATTAGAAATTCCGCAGCCACTTTTGGAAAGTTGTGTGATAAAAATACCCCAATAGTTGCCTCTTACGTGCACCCACCGGAAAAAATGGGGTAGTGCTATTTTAAGCCGACACTACACAGCAATACATGAATAGGTGATTTACTATATTTGGATAATTTAAACAGTGGGATTAACAGAAGCTTCTTCATTAGACTTCACCTTTGCCTTTTAAGATATAATTTTAAGTGTACAGTCTATTCTCCACGCTAGCTACGGTAAGAAATGTTAGGTATCAAATCAGTTAATAATTCAATTAAGGTATCAATCTCTTCAGTGTACCTAAACGTGATGTTTTTGATATTTTTAACCCCATATGTATCTTCCAGGTATTCTTTGACTTGTTTGCCTGAGGGATGGTAATTTTTTGTTGAATTTTAGATAAAAATCATCAATTTGATCCCACTTAATTGAGTTCAAGTCACTAGGGGGTGTTCTTCCATGTTTGTTCCCATTTGCGGTTTTGTAAATCTCGTCTGAACTCGAAAGGGAAACGTTCTTGACAAGAACATAACATAACACAAACGTTCACGCCGTATATCCTCGAAGGGGTTGGCAGAGGTACTAATACTTCTGAACATCAAGTGACTTTTTTACAGTTTACAGACTTTTAGGGGGCAGGTATATCGCCGTTTTGTACGAATACACTGTCACATGACTAAGTATAACTCAACCATGTGGGTTTACTCACGATGTTTTCCCTCACCGTTAACAACCATGATAAATTAACCACACATATGTCTTTCGAAAAGACAAATTGGTATAGGCCCGACCCGGGATTTGAACACTAGTCGCTTGCACGTAACCGATGTTTTACCCATTGAGCTATCACGTCGTCATTTTTTTGAAGTTGTTTGTAAAATAATTAAACCCAGCAATTTGAAAAACTAGAAGACGTAAATCTTTATAAGACAGTCCAAAAACACGGCTTTCCATATCTATCGTGTCATCAAATAAGTTTTCTCTAGATGGGGAGAATACTGGTTTGAAGCGCTTTAGGCCTTTGCTTGTAGAAACAACCATATCCCCAGAACTTCTGAATTTATTTACACGATCTTGTAAAGTAGTCTTGGGAACACCGTATGTTATCGAGCCCTTTAGATATTCCATTTCTCCTTAAATACCACTGTGTATAGCCCTTTTTATTGATTCCGAGTCCCAGCTTTGTTGTTTAGTTATTCTTTTTTTACTTCGCGGCATTTTGAAGAAAACCTGTAAACAAAAACATAATTACATTATTCGCACAGGTTTCGGGTCAAAACCGTATACTGGCCGATTTTACCCCTTTCGGCCTACTCAACCATTGTGTCATCTTCGCCTGGGGGTAACTCAAACCCAATGGGGTCACAATGTAACCTATAACAAAATAATAATTAATTTACGACATAATGATAAGAGAATACAAGAATTTAAGTCACTTGCGAAACAATAATAACCCTATGGGTGATTGCACGGCTTCTGGTACATCTGGCACATCTGCGGTGGGCGGTGTTAGCCGTTACGGCCTAGGAGTCGCCTAGATGCCTGAAAACCATAATTTCTATAGTTTATGAGCATTATTTTATATGATCGAAAAAAAATGTGTTTTTACCCCTGCCAAGCGCGCTGTCGTTTCCTTGCGGAAGTTAGAGGGAGTTTCCAGAGACGGACTGGGCGGAATGTCTTCAACCATTCGGAAGACAAGCCTAAAATTTTCAAATAAAATATCAAATCAAATAATTAATAGTACCTAATACTCCGTAAAACCTATATCAATAGTTAAGATCACAGACTATAAAGACATACTACGTATCAGACGCACAACTCTTGAATAAATTAGTTGGACGTGGACGTATGAAGTCCGTTCCGATTGGTTGGGGGAAAAAGACGGTTAGAAAAGTTGTCGTTTTGAAATATTACATTTGACGTGGGAAGCGAAAGCTTAATTTAAACAGCCCCAATCATATTGCTTTTACTTTTTACTTTTATCAGTCTCAGTTTAAAGGTGAAAAATTAAATAAGACAACACTTTTCACTTATTTATTGGGTTTATTTTTCAGCTTCTTTTCAAATTTCAACAGAGCTTTTTCTTGCATGATAGGTTTGTTTCTGAAAGCTTTTAATCTTACAATGTGCGTACCTTTTAATATTTTATTTATAGTATTACACCAATTATGTATGGCCAATTTAATTGTAATTGTAAATTAAGTGGCAGTGAAGGCTTGAACTACATCATTTATCTTTTACAGTGTCAAAAATTGTTATTGAGAGTTTCTCTTCATGTGCATGAGAGTCCAAAAATATGTTAGTTTGTTCAAAAATTTTGCCAAAAACTTTCACCAAATGGTCAGACACATACATGAGGCTCTTTTTTTACTATTAAATTCTTTGTGAGACACCCATGTATGAATAGCTAACTCATTTGATGTAAGATCCAGCTTACACTGCTTACACTGGTTTTTTTTAGTATTTCTTACAAGTTTACAACCCAGCCAGCAGTGTAAGCTCGAGCGTAAATAATTAAGCGTTCACGCCTTGCCATACTTACAAGATTTTCCGGATCATTTTAAATCACTGCTCTTGATTTTAGTTTCATTTTCAGTATCATTATTAACGAATAGTGATTGCATTTTCATTACTTGATAACAGGATTCATCTTCACAATTAAAAGAGTTATTATGAAATCGGATGAAACCTGTTATCAGCAGTGATTTAAAAGTATTGCTGAAACTGTGGCAATTTGGATTAGTGTTTCGCAAATTGTAGGCTCTAACCTTCCCAAAAAAAAATCCAAACCATCTGAATTAAAATATCTGGGACGCATAAATTTCAAGCCTTTCGTCTCAAAAAATTGCCACAGTTTCTGAAAACTTTGCAGAGTGACAAGCCAGTTATTCACACTTGGTACAGAAACATCTTTTTTTTTTATTATTAATAAACCTAAGATTTTCTAACTTCCTTATTGCTTCTTTCCAAAACTCATGGTGTATGGAAGTTTTTGTTACTAATGTTCGTAGCACTTTCCCTTTACTTGTTTTGTTCCATTTACTGGCTCCGTTCACACTATCAAATAGTTTGTCCAGAAAAGCCACTAGCCGGCTTGTATTTAATAGTGTTTCACTTCCACTGTGAACTAAAACAAAAATCGTTACATTAGTTCATAGTTATTCTACTATTAGGTTCCAAATTTTATATTATTTAAGGCGGACAATGAACTAAGCTAAGGGACTGAAACAATATCATCACAAACAAATACCATTAGTTTATTAGCTTTTAACTGATGTTCATTATAAACAACGGAAAAATTTTAATACTTACGAGTTTCTGATACCAATGCCAAAGCTCCGGCCATTGTGTGACTAAAAACTTGAACACAGTTTTTAACCTGAAATATAAAACAGTTGGTTTATGTATGTAAATGTAAAAATACAAATGAAATTTTAAAAAATATTTATGGATGAAATAACTAACCTTCATCTTTTTTATTTTTTCTGGAATGATATGCTCATCATTTAATTTATGCAGGATTCTGGTCTCAGCATGTCTGCAGTCAATTTTGTAGACATCGATAATATCAGACCACTTGGCAATCTCACCCTCAAATTTAATGTCTTTTGTAAGAAAATTGTTCCTTATTCCTGTAAGGAGGTAGCTAGAGGAGAGGAGTGAAACACGCGAGTACTGAGTAGATACTGATTTATTAGTCATAAGGTTACATACGTGCGCACGAATAATATAGATATAGGTAGATAATATATGTATTAGTTACTAAGTAGATCTCATAACTAGGTATACACCACATCTCCCTTATTATTTTAAAAAAAATAAGACACATATTTTTTTTCTAATCCAATATCTAAAATTTCTAATCCTCTATATAAAGTTTAGTCCTATTTTTATGCACTATATCTATTTTACCTTTATTTAATATCTTAACATTAGGTGATATATCTTCGATTACTATATATGGTCCACTATATAAACTTTCCATTTTACTACAATTTTCTTTTTTTAATAATATCTTATCGTTAGGCTTGTAATGAATAGGTTTAGTGTAACTATCATAATACATTTTTCTTTTTAATTTACTTTGGAGAAGATTATCTCTTGCTTCCTTAATTGAAACTTGCAATCGAAATTTAAGTTCTTTCGCGTAATCATCGTGGCAGTACAAAGGATCAATTTGATGACCTAAATTATTTGGTAAACTACATCTCTTACCGAACACCAATTCATAAGGCGTGTAGCAGCTCTCCGAATGTACAGACGTGTTGTAGGAAAAGCACCAGAACTGAATCCATTCACTCCAGCTCTCTGGATGATTACCTGCTTGGTTACGTAGATATGCTGTCCTAAGTTTTTGTGGGAGTTCTCTTGAGCACCCAATGTCTGATGATGGTACGCTGTTGAGTTAATTTTGTTATTTAGTAAAGTACATACCTCATTCATCGTTGACGCCATAAACTCCGTGCCTCTATCGGCCACTATTTCCTGGGGCACTCCGAATCTAAGGATATAGTTTTGTACAAAGGCTTTAGCTACTTCTTTACTACTTTTGGTTATGAAAGGGTATGCTTCGACATATTTGCTCGACTCGCACTGTAACGTTAGTATATAGCTGTTTTTAATGTCGCAATCTAAAGGACCAACAAGATCTAGGTAAATTTTTTGTAATGCTGAAGATGCAGTTGTCATTATTTCCATTGGTTGTTTTGTTTTTAAGTCATGTTTATTTCTCTGGCATTTATCACATTTTTTAACATATTTCTTAATATCATCAACTAACCCTGACCACAGATTATTGAATAGTTACCAGATACTTCAATTCATAGAAAATTTCCAATACCTACTGCTATAGCCTACTCCGTCGCGTCAGCAACCACTGCAATCTAAAATGTGCGTTAATGCTCAAGCGTATAGTTGTGGTTGCTTCGCACCGCGCGATCCGGTACCAATCGCAGGGCTGCCACTTCGATAAAATTAAATTAACATAATTTTTGTGTCGATGTTATTGAGAACTGTGAATATTTATTTTATTATATGTTGTGACTTGTATGTGGCAGTACAATTTTTTTTTCGATATAAAATATTTTTTTATAAATTAAAGCTGTACTATGCAATCTATCTATCTAAGAACATAATTAATTATAGACGTCAGGGTGTAGGTAAAATAAAATTAAAAATAACTTTAAAGTTACATGTGCTTTATTTAAATATATTTTTATCGGCATCGTAGGTACGCTTAGAACAAATTAAATACTTAGGTACTTATTAAAATTTAACAACGTGCATGCGCTCCGCTCGCTTGCGACAACCGCACTGAACTTGGGCCGCCGGTGGCCCGAGACCGTTTGGCCGGGCGGTAGGTAATTATAGCGCGCAAGTACATGGAGTGACGGATGCCTGCCCTGACCAGTAATAGTACTTTTACGATAACAGCCTACAACGGTTTTGGCATAAAACATAACAGAAAATAATTGACTTATTTTCGTTAATTCTGGTATTTCAGTCTTAGCTTTGGTGATTTTTTGATAAAGTTATTAATATTTAACATCACAGAACCTAAATCAAATACATATTATTTGGCAAACATAAATTGTTTAGTTATTTATGTCCAAATTAAGACTGTAATAATCACCAGTCTATCGCCCGATTTCTGAATTGAGTATTCAAGCTGAGAACAACTTAAGTATCGTTTTGTCTCATTCAGTTGTTAAGATTTCAATGCGAGAGAACGATACTTAAGTTGTTATCAGCTGAAATACTCAATTCAGAAATCGGTCGTATATGTTTTATTATAGATCTCAAAGTTTTCTATGCAAATATATGATAAATAATATCTTCTTTCATCATATTATTACAATTACATTACAATTACAAATACGTGAATTTTTATCAATTTTAATAGGGCTATTATGGAATCTGCTATACTAATATCACGCACATACACTCATTTACGCACACCGTTGTACTTATTTTGGTTTCGCCTATCATCTTTGTATTGCCCATATATATACGTAAGTATAGCATAATAAATCTGTGAATATTTGATAAATACATGCAGTGACAGTTATGTGTACCGTTTTTGTGAATTGCCAAATATTTTATTCAAATGTGTCTCTTGTAACAAGACTGTAAAGTTACTTTTCGCAGATTTATATTTTGTATACCTACTAATTTTGTAAAAGGAAAATTCATTACATCTGTACCATTACATTTAATAATTTGAGACTGTATACCTAGTGCTTTGAGGTGTATTTTCCTTAATTGTTTAGATATTTATGATCACCCTGTCTGAGCAGATAACTTTGACGAGTTGTGCTTTCAGATATTATTGTCTCGTTGTGTGTTCAGATTTAATTGAAAACCCATTGCTCATATATTTGTGGCGAATTGGGTGTTGAAAAAAAATTCTCTTTGGTGGCATTTTCAATCTAAAACAATCAGAAATACCTAAAATAAGTGCATTATTTTGGTGCTCCTAAAAGAAATATATAAGACTGGTCATCCATGGGAACACACTCTGTGTACCAATAGCAAACCAGTGGTCAATTACTAGGACACACTGTTCAAAACGGCTGCCTATGTAACGTCTAAAATCCTAAGCTGTCAAATTCAATGATCGCCATAGATAAAACTGTAAAAAAATAAAACACCATAGACAACCAGAGGCAAACCAGCTGGTCAACAATAGGTGACCAGTACAAGGTGTGTTCTAGTAGTTGACCACCTAATAAACTACTGTAAGGCGTGGTTTTTTTCTAAAAATAATAGCCCACAACACTTCAATGTATACTAAAGTATTAAAATAATATAACTTGGTGACATCTATGACTGAAAATAAAGGGATTATAAAAGATTTCACTCACCATGTCTATATGCACTTCTTACTGTAATGGTGGCCGGAAGGCAAATGAACGAGACACTGGTCTAACTGGAACTATAGTACCGGACTGGACCACTCACTGCACGCTGGCTCTATAATATCATCATCCAATAATTTTTCAATTTGTTTTTCTAGTTCTTGTCTTTGGGCGTACGGTAATCTATAATTTTTGACAAATATTGGTTGTGTGTTTGGTTTAATTGAAATGGACTGTTCGTATAAGTTTGTTGTAGTTATTTTTATCACCGCTTAAATGAAAAATATCCGCATATTTAGCACATAACTGTTCTATAGATAATCGTTCTTCCTTATTAAGATGTGATAAATTTAAACCTTAAATAATTTATTAACTCTTTCCGAATTAAAACTAGTACATTTACTGAATGTTGTCATTTCATAATTTTTTAATGGATTGTCCGTCCGTCCGTAGGTACCTCTTGCACCTCCACCGTAGCCGTAGCTGAACGGCCGTCTCTGGGGTCGCGAGAACTGACTATTGTAGAAACTCTTTGAAGGTCTTCTAAACGGATTAACTACATAGGGCTGTATTACCTGGCAGCTCCTGCTGCGATGGGTGGCGATTTCAAAAACTGGACCAGCTCGTGATCTCCGGGCGCCTGAGTCAGCAAAGGCAGCCCGACGGTAAGGGTTGCGACTCCAGGAAGCCTGCGTCAACCAGGGCAGCTCAACAGCAAGGGGCTGCGACTCCGGGAAGCCTGCGTCAACCAGTGCAACTCAACAGCAAGAAATGCAACTCCGGGAAACTTGCGTCAATCAGGGCAGCTCAACAGCAAGGGGCTGTGACTCCAGACGGGTATATATTATAGATATATTTGAGTTAGTCCAGAATAATGTTTCTGACATTCATTGGTAGTTTTCCAAAAGTTCTTCCATAATGTCCCCCCATCGCCCCAGGAGCTGAAATCAATACTGCCATCTGCCAACAAACATGACTCAATTTGAAATTTTGAAATAACCTATGTTTTTTTTAAAGGATTAAAGCATTCCTAAAAAGAAGTTACAAAGAAAGTAGTCCGAATAACAGTGAGAGATTTTCAATGAATTAGGAATATATAATAGAAAATAAATTAGGAAAGACAATAAATTAGGATTATGATCAACCCACTTACGAAATTAAACAATACATCCATATTGCAATTTAATAAAAATTAAAATATTTAATTAAATAAATTGTAAGGCTACGATCTAACACCAGCAACCTTCTTGCAGAAAACTAATGGCTGTGAGTAAATTTCAAAAATAAGAAATAATTATCTGACAATAAACAAGATTGTCAAAATAATTATTTTCGAGAAAAATCTTAAACTTTTATGTCTTTGATATGCCATGTACCTCTAGAACCATTTGGGTCTTCTAAGAGGTATACCAAAGGGTAAAACTTCACATACATAACACAAAATGTACATCACATACATTCCCCTTTCCCCCAGAAAAAAAAACATTCTTAAGTTTTTTTTTTTAATTAGATTGAAATCCACTCTTTCAAATCGAAAAACTTTCATACATCATCTTACAAAAGTGAGTACTGTTCACATTCAATGACAAATACTCTTCATAGGACTCAACCTATCAATGACGACAAGGCTTCTTTAATGAGTTGTCATCCGCTCATACTAATAAATCCCTAAGTAACATAACTTATGTACAACACCAAGCTACAAGGCCTAAGAAAAATAACACCTTTGAAGTGGTGTTCAAACCTTAACACAACAATGTCAAGTAACATTGAAATTAAAGAAAATAGTTACATAAAAAGGTAACACCTTAAGAGTGGTGTTAAAACCTTAAAGAACATTGAAATTAAGAATTACTTAATTGTATATTAAGTAAAGTAAGGTAATTAATAAACCTTAAACGAAATCGTTAACACATTCACATATAACGAAAGATAATTAAATTAAAACATCTTCACACAACCAAAACTCAAGAATAAAATAAAGATGATGACATATTGATAATCATTTAATAAAATCAGCCAAAGTGGACATCTGCTGACGAAGGTCTGCTAGAGTAGAGCCAGGTGTAGCCATCCTAATCCTAACCTCATAGTCTAACAGCCGGTTTCACATCTGAGCATTCTAGCTCTAATCAGTTGAGTTTTTATCAAACTCTAAGTAAGTACTTAAGTTTAAGGTGTTTCACAGAACAAACACTGCTCGCTGCTATAATGTGATCAACAAAGCATTTAGTTAGAATCTAATCAAAATCTATGAACGTTTTAATTTACCTACAAAAACCGGTAATACCGATGAAGTTATATTTCATTAATTATATTTTATATTAATTAGCAAATTGTATCCACAAACTTGATTCAATAATATTTCATTAGTAGTTACATTTATTATGAGGTTTTGAGACCATTTAATTAAATAAAAAATAGAAATAAACAAACAATAAAACTGGGCAACGGAACGTACACACACCAAACCAATTATTGTGATCAAGCGTCAATCAAAAAATTTTTTTTTTGTTATGGGCGGTATCTGCCGAATATGTTTTCAGCAATTTCACCACAAACAGCGTGATTTAGTCTCGCATGTGAATTTCAGTTTGTAATGTACATTTTGTATTATGTATGTAAGATGTGGAACAGTTCATGATGTTTGACTTACCTTTTTATCAGAGACTTATTCTGAAAAGGATTGAGGGAATTTAATGTAAACCACGTTTTACACACATATTTTTATTATTATTTCACACTATGTAATACACATTTAAATTGCACGACACATTTTGAACACACACACCATTTTCACTACACTGCCGTTATTTTTATTCACAATATAGATATTAGTAGAACATTCTCAATCTCAACTCATTTATCTTTTAGCCTATGTCCAATCGCTTCCAGATTTTTCTCGAAAATAATTATTTTGACAATATTGTTTGCTGTCAGATAATTATTTCTTAATTTCAAAATTGGCTGAGAGCCATTAGTTTTCTGCAAGAAGGCTGCTAGTGTTAGGTTGTAGACTTATAATTTATTTAATTTATTTTCTAAATTTTTGTTAAATTTTAATGTGAATGTATTGTTTAATATTGTAAGTGGATAGATAATGTTCCTAATTTATTGTCTTCCCTTAATTTGTTTTCTAATATATAATACTAAATCATTAATCTCTCCTTGCAATTTAGACTACTTTCTTTGATACCTCCTTTAAGGAATATTTGTTATTTCAAAATTTTAAATTTGTCATGCTTGTTCGCAGATGTTGGTATATATTCAGCTCCTGGGGCGATGGGTGAATCAATTCTGAAACAAGATTGGAATTGGACACTAAAGACCCATTACCGAAGTCGATATTGATCATTATTTTTGGAAGAAATTGAAAGAACGGGAGATATTCTGGACTGATTTTATTCATACCCGTTTGGAAAAGCAGCCCCTTATTCCCGAGCTGCCCCTCTTTTCTTCGAAGTAAGCTTCACGGAGCCGCAGCCCCTTCTTCAGCTGCCTTTATCGACGGGCTTCCTGGAGTCGCAGCCCCTTTGTCTTCGAGCTGCATTCACCGACGGCCTATCCGGAGTCGCAACCAAGTTGGAATCACAACCCTCACTGTTGAGCCACCCATCGCAGCAGGAGCTGGTTTTAAAAGCTGAGTGCTTTTATATTATAATTTTGTTAAGTTAGGGGACTATTTTATTAGGAGTGTTTTTTAGTGTATTTTTTTTATTATTAAATATTGTTGTGATATATATATCTTTCATTTATTATCTAACCTTCCATTTTCTTTTTTTTTTTTTTTCTTTTTCTTTAGTTATTTCTGGCTTCTGGGTACAGCATCCCAGGAGTTAGAAATAACGTTACAAGTTGTAAGGATGATAAAATCATTAAAGCGAAAAAAATATATATAAAGAATGTAATTATTAAACAATTAGATCTTGAAGTTATTTCATCAATGGTTAAGTAAAGACTAAGTTAAGAGTTATTTATATTTTGGGAAGAACATAAAATTAAAGAAAACATAATAATGAAATCCCATTATCGCGAATCCCAACAAATTATGTCATGCTCTAAAGTTAAGATAAAATATAAAAGTAAAATTAAATTAAATTAAAAATAATTTAAGTGAAGAAACAAATAAAAATAAAATGAAAAACTATCTTAAAATAAAAAATTAAGGGATAACTGACATTTTACATTAATTATTGTATTATTAAAACTATAATCTTATATTGTTGATTCTGATAAATTTATCTAGAACCGTAATTAGATCGGAGGAAGAAGATGATAAACGCAACACACATAAAATTAGTGGGAAGCGGGATGCGAATTCTGGCTAAAGCAATGTATAGATTAAAAGATAAATTACGTGAACATGCAAAAACAATATGATCCAATGTTCCCTCATCTACACCACACTCGCATAGGGAGTTATCTCGAACCCTAATTTTATTAAGAAAAACTGGAGAACAACAATGACCAATACGTAGACGGATCAAGGTTGATGCGACTGATTTTTTATTTTTTTTTAAATTTACTTAACCATGGTTTGCATGGAATAATTGGTTGAATAGATTTGAAATAAAACCCCTTGCTAGCCTCGTCCCATCTTCTTTGCCAGGCAGAACGAAGATGAGGAAGAGCTGCATTACGCTGGTCGTAACCCATAATATAATAGTGTTTCATATCAGTAACTGAATTCGTAGCAAGTTTTGCAAGATTATCTACCTTTTCATTACCAAAGATACCAACATGACTTGGAATATATATTAGGGTTGTTGAGGAACTTGTTATGAGGAAGAGGATGAGGAAGAGGAATTTTTCAAAATCAATTTTGAGGAAGAGGATGAGGATGAGGAATCTGGCAGACTAAGAGGAAGAGGATGAGGATGAGGAAGAGGAAGAAAATAACAAGTAACATTACGCAGATTACGCCAGTATTGAACTGGCGTAATCTGCGTGAACTTGTTTACATGTTTCCATCTCTGTCTTCCTTTGACTATTTCATACGGCGAGACTTCTCTGTCTCCTCTGTCTCTTTCACACACATTTCGTTTCAACAAAACTCATAACTCTGATTCCTTTAAAATTCCTCTTAAAATATGAGGAAGAGGATGAGGAAGAGGATTTTTTTAAATAAAATTTGGAGGAAGAGGATGAGGATGAGGAACCTCAAAAATATGAGGAAATTCCTCATTTTGAGGAAGAGGAAGAGGAATCCTCATCAACACTAATATATATCAATAAAATCTAATATATAAATATATATGAATCTCGATCCAGATCAACGAATTTATTTCAAGCCAAAATTATAATGAAAATGAAATTTAAGCTTGTTTTGTTCGGTATCGGTAGTTCTTGCTTGCTGTAAATGAGGAAAGATAGTTACGCAGTTGCGTGTAATCTTTCGTGGTTAGTTAATTAAGTAACACCGAGCAGGGGGACTAGACATGGAAAAAGAATTAAAAAAAAGGGTCTCCCAACTACACCCGTCATGAACTGATCCAGGCCATCTTGCAATCAGACTGCATATTCTTAAATTTGCATCGCATAATGCTTGCACATTAACTGAAAAAAAGCCTTTTCGATTCCGGTAAAGCTCAGCCCTATTGCCACCTGGGGAATTTATTTTGACATGGGTACAATCAACAGCTGCAATAACTCTAGGGAATCCAGCTATGTCATGAAATCTTGAAGCCACTGTAGGACGCTGCTCTTGAGTTGGCATATAAATAAATTCTGGTCTCAATAGTGCTATTGATGTTGTGACCCTATCCGTGACACGGCACACGGTAGCTTTGCTGACATTTGCAGTATCCCCAATGACAGCTTGGAAGCTCCCTTTTGCATAGAACCGCAGTGTTATTAACAGTTGGAGCAATGGTGATAAACAATCACTCCGTTGCGTTCTTGCTGGTGGGATCCTTCGTTGCACTTTCCTAAAGATGCTGCGCACCGATTCTTTACTGAACCTGAAACGTTCTTTAAATTGGTTTTCACTGAGCGTTTCAAAGAAATTTGGCCGGATCTTAGGAACTCCTCGGCGACGGCCTATTTGCCTCTGAGGTATCTGCTGTGGTTCCTCTAGTGAAGATAACGATGTATCCGTAGACATCTTCAGAATATTGTCGAAAACAATGTGTTTATCGTCTAATATTTCACAAATACAAATTGGAGCACCGTTAAGAAGCCGATTTCGACAACTTAACTGTCACTCACTCAAATCTGCGATGATGTCTGTTTGAGTATTGTCAAACGAGTTCAGAAACGCAAATTTCGACATTTAGGTCAGTTTTTTGACTGATGCGCAAAATTTTGATCATTTAATCAAAACTTGATTAAATTACAATATTTCATCAAATCAGAAACGTAATTTTGGTAAGTTGGTACTTAATTACGGTTTGAGATGCTTTTATCGTTGAATCTCAGATGTGAAACCGGCCGTAATTCAGCCTTCTTTAATAAATTAAAATTAATATTTCCCACCATCGTATAGAATAACAAAAGTATATATAAAAGAAAAAGACGTAAAAGCGTAACGAAATGTGCCAAAACCGAAACCCAAAAGAATCCTACTTGTGTGAGTATAATTTAGAATTTGGAAGAAATAATTGTTGTGATATATATAATTTTGCCGTGTAGTGTAGGCTTAGAATAGCACTACCCCGTTTCTACCGATGGGTGTACGTAAGAGGCGACTAACGGTATTGGGGCTTTAAAGGGATTTTTGGGCGATGCGGCTGGAGACCCATCACCAACAACCTTTACTTTACCATCCTTTCCCCACTCAATTTTCCAAATGTGGCTGAGGAATTTCTAATTCCTTAGCTTTGGCTACCCCTTCTAGGGATTTATAGCCGTGAGTATATGTATGTATGTATATAATTTTACGTTGGGCGCCAATTGTTCCATTCATCAACATTAAATTTATTAGGATCCGAGTCCGAAATTAGTTTTTTTTGTTTATTCAAAGCATAACTACATTTAGGACAGTTGTTCACCGTAAAACCCTTATTACTACACTTAAAACAAATGGGATCTTTAGGTTCCTTACAAGAACGAAGAGTATGACCATTACATCTACAGTATCAAATCTCATTGTAACAAATGATTTACTAACTAGCTATATGGAGCTCGGTACCCAGGTAGATTGTATATATACCGACTATAAAAAATGTTTCGACCGCATAGTACATGCTGTTCTTGGAATTAAACTGGAGGCCGCGGGTATACACGGTGATCTACTCCGCTGGTTCTTATCCTATATACAAAATCGCTCTCAAGCAGTAGTACTATTAGGATATAAATCGCCATGGTTACCAATACCATCCGGTGTCCCCCAGGGATCATTACTGGGGCCACTTCTCTTTGTTATCTTTATCCATGACATACAAAAGTGTTTTCAAAATTCTAAAATTCTTCTTTATGCGGATGATATGAAAATAATAAAAAGTATTCATAACTCTGCTGACGTGGAGAGCCTTCAGAGTGATTTGAACAACTTTGAGTCATATTGTGAGACGAATAAATTAGAACTTAACGTTAGTAAGTGTTTCGTTTTGTCTTATTCGCGTAAAAAAACACTTACTGATAGTAATTACATTTTAAAGGGCTCTTTATTAACAAAAGTTAACGAATCAAGGGATTTAGGGGTAATACACGATCACAAATTATTATTTGACAAACACATTGACAACATTGTGAAAAAAGCTTATAAGGCTCTTGGATTTGTAATTCGATGTGCTAGTGTATTCAACAGACTGAAAACCATAAAGATTTTATATTGCTCTTTCGTAAGGCCGATTCTCGAATACGCATCTGAAGTCTGGAATCCGCAATATGATATTTATAAGAACCGAATTGAAGGCATCCAAAAACGGTTTTTAAAGTTTCTAGATTTCAAGGCACATACTAGAACTCCGGATTACACCAGAAAATGCAAGCGGTATCACTTCTTGCCACTGTCGAAAAGACGAGATATTGCTGACATCTGTTACATTATAAAGCTATTAAATGGAGCGGTTGACTGTCCTGAACTAACTTCCAGGATCAACATTAATGTTCCAGCCAGGACGCAAAGAAGGCATGCACCACTGGCAGTTCCTCGATTCAAAATTAACTACCGTAAAAATTCTTTCATCGTTAGGGCATCCAAAATTATTAACGATAATAATATAGATATTTTTGATAGCACGGTGACATCTATAAAGTCAAGTTTGACCCGGCAGTACTTTAACGACAACCAGTAGCAGGCACCTTGTTAATGTCTAAATATTGTTTTGTAATGTAATAGATTTATAGTTCATTTAAAAAAAAAAAAAAAAGTTCTCTGCAGTATAATCATATTGATTATTACAAAGTAAACATAACCTGTTTTTTCCTATATAGCAAGATATTATGTGTGAAGATTTGTAAATGGCTGAAAGATAATTAATTAAGTTTGTATCAAAAAGTTTTAATGCTGTAAATCTTCCGAATAAAATAAAATAAAATAAAAAATTAACCTTACATGTGGACAATATTGACTTAAGAAGATAAGAAGAACTATTGGTATGAGAAGTAACACGGCGATTAGTATTTGAGAACTGTTGACTCGATGAAGAAGAAGACTTGATGGGTTTGTAATTAAATTCTGAGGCTGTTTTGCTATTGTCAGGTATTGGTTCCTGAAAATTGTGATCCCTGTCCATATAGGATTTATATTTTTGACAAGAAGAAATTAATTCATCAATAGAATTAATATTTTTCAACATTACGACAACTGAATAACAAGGTTTGATATTACGTAGCAAAATCTGGAGCTTTTCTTGCTCCGAAAGTGGTGCAGACAAACGATCAAACATGCCAAACATAATGGAAACGTAAACAATAATATTTTCATCACGACCCTGAGTACTAGCTCTAATCGAAGATAATAATTTATAGTCGTAATCATATTCTCCAAAATCATTAATTAATGAGATCCTGAGTTCACTCCAAGAAATATTGGGATTAAAATTTTTCTTTAATCGAAACCAATGCAAAGCATTATCAGAAAATAGTTCATAACCTAAATTGGAGAGAAAAGATTTATCAACACCTCTCGATAAACAAAACTCCTCTACCTTTTGGATATACGATTTAGGACAGAAGAGACCATTATAGGTGAACTTTTTAATTTCCTTAGCACAGGATAAAATATCACCAGAACGAGAAGAAGAAGCAAAAGGAGAGACAATAGAATCTGTAGCTGTAGAAGCTACGGGCAAAACTTCAGCTGGTAATCTTCCAGAACTAGGTGGAACTTCCAAACAAGGGGAAACCTGAATGCTGGAATGTTGTTATATGTTTCTGTGTGCGTAGGGTCAATGTCAATATCTATTCTACTAATCCTGAAATGAAGATGATTAATAAAAGATTCTAGCTTTTTTAAATAAGCGTTTGAAGTGTTTTCAATATTCGCTAATTTCTTCTCTAGGTAAGCCAAAGTGGACTGAATTTCATTTAAGTCATCACCTATAGGTAAAACTGAATCTATAATATTGTTGGAAGGAAACTCTACAGCCATCCCCTCATAAATTCACGTGAATTTGACATATTGACTTTGATTAAGTATAGATTTAAAATCACAACCACAATATCACAACGCAATATAAAAGACTTTTTAAAACAAAATCTTTAGATAGTTTGAAGTTGTATCTTCCGGTTTTGTTTATTTATACATGATTATCATTATAAGATTTTTTTACCATGATAAAGCGAATAAATTGGCATTGTTCCCCTCATTCAATGCACCAATTATATTTTCGCCAAGTGCTGCATCAATATCAGCCACTTCTCCTGACTTCATGTTGGTAATGTATGCCTGTTTGTAATTGTCAATCAATGTCTTGATTACAGCCGCATTTTTAGGCGCTCTAATCCATCCAGCATACCTTTTTAATGATGTCTCACCATTTAGTGTTATAATCATCATCATTATTTCAGCTCTTTTGCCACATAGGCAATGGAACTATATAATGTAGACCGTGCTGCTCCTAAGGACTTATTAAAACCAAAGCATTGGTTGCCAGCAACCAATGTAATAGCTGACTGTAAATTCGTCAACTCCCCTCCGGTCAGACTATTAACTCTTGACCTGGAGAAGTCAGGGTATTTACGGATAGCCCTACCACATGTTACTAGTGCGGTCAGGCCGGAGTTTGTTGCCTGCTGCAACGTTAATCTTATCCTTAATGCAACCTCAGGAATATCGTGTAGCCGTCTATCCATTACTGACTGAGCATTAGCAGCAGTAATGAAGCCACGGTAGAACTTGTACACGAATGATACTGTCTCCGCTACCAGTTTAACATCGTACTGGAGATCATCTAGCAAACCTCTCCCAATTTTTGAAATGAACTCTTCAGTGACGTTTCCCCTCTTAGCTACTGCAACGTACAATGTAGTAAAAATGTCAATAGGAGCCAGGTAAGTGTCTGATGCAGCAGGCATTAGTAGAAAGTCTGCAAATGAGGCTCCGTGGACAGTAGGGTGGGCCGAAATATTTTTTTTCACACACTCAATTGGTACTAGTACCAGAAAGTTGTGCATAGAGATAACGTTTTATAATATATAAAAAAAATCCAACATTATACAGGTTTTGAGGTTCCGCAAGGCTATTGAAATATTAATAAAAATGAAAAATTTGTCTTGTTTTAGCCTTCGATATAAAGTAAGTCAAGCTTTTTTTTTTGTGGTTTGTAAGAATACATTAAATTCTCGGAACACCTTTTAATTGTCCTTCAGCAACGTTCCGCACCGCCCTCCCACCCCGACCCCTTACCTGTGCTGTTTTAGTTCGAAAACTACAGTTAACGGGAGCGGTCGCGCGAGTTTTATAAATCTTTATACGTTTTTTGATGATGAGTAAAATTAATACTCGACAGTTAAGTAAGTGCCCTGTGCTTGGTACACTTACATCGCTTCAAAATAATGTGTTGCCAACATACGAAGACGTACTGAAATGTTGTGAATGGGAACGATTAGAATGGAAGTCGATACATGGCGCCAAGGATCCTTCATTTAGAGATATTGTTGAGAAGGTCACTGAAAATATTTTGAACGTATGGGAAAGAGCTTCTTTGCCAACAGTTTCGAGAGTGAGAATCATTACAATGATTAAAGCCTACCATTTAAAATATAAAAACTTGTTAAAATCTGTTAATAATAGACAAAATTCCTCATCATTTCAAGGAAAAATGAAACTGTTTAAAAAAGAAAGTTCACGGCTTTTCGACATTTGTTCGTGTAAGTGCAAAGACACTTGTACTTGTATAAAAGCAAGAAAGGTTCCCCCTGCAGAAAAATCATTTTTGGCAGATCAACGAGCAGAGAGAAAAATGTTTATGGGAAATGTGGACGTTCAAACTACGAAAAAATTACAGTGCCGAATGAAAAGGCGGATTCCCATTGAAATGAAAGAACCAACTAAAAACAAAGATTTAGACTCGGTAGAAGTGGTTTCTTCTAGTTCCGCATCGACATCGCAAGCTTCTTCTCCAATAAAACAAAGCAGGGAATCTGATGAATGTTACTCCATATCTTCGATAACTACTCCGTCAACCAAAAAGTCCTCGTACTCACTAACAGCTCTCTCAAAGGTTTGTGACCGGTTCAGAATTTCAGATAGGGCTGGGGCAGCAGTTGCATCTGCTGTTTTGAATGATTACAAGATCATTACTAAACAGAACACAAAAGAAGTAATTGACAAAAATAAACTCCGCCGTGCACGTCTGCAGGTCCGAACAAAAGTATTAAAAAAGAAAGTTTTTGATAAAGTCACTGGGCTATTTTTTGACGGTCGAAAAGATAAAACATTAGCAATTGTAAAAAAAGGAACTAAGTTCTACAAATCCACAATAACTGAAGAGCACATATCGATGGTGGTTGAGCCTGGATCCCATTATTTGACCCATGTCACTCCACGATCAGGTACTGCGGCTAATATCGCCACTGCAATGATTGACCACTTTAAAGAGCAGAATATATCTCTCAATCATTTGCACGCTATAGGTTGTGATGGGACTATAGTCAATACTGGTGCAAACGGCGGAGTGATTCGTGCAATAGAGTCCAAAATAAACCGTCCAATGCAATGGCTTATCTGCCTTTTGCATTGTAATGAACTGCTATTACGTCATTTGCTAATAAAGTTAGATGGTACTACTACTGGGCCTCGTGCTTATTCTGGCCTTATTGGTTCAAAGCTTCCAAACTGTCACAACTTGCCTGTAATGGCATTTTCTAAAATTGATAGCGAGTTTTCAACAACCCATTTCTATTCCGATTTAAGTACAGATCAAAAGTACTTGTTCGAGATTGTCAGAGCAGTTTCAAGTGGGTACTGCAATCAAGAACTGTCCAGAAGGAACCCAGGAATGATGTCGCATGCAAGATGGCTTACTACAGCGAATCGTATCCTACGTCTTTATATCTCGTCAGAAACTCCTTCTGAAAATTTGACTATCTTGTCCACGTTCATCCAAAAGGTATACGCCCGTATTTGGTTTGACATCAAGCAGCATTCATCGTGCAAGGATGGTGCGAGGCATGTTTTTAACATGATACAATACTCACGCTATCTCCCAAATAACCTCAAATCAATAATCGACCCCGTGATACAACGCAACGCATATTTTGCTCACCCAGAAAACATTCTGTTAACAATGATTACGGACCCGTCGCCATCGACTAAGGAACTTGGACTGAGAAGATTGGTAAAAGCCAAACAGTTAGCCAATCAGACATTACGACTGTTCAAAGTACCTAAATTGAATTTCAATGCAAACTCATACATTGACATGATATCTTGGTCTGAAACACCACTTACCTACCCCCCTATATTGGCAGATGTGTCAAAAGAAGAGCTCGAGGCGTGCTTGGAGTCAGATATTAGTTCAGTTTTAATCAAATTAGAACGATATCCTTGTCACACTCAATCCGTAGAACGTTGTGTTAAGGCTGTCACTGAAGCGGCTTCGAAAGTAAGTGGAAAAAAGAACAGAGAAGGACTTATCGCAACCACCATTAACTCTAGAAAAGCTATGCCGAGAATTGAAACAAAACAAGATTTTGTACCTGAATAAAGATAATTTGTGTACTAAAATACTACTTATATATAATTTTTTTATGTCAATTTATGTTTTGTATACCATATTTCGGTAATAAATTTAAACTAAGTATTTCTGTTTTTTTTATAATCTTCGGAATAATTTAGCAAAAAACTGACTTTTTTTAAACTTTTTTTTACCTTGCGGAACCTGAAGATGGTAAAAATATAATGTTTTATTGTAATATTCATTAAACCAATGAAAAAACGCAACTTTTTACCACTAGTACTTTTTGATTAGACAAAATTATTTTTTTCCCATACAAGATCGGCCCACCCTAGTGGACAGTGATAAACTCTTTTTTTTTTAAATGCTTTATTTCGTTTTAATAACATACAAAATTTGTTAACAGTATTCCGCCAAAGTACATAGTAGTTTGTTGGCGGATATAAGAAACATGGAGTGTTAATCAAAAAAAGTAAATTGCAATGGCTGATCCACAGCACGATCGCGGGGAGTTGTCCTTCGACCCCCACCACTCGACCCGCGGCCGAGCTGTAGACCAGCCACTACTTATTACTAATTACAGCATACGGCGCAGCAGCGCGCACTAACGTTTTATATACCTACCTATAACAATAACAGTTGCTTCTTAAAAACTAGCGATTAACTTCTGAGATATACCTACTTAACCTTTATCGATCTTCCTAGAATTATATCCTCAAGTTTAGTAACTTAAGGACACAACTCCAGGAAGTGATTCTTAAGAAGACATTTAAGCTTGGAGTTTGTTAATTTTTGTTTCACTATTTGAGCGTGTTCATTAAATATTTTAGGCACTAAATATTGGAGGGTGCGTTCTCCGTAGTAATTACATACAAGTGGGACGGACATAGTGGAAGTAGCAGCTGCACGGGTTGGGTAGCTACGGATCCTCTCATTCATGAATTTATCTGAACCATATTGACTTAAAATAACCGTTATCCACACTTTATGTTCTATTGGTAGCAATTTAGTAATCTTGATAATTTTTTCGTAATCCCCCTGCATTGTTATTTTTGTGTTTTTACTTATTAAAAATTTTAGTATTCTAATTTGTAACAAATGTATTCTATTTAAATATGTGTTGAAGGTTAATCCATAGCTACCCAGACCATAGCCTATCACTGCATCCACCAGTGCATAATAAAGTATGTACATAACCTTTTTGTTGACAACATGCCTTAACACATAGAATTTACCAAGTATACTCCTTAATTTACTACATACACTCTCGATGTGCAAGCCCCATGAGAAATTATTTTGTATTATCAAACCTAAGTATTTATAAGATTTTACCTCTTCTATAAGATAACAGCTACATGTATTACAATTATGAGTATTGCTATGAAAGCAATCATACGAGTGACCCTTTATCTTTTTGACATATTTTTTGTAGGTATCACTAGAATATGGAGATTTCATACATTTGGTTTTATGTGTGTTTATAATAATTCCGTTATCGTGTGCCCATTGTACAACGCGGTTAAAGTCATCTTGTAATACTTTTTGCACCGTTTCGGGGTCCCTACCGCTGTACATAAGGCAAGTGTCATCTGCATACATATATATACTACTGTTGCTTACAACATTTGGCATACTATTAACGTGCATCACATAACCAAGTGGCCCATATACTTAACCAGTTGGGACACCGTATTGAACGGATCCTTCAGAGCTCTTTACATTATTAACCAATACTCTAATTTTCCTGTTTTCTAAATATGTTTTGAGCCAATCGTTAACGGGTCCCCTGATTCCACATTCTCCCATGGCTTGCAGTAACCCACCGTGATTTAAGGTATCAAAAGCCTTCCGAAAATCTATAAATATAGCTATCGTAAATTTTCTTTTATTTAAATTATTATTAATATCGTTTGTGAATTTCTGTAATATAGTAGCTGTGCTCCTTTTAGACCTAAATCCGTGCTGTACGTCCGTAATAATTTGATGTTTTTCTAAAAATACATTTATTTGTTTTGTTAATATTTTCTCTAATATTTTGTTGATAGTACACAAAATTGCTATTGGACGATAGTTGGTATATTCTGTGTGTGACCCACTCTTGTATATCGGTCTAACCAGTGAGATTTTTAAGATGTTAGGGTACACACCTTTACTTATGCATAAATTAATAAATAAAGCAAGCACACTACTAATTTTATCTTTAATATCTTTAAGATCCCGTACTCTGATACCATCTAATCCCGGCGACTTACTGCACTCCATGGAATCTATTATTTTTATTACAGAGAAACTGCTGACCTTTCTAAACAAAAACGATACATTACACGGTTTGACATATTCTGATCTTTCTAAAAATCTGACGTTACATGAGTGCTTAATATTAGCTATTTCCTCGGTGAAAGTTCTACAAAATTCTTCACAGACTGACAATGTACTTAATTCCCTACACAAATATTTATCTATGACCCTATCAACACTTAAGTTTCTTTTGCCTAGACAATCATTTATATTGCACCATACCTTTCTCATATCACCATTACAATCAATTAAAACGTTTTTTCTAAAATTATTCCTAGCCCTATTAATATAAAATGTATGTCTTGTAGATCGAATTTTAACTAATAAGGGTATTAACAGTGTATGTCTCATAATGGTTACATAACCCTTTTAGATAAGAACTATATAGGTAGTTACTTATCCGCTATGTCTATGTTTAGTAAGTCACCTTCGTTGCGAATGCAATGGATTTTCTTTTCCGTGTTATCTTTTTTGATAAGAATCTTTGAGTTTTGAACCCAAATAAATTCGGCCGTTACGATTCAAATCGAATGAGTTGAGCTCCGCGTAATTTAATCATTATTTTGTGTAAAACTGTTTTAAAGTGTATAATTCTTTATAAATATTAGTTCACAGTTAGCGAGTGTGTTGTGTTTTTGAAGATAATGCAAAATAATAGTGTTTGTTGGTGAAAACTGATAAAACATTAGACATGAACTGTGTTGTTTGCAAAAGGGCGGTTGAAGATTTTAAACTGGTACAATGTAGTTCGTGTAAAGGAGGTTACCACTACTGCTGCCTAAATATAACGTCAGCCCAGTTCCGGGAACATGAGGCAGAGATAAGAAGGTATCGTTGTCGGGGCTGTACCAATGTGACTAGAAGGATTGTGGTGACGGATGACACTCCGGTGAGGGGAGCTAGGCCTGCCAGGATGGAGGACAATTTTGTTAACTTGGACATGACTATAAACACCACCAACATGTCGTGTGAGGATGTGTTAACTACATCTCCGAATCAACAGGTGTCCAAGAGTGAAAATCATATCAATGCATAGCACTTATTAACATCACGGAAGCTTTAAACAACACAATCACTTCAAAAATGAATTCACTTGAGGAGAAACTCACTAAAATTATAAACGAGAAACTGGAGACTTCATTGGAGAACACTCGTCTTCGTACGGAGTTAGAAAGTAGCAAAAATGAGTGTCGCAGGCTGCAATCGGAGGTTCAGAAACTGAAAGCTGAAATGTCAATGCATAGGGCTGGATCGAGTTATGAAAGTGCTCTCGTATCTAACATCGAGCGGAAGCTAGTAAACCAACACTCGCCATTACCGCCAAGCGAGAGAACTGATGTAGCACTGAGGGCGCATGCGCAATCGCAGCCACTGGCTGCGCAAGTAGCAGTTAAAAAGGGACAGAAAAATAATGCTAGTTGATTACTCGTAGAGCTGGTAAGGTGCCGACGTCCAGGGGTCCGGGAGGTTCCGTTTTCAGGAGGGAATAAAAGACGCTTGTGTTCTCTTCAAGTTCTGTATTAATTGTGTCATTTGGATAATTTGGGCCTTGCAAGTGCCCTCTGTACAACAATAGCGGAAGCTTCTAGAATACATAGCAAATCGACCGTTGAAACGGTTCTTTATTATTTCGAATGCTCTGGAAGAAACAGACAGTACTAATGTTCCTAACGGTTGTTTTACATTGATCGAGAATATTCTAAATTACGTAATTACTAGCGACGTCTGTTGAGCAATAGTAAGATCTAACTTAACATATCAATATGCCTCTGATGGTTTTAATGTCCCTACTTTTACACCAGATGTCGCCACCTATAAAATACAGTCCTTTTAATTATATTCTTTACCAACCCTTTGGGAAAGGCGCAGCACTATGTTATGATAGTTCGGCTTAACATGCTCCCCCCAAAAGGCACTGTATTTTTGGTATGGTGAAGTAACATATATGACCCTGGCCTACCTAACTGACAAGCCTATACTTACTAATCTAATTTTGAATTAAAACACAGGAATAATAAAGATTTATTGGTAAACATAAATTGATTAAAAACGGAACATAACTTATATCTAACTAATACTAAATGTTTTCTTTCTTCGGCGTCGTGTCGAATGATCAGCTTGGAATGGATAAGTCTTTAATGTTATATATTCTGGTAATTTTTGGCTTCTTAAACTTCAGTATCAATTCGTTATCCTCGGTAAAAACTTAATGCTAGTTTCCACTAATTGAGTTCAGTAATTTAAATCAAGCATCGTCTCGGTGTAAGGGTTTCAAATTCTATTCTTTGTGGTGTTCTTTGGATTGCCCTTTCTGATCTCCCGAACCCTGGACGTCTGCATTCAACTTCCCAAATTTACATTTGTGATGGTAGTGGTAACGGACATATATTGTTGAATGCCCGCTTTATAAGTCCGTTGGCTGTTTTAATTGTAGCCACTCGACCGACGTCATCCGCCCCGAGGTGAGCTTGCTCGATCTTCCCCAGGCGCCACTGACATGGCGGTGCCCTGCTGTCCTTGATCAGCACGATGGTCCCAGGTTTCAAAGCTGGACCCTTGGAACTGCGCCACTTTAGCCGCTGTTGCATTAGGCCAATGTATTCGCTGGACCACCGCCGCCAGAAGCTCTGGTACATCTGTTGGAGTTGACGAAACAGTGTTAGCTTCGATTCTGGTACATCAGTCAGGTCGTGGTTTGGGAGGGCTGTCAGTGATCGGCCCAATAAGAAGTGAGCTGGCGTTAAGGTTGGGAAACTGTCAGAATTGGAATTGGGTATGGGACAAAGAGGTCGGGAATTTAGGATTCCCTCTATCTGGGTAAGTGTTGTTGAAAACTCCTCATATGTGAGTAATGCATTACCTAAAACTCTTTTTAAATGAAGTTTGCAGGATTTAATTGCTGCTTCGAAAAGACCTCCCACATGTGGTGTATATACTGGGTTAAATTGCCATATTATTCCTTGATCGCTTGCAAAATCCATATAAATACCTGAGTTATTTTTTAAAGATTGATAGAGACTTTTAATTTCATTATTAGCTCCATGAAATGTCGTCCCGTTGTCGCTTACTAATTTAGTTGGTTTACCGCGTCTTGACATGAACCGCCTGAATGCTGCTATGAAAGCTTGTGATTCAAATGCCCTGAAATCAGCTCTATATGTACCGCCTTTGTGCTGAAACACACAAACAAGGCAATCCAACACTTATAGGTTTTATAGCCACGTCCACGTCTATCGCGAATATTATATGGTCCTGCATAATCGATTCCTGTAACAGAAAATGGTAACGACGGTGTCACGCGTTCTCTAGGTAAGTTGCCCATTATCGGTACAGTTGTACTAGGTTTGGCCCTGAAGCATGTTATGCATTCCCTAACAATCTTATTTGCTAAGCTCTTACCGTGTATCGGCCAGTACCTCTCGCGCGTGGCTGACAGCAACGATTGTGGACCGCCGTGAAGTAATCTAACATGTAAGCTCTGCATGATAATTTTTGTGAAAATGTGGTCATGTGGTAAGATTATTGGGTGCTTTTTCCTATGTGTGAAGTTGGATAGTTTCAATCTGCCCCCTACTCTAATAAGACCTTGTTCCATCAAGGGATCTAATGTTATTATTGTTGATTGTGCTGGAATTGGTTTACCTTTAGTAAGTAACTGATATTCCTTTTCAAAATGATTTCTTTGTATGTGTTTAATAATAAAATACAAAGAATTATTGAGTTCATTTACTGTAATATTACCGGTTAATTTCTTTTTATTTTTTAAATTATAAATAAATCTATGTATGTATGAAAAAATTCGAATTATTTTATTATCATTAGAAAATTTATAGATTATAGTATCGAATAAATTAATATTTTTCTTTTCTAAGATTGTGTTACAAATTTTATTAATTTTTGTTTCCGGTAGAGGTGTCTGGAAGAAGTGGTGGTGTATTATTAGGCCATTCTGTCATTGGTTTACTAAGCCAATGTGGTCCTTGCCACCACAGTGAATTATTAATTAACTTTTGAGGTTGACAGCCCCTGGATAACAGATCAGCTGGGTTGTCCCCCGAACAGACCCAGTGCCAGTCCTCCTTCTTTGTTATTTTTTGTATATCTCTAACCCTATTGCTTACGTAACAATTTAATTTGTGTGGTTCGGTTCTAATCCATGCTAACGCTATGGTAGAATCTGACCAAAGATATACATTGTTAACTTCGTGTCTTATAGCCTTCTTTACCTTTTCTGATAGGTTTGCTAGTAAATGGGTAGCTTGTAACTCAAGTCGGGGCATGGTTTTCTTTCTCGCTACCCTTGACTTAGCACATAATAGGTGGACTGAAATTTTATAATTATCAGTTATAGTTCTTATGTAGATGGCTGCACCGTATGCCTTTTTCGCACTATCGGAAAAGCCATGTAATTCGATATACTGAGTATTAATTTGCTCCACATGTCTAGGTATTTTAAGAGTATTTATGTATGTAAGGTCTGTAATAAATTTTTCCCACTCGGTTTTCAATTCGCTAGATAATGGTTCGTCCCATCCTAAATTTAATTCTACTATTTTCTTAATAAATAATTTCGCTATTATCATAGTAGGACCTAACAAACCTAGTGGGTCAAAGATGGTTATGATAGTGCGGCTTAACACTAGTGGTGTCATGAGCTATGCAGCTGTGGCCACGAAAACTAAGAATGAAGCGGGCAAGGTCATTTCTAATAAACCGACTAACGAAGGGTGGATTGAAGTGGGAAAAAAACAGAGAAGAGTTTATAATAGAACGAGTATAATAAAAGGCGGCAGTTCTTCTATATCTGGAATTGAGGGCGTTGAACAGAAGAAATATCTGCATGTGTGGGGTTTAAAAAAGACTACAACTGATGAAAACATAAGAAATCATATTGAAAATATCATTGGTAAAGAAAAGGAGTTTAAAGTGGAAAAAATAAAGTTAAAAACTGAAAGAGATTATGTTTCTTTTATAATTGGGATCCCTGAATCTAAATACGATGAGGTATGCAATCAAGATAAATGGCCAGTAGATGTTAGGCTTGCCGAATGGGTTTGGTTTCGAAACCAACGTGCAAAAGAATAAACCAATAAAGAAAATTATTTTGTTTTATCAAAACGTGAGAGGACTTAGAACTAAGCTGGAAGAATTTAAAAATAATATTTTAACATCGTCTGCAGTATTGTTCGCTATCACCGAAACGAGTTGTACTGAATCTATTTTTGATGCCGAATTGGTTCCCACTGGATACAAAATTCTTCGGTGTGATCGCAACGACGGGAGAAAGATGGGCGGCGCGATGTTAGTGGCCACGCCCGATTACGAAATCCGCCGAGTGCAGGTGCCGGGAGACACGAGCGTCGACGATTACTCGTTTGAAATAATTACAGCGAGGGTAATTCGAAAAAATCTATTTTTGTTCGTAATATGTGTTGTGTATATACCTCCTAAAAGCACTTATTACAATTATTTTAAATTATTTGAAATAATTGAGCAATTATCTTTTAAATATAAAAATAAATTGTTAGTTGTAGGGGATTTTAATATGCATTCTTGTCCAATAGATGTAATTAATTATTATGAATATTTTAAAGCTTATTGTGGAGTCAGCCAGATGAATACTATCTTAAATAAAAACGACCGCTGCCTAGACCTAGTCCTTGGTGCGTTGAAAGGCATGTGTGAGAGCGTAACGCTGTCTAGTGAGCCTCTTGTGAGTGTAGATGCGCACCACCCTCCATTGGAAGTGACACTGTGTTGCATCCGTGGTAGCGATAACGAGGGCGCGCAGTCGCCGTCGCCGTCGCCGCAGCGTAATTCAATTACAAACACCACGTTTAAACGTGAATGGAATTTTCGGCGAGCAGATTTTTCATCCCTATATACTAAGTTATTACTGAGGACTGGACCGACCTCTATTGTATTAAAGATTCAAATGAAGCTCTCAATTACTTTTACACTATCATAAATAGTATAGTAGATGACTGCGTTCCTCAGAAAAAGCGTTATTCAGGCTGCCCTAGGTATTCATATCCCGAGTGGTATACACCTGAAATAAAACGCGACATTGCTCTAAAAGCTAAACTACATAGGTTGTTCAAAAGGACAGGTTCACAATGTGATTACGATAAGTTCTCAGTGGTTAGGGCTAAATTAAAGTTAGATTTACGGGTTGCAAATCGAAATTACGAAAACCGCATTCAATATTTATTATCGAAGGAACCGAAATTATTTTGGCAATTTGTTAATTCGAAAAGGGGTAATTTAAATAAATCTATCATCAGTGAGAACGGATCGGTGCTATCGGAAGAGGAAACCGCTCATGCGTTTTCAAAGTTTTTCAGTTCTGTGTATGCAGAGAGCCCGGCAAGCCTTAGTGTCCCGCACGCGATGGCGGCGGACGCGGCGGCGGCGGGCGCGGCGGCGCGCGTGCATCTCACCGCGCTCAGCCGCGACGACGTGCACCGCGCGCTGGCTCGCCTGCCCGCCAAGACGTCGGCCGGGCCGGACGGGATACCGGGGTTCGTTGTTAAGGACTGTCGTGCAGTTCTGGAAGATCCGCTCTTGCATATACAGGGTGTAATTGTAATGACTGTTTTCCTTGAAAAGTATGATTAATTATCACGTATAGAGGCAGAATTCGTTGAAAAAAAACACACTTATTTTTTTTCAAATTTTGTTAAAATTTGCACTAAGAAAGTAGTACTATTGACACCAACACGCTCAATGTATGCGTGAAACGCGATGACAAGGCGGGCAACTCAGCTGACAGCTGCGACCCGCCCCGTGACCTTTAACCGGCGGCCAAATCAAATCAAGGCCAGTAAAGTAATCAATCGAACTTAGCTTCTAATATCTTCTTATTTTTTACATGTTATTATTTGACATGATAAATTTGAATAACACTACCCCATAGTTAATACTGCGTTGGAATGCGGCAGTATGTTCAGAGAAAAATTCATAATTCGTAAACATCGATCGCCGCGAAATTCAAAATCTGCATGTATCAACAAGTCGGGCGGGCTTGTCGGCATTTCATCAAAGGAACAGTATTAGTACTAAGTTAGTTGTTTGTAGCTCATTGTGTTTGTGCCGCTTATGATTGGATGTCACTTTGATTTTTCGCATTAATTTTCGGAGTGTGAGTTCAGTTTTAGTATCTTGTGTTGTGATTGTGTTGAGTAAATATGGCGTACACGAACCAGCAAAGTTCAGTGTTGGTGTTTTATAATGTTAATTCTCAAAATGTTCTGCGTTTTGCGCAAATAAAGGTGATAGCCCGGATCTGCCACTGCCAATCAAAACGGGGTGAGTTATTTTTATTCGTATTCTTTAGTTAACTGTGATAGAGTACAGATACACCCGTTTAGAGCCCTTTAGCCCCGAGAGAGTTTAGTAAACACCAAGAACTCCTCCAATTTCGATGTCGGTTAATGAATGAATAGGTATCTCTTGCGCACTTTATTTTATGCCACGTAAATGCATCGTTTCGAGGGTCTCTATTTGTTTTTAACTTTATTATCTTACGCTCATGAAGTACATACATTACATACATACTCACGCCGTTACTACCCTTTGGGGAGGCAGAGATGTAAAGTAAAACAAAAATAGCGGTAGCTGATTATTTAGGACGACAGTTTTGTTATAATCGTCGGTGTTAATTAATAGAGATAGATTTTTTACATACATATTCTCACGCCATTAGTTCCCATTGGGGTAGGCAGAGACTATCGATCGCCACTTCGTACGATCCTGGCAAACCTCTCTAGCTTTGTTTACATCCATCAATCGTTTTACTTGAAAATGTTTGAATTACACTACCCCATATTTAATACTGGATTGAAATACGAGGCGACTAAGACCACAGCCTCACCAGGCGCGGCGATAAGTTCAAAGAAAAATCAAACATAGTCGCGAAATTCAAAGAAATTTTGCATTGCTGTCATAGTGCGGTTTATACGGTCACGAGCAAGTGTGCGCAAGACTAGATGGTCACATGACGCGCCCGCTGTTCTCTGTGTGGGTGAGACATTATACGGGTAGGAGTGTGTGCGCTAGGCTAGTGTAGATAACCACAGTTTTCCATCTGATGGAGAAAGTAAGTTTTTCTGCTAAAGCGGTTTTAATCTTTTTGTTTATTTCATATGGTGGATATTAAGCATTAAACTTTAATATACGAATTAATATTGAAGTAACAATCGCCGTAAAACTAACACGCTGTATATAACCTTTGCCTATCGGAGGCGACGTTTCCGGACTTTTGGAAAGTTACACGAGTTGTTCCGGTGCCAAAAGGTAAAGTAAGTTCCAATGTCCAGGATTATCGCCCTGTAGCGGTGCTTTCCGCATTCGCAAAAGTATTCGAATCCGCTTTACAACAACGAATATACGGGGAGATAGCTGGGACAATAACAAATAGTCAGCATGGGTTTAGACCCTATCATAGTCCCACTAGCAATCTGTTGAATTTTATTTGTCACGTGGTTCCTCAAGTAGATTCTGGCAATAGTGTAGACGTATCGTACTTCGATTTTAAAAAGGCATTCGACACTGTAGATGGAGATATCATTCTTGGAAAGCTAGCAAAAATGGGATTCACGCCGCATTCCTTAAATTTTTTTGCTACGTACTTAGGTAACCGCTGCCAATACGTGGACTACGCTGGATATAAGTCTGGCGTGTATCCTGCCTATTCTGGTATAAGTCAGGGAAGTAATTTGGGCCCCCTTGAGTTTATTATCATGGTGAATGACCTCCCGAAGGTAGTTAAGCACTCGATATGCCTTATGTTTGCCGATGACCTGAAGTTGCTGCTTCCAATTAAAACTGCCGACGATTGTCATCGAATGCAGAATGACATTGAAGCAGTAGAGGGATGGTCTCGGGAAAATAAATTAATGCTGAACATAAGTAAATGTGTCACTATCACACTAACTAGGCAACACGCTCCATACCACCACCCGTATCACATTGGTGGAGTAGTGCTACCGCGGGTGCAGGAAGTGCGTGACCTCGGGGTCACTATTAGTGCGGACCTAACTTTTCGTAGTCACATTGTGAACGTTTGTAAGAAAGCATTCAGAACACTCGGCTTTGTGCTGCGCACGGCTAAGGGTTTTACCAATATAGAGGCTATAAAATCTCTTTATAATTCTTTAGTGAGAAGTAAATTAGAATTTAATGCAGTCATCTGGGCTCCACATGAAACAAAATATTGTCTCATGGTGGAGAAAATTCAAAATAAATTTATAAGATTCTTGTATTTTAAATTGTATGGTGTGTACCCGTACTATCCGTTGATGTACCCTACTCTGTTCATTTTGGGTATGGTAGGGTATATCAAGTTGGAGGTTAGAAGAGATCTCACTCTTATGGTGTATTTATTTAAAATTCTAAGAGGAATTATTTTCAATCCCACTATTCTTACTATATTGAGCGTTGAGGTTCCAAATACTACGTTGCGACGACGGCGTGCTCGGCTTCTCATAGTGCCGTCGTCTCGGACAAATCTTTTGCGAGAAAACTCGTTAACGCGGGCTATAGCCGCATTGAACCAGGTTGATGAGGAGATCGATATTCTCCACTGTTCGCTGACTGACTTCACAAAAACAGCACTACGCTATTTATGTTATGAAGTTGATAGTTATACTTGAAGATAATAAGGAAAGTAGAAATTTAAAAAACTAAGAATGTATAATATAATTAGAATGTAAAATATGTGAGAATTAATCGTGTTAGGCCATACCTGTAAAGATTATTTCTTTGTAAATAAATAAATAAATAAATAAATATTTATATGCAGGTTTTAGCTTCTTCCTTACCTCCCATAATAGCTGTCGCTTGAAAAAAGTGAGGTCTTCGTTTATATAGACTCTGCCAAGCACTCCGTTATCATAAATATCATTATTAGTTATAACGGTCTTTCGTTTACTCAGCCCTTCATCGCGCGCATTTTTATTTTGTAGGGTAATAATGATCGGGCGAGGCCGTTTGTTCTCTGGCTTTTCTACGCCTACCCTCTTTATTTCCTGAATCAATTCTTGGTTAACGCCGATTATATTACTTATTTTTTTTGCTATTTCCATTAAATTTTCGTTGGCGTGTTTTTCAACCCCAAAAATTTCGACATTTTGATCTTTTTGTCTTTGCTCCAGGCCTTCTACCCTCTCTTCCAGCGCTTAGTTACACTTGTCTAAATACACATTCTTTTGTTCTAATGCTTTTATCTTCTTTACGGCCTCGTTTTTAAATTCAAACAATTCTTGGTATTTTTCCGCGTAGAATTCCACAGATTTAATCAAGTCTTGTTGCTGTTTTTTCCATTTTATACAAAATTTCTAATTTTTTATTCATATCACTGAGAATATTTTCCATTGTAGGCTTAGCAGGGCTGCTAGTTTGTTTGTGCTATTGGGATTTCCGCATTTTCCATTGACTGACAATCGTCACAGGTTTCATTCAACAAGTATTTTTTGTTTTTCACGCACTTTCTATGTGTTATAGAACCACAGGTCTTGCACTTTATTGTCTCGTCACCTTTTGAGGAGACAAACTTTTTGCATTCTTTGCAATTAGCCATAATAAATATTTAACAGGAATAAAAAACCGTCACGCTACTAGCAAGCAAGTACACGTCCGCTCGCTACGCGCGCTCGCGCAAAACTCCTACATTCTACATCTGTGATTGCTTCGTTTATCCTATCACCATCTGGCGGGGCACCTTCCTCTTCTGTTATGACACTGTTATGTGCCGAGATAAACGTAGCCTTCGTACGACCCCTGTTCACGAGTGTTTCGTTTGTTGAAACTCCGGGAAGCCTGCGTCAACCAGTGCAACTCAACAGCAAGAAATGCTACTCCGGGAAACTTGCATCAATCAGGGCAGCTCAACAGCAAGAAGCTGTGACTCCAGACGGGTATAAATTATAGATATATTTGAGTTAGTCCAGAATAATGTTTCTGACGTTCATTGGTAGTTTTCTAAAAGTTCTTCCATAATGTCCCCCCTTCGCCCCAGGAGCTGAAATCAATACTGCCATCTGCCAACAAACATGACTCAATTTAAAATTTTGAAATAACCTATGTTTTTTTTAAAGGATTAAAGCATTCTTAAAAAGAAGTAACAAAGAAAGTAGTCCAAATAACAGTGAGAGATTTTCAATGAATTAGGAATATAGAACTCTTTTATGTATGTTGCTGCGGGCATATCGTATGGAGTTTCTGGCAATGTTTCGATAATATCCATAAAATCTTGATTTTCATTTGGCCTATCCAATGCTTGTTTGTCCTGTTCAGTCATTGAGGTATGAGTTTCCCGCATTTCGTGAATTTCAACATCATGTACGATTTGAATAAAAGATTGACTTTGAGACTCAGATTCTTTGTTGTCATCCATAATTAAAAAAGATGATGAGAAGATGTCCAAATCCCCAATTTCTGTAACTGCGTTAGGTAACTTTAGTTTTTCTAGAGGAAACTCAATTTGGAAGTAGTTGAAAATAGTTTTCAGCAGGTTTTCTTTGTCTTCAGCCCCATTTTCTTTGACAATTTGTTGAAATTGTTGTCGAGTCATAGTTATTGTTAGACTAGTAGTCGATTCTGTGATAGTCTTCTTTTCGTCTTGTTTTTGTTTTCCCAGGCATTTTGAGAAGTCTATATTATCCGGGTTCCATGGATGAATACCTGTTGCTCGAAAACCATTAATTAATGTGTCAGGACAGATGGATTTTTTTAGAGCAATTTCTAAAAGTGGAGGAAATTCTGTTTTTGTGAGGGCTTCAGAATCATTGGTTCGTCTCCATTCTTGTACTGTGGATTTCCAACCACTTTTTAAAGGTTTAAAAGCTGAAACGTCAGCAGGTTGTAAGATCCTTGTGGAATTTGGGTAAAGTGCTATCAAAATAATTTGTAACTCAGTGCATACATCACTGACACTCAGTGTAACATGTGTTGTTAAATGGGGGTGTAAAACATTTTTTACATAGCCCTTCGCCTGGCACCGCCATGTTGGTCATTTACGCGCATCTGGCGCCTGTCCGACTCCGGGAGAGAAAAGAAAAGACTAATTATGGCGGCCGCCATTTTGCAAATTTTACCACGTTTATATTATTATTTTAGGCACAGGCCTAGGAAAGACAATTTAAACTGGTCTTCGATGTTTAGAAAAACTAAAATTTTACTGCTTTTCTGTATTATAAGCGTAACAAAATGTAGCATTTTAGATTCTTAATTAAGTACGCTATCATATCGCATACGATAACTATGTATAAAGTGTGAAAATAATAATAATAAAAATAATAAAAATTTATTCAGTTTTCAAAAAGTACATAATATTCGTCTTAACCTAGTTAGTTATTTAAAGTACAAAATATAACATTTTCCTGTTCCTGAGCTAGGTAATTTACCTGTATTTCAGGCAACAATAAACAAAAAAGGCTTAAACTATCAGTTTTCATATAATGATATTAGTAAGTAGTGTATAAATTATTATCAGCATCGAATGTATCTGACTAATTGTATTATTATGATAAAAAATAAAAACATCTTATATTAACTTATTATATAAAGCAATTCCTCTGATTCCGTGTATGTAAGATTTAATAGCCACGATTGAAGTTTTTTCTTGCATTCAAAGTTGTTTAAGTTATATAATACTAGTAATCTATTAATTATTATATAAGTATGGCCCTAAAAATATAAAGAATTTGTTTGTAATGGAAATTTTTGCACTATTAGTATTCAAACATACTATATCCTTTCGCCTCCTGTTTAGTGTATCAGGGTTGAAGTATAAGCTAGCATGCTGTTGTAGAACAGTGAATAGTATAAAGAGCTGTCGCACACTTAGCACTTTGCATTTTTTATATAGTTCGGTAGTAGGGAAGTAGAAAGGGCGCGCTGTAGCTACTTTAAGTAGCGCTCTTTGAGATAAATAAAACAATGTCGTAAAGTTAAGATAGGGTCATGGTTTTTTTCCGATTTTCGATACATAATCTACCATAATTCATAAATTTTACTTTTTCTCGTCAATATATGTGTTGTATTTACAATACTATACCCTAATTTAAAACATACAGTCATAAAATCACTTCAATCCATACATTTTTTTAGCAGTAGGAGTATTACTAAATGTGGGCCTTGTCAGGCGCCGTCCCGTCGGTATTATAAAGTGACTCGTGTTTCAAGATTAGTTCTGAGAGAGACGTGGCTCAAGTGGCTCATGTTTTTTTAATTTATTCGTAAGTTCGGTTCATATAGTTAGCCTATACAAATATTCACATTCGTAAAGTAATAAGTTTGGAAGCTTGAGACATAAACATAAAGCCCTCGAAAAACGACTCTAAATAGGTACTCACAATGAATGGCCTGTAAAACAATTCCAGATTACCTTTTTTTAGTACTGATAACATTTTCTAAAACTAGATTTATTATACTAAAGTAACGTTACAAAATGAAAACGTCTTAGCATAGAAAAATCTTTGAGAATTTATAAACAAAAACACCCAATTTCTACTCTTAATAGGTCTCAGAGCGGCTACAATAGTATGGATACGACTTTCATGAATTCCCTAGGAGGAAAAGAAAAAAGTTTTATTTATCATTTCAAGTAATATAGACAATTTTTAGCAACTATTTATTTATAATTTTTTTAAACCTATTATTTTCGCTTAGTTCGCTTATACTAAGAGAACTTAAAAACACACAGCTAATAGATTTCAACCACTTCATGCGTCTTTGGTCACAAGTTGGGAACTTGTGTAAAAAAGCGTCCTGTCGCGTATTACCACATCCCGGTACACAGCACTTGCAATAGCGCATTTTGATTTCAGCACTGGAACGGAGGACCTGAAAACTCAACTCAACGTTGGTAGCGAAGAAATTATAGTTGTCGGACTAGGAATTAATCTTAACAACGAAAACTGAATTTACTGCAGAGGACACAACCAAGCAAACCATCAACTACAAGTAAACTAATTTAAAATGGCTGACAGTGACATTGACAGATGACAAAACAAGCGGAGATGGGGAAGTAAGGCATGCGGGGGCTGAAGTGGTTGAGTATCATTTACTCGCTGTCACTTTGTACGTCTAGTTTTTTTTGTATGAAGATTTACGCCCGTGGTTAAGATGTTTCTAATAACTACAGTGGACAAGACTCTGATAACATGTAAATGCCTAGCAATGAGCTTTACCTAATATTTCGTGAGGCCTAGTGAAAATAAAAAAACGGCCAGCATATACAAATAGTTAAATCATATTTTATTCCCTGCAAACGTAATCTAACTTATCAGGGTAAAAATACCCCTCCTCTACAAAGCGGGATTTACACAGCTGCAACAGCTGCTGCAGTGCAGTTAACTCGGGCGAGTCGGGGTCCGCTTGGAATCGCAGCGCCAACACCGCCTTTTCGTGCCGCTTGCGTGGGTGGACGTTCTTAATATCGTCCACCTGGAATACCCTGAGGTCTAAGAATAGCCCCCCCCCCTCAAGCTGGGCAGACCGGCGTACGACTCCGTCAGCGACCCGCTTGGTGTAGTTCGACCGCAGCTACTGCGGCACCATGGTGGCAGACTCCTCCTCGCTTTCGGAATCGAACACTCGCCAGTTGGGCCTCTTTGACTTCGACGGCGGCGGTGCCTTGCGCTTGGTCTCCTTGGGTTTGACCTCCTTACTTTGGCGTCTGAAAATCCACAATATACATAAATATTCAAAATATGAAACAGTGCAAAAGGCTAACTGTGGGGAACACGGACATATGTATAATCGTCTTAAATTCATCAGGGCTACAACTTTCTAATGAAGTCGTAATCTCTTCCATACCGTTACTATTTTCCATATGAATTACTTCCTCTGAACAAGAAGCAGACGGCATAGTTTTCAACCTCTTACACACGTGTTTAATTAGCGAAGATATAACATCGCTAGTCAAATTGGAAGTATTTCTAGGAGTGCTCTCTCCAACGTGAGTGTCCGTCCCATCCAAATCTTTGATACTCGAGACAGATTCTCTGCTTATCTCGACAGGTAGAAAAAAAACCTGCTCAAGAGCTTGCATCTCATTACTGACCGTAGGAAGTCCTGACCTATTGTCAGGGTGCGAACCTTCAGCAAATGAGAGAGATGTGTTTTTCGCAACGCCCAAGAGGATAGTGTTTTTGACTTCCCTCTTTCCATCCTCTTTAATATTAGCGTTAGTTTTTCTAACTTTCGTATTCACTCTATTGAAAGGCCAGTTTCACTAGAGCCACTCTTCTCATAACTCTTCTTCTCATTTAGGGGTATTTAGCCTTATTGTTCTGACGGCGCCGCGGTAAAATAGACAAGCCCGCACTAGCGAGCTTCTGCTTCACAGCGTCCGCAGCGCCTTTATTATATTCATTAATAGCAGTGAAGTGAAATGAGTCCAAGACGTAACAGGCGATCTTTCTGCCAGAATCACTTTCGCCATTTTTTGAGACTCCCATATATGCTGCTCTTGGAAGAGACAAGGTCCCATTGTACCTAATCTCTCCATTCGTCCAGTTGAGGGCGCAGCGAGTACGAGGTATAGTAACCCAGTCCGCCGTCCCCACAACCAAGTTCACGATTTTGTACGCGGAATAGGCGCTAGTTACCGGTGGGATGGAAACCATCCCACCGAATCGTTCTTCATTCTCATCACGATAAGAGTATGAGTACAAAAAAAGTACCTCAAGGTACCTTGTTAATTGAAAGTTTATCTGATATTGTTATTCGTTAGCATTAGAATCATGCCTGTTTTATCGGCCCATGTCGTCCCGTGTTCATAACTTTTTCCTTTGTTTTTAGGTAGTCGGAGTGACTCCACAGAAACGCCAAAACGTATCACAAGAAAAGAACTTTATTTAGTCTTAAAAAGTGAAAATTACTTTAAGTGCTCTTCAATAAAGTGTAATGAACGATTATTTAGATATATTTTGCATACTTTGGATGTTCAAACATGTGGTCCAGAAACTGAAAAGCGTGTTGAGACAGTGCTAAAATATTTTTTGGTCAAACTGTTTTCTAAGTGGCGTCAGTGCAATCGGATGCATGAAAGGCTACTGCAAAAACATCATGAATGGTGCCAAGAAGAGCTTAAACTGCCTTGCGATATTTTTCAAGCAAGGCCATGTCCACCAATAGGAAATGTAGGAAAAGGAAGACCCAAAAACGATTTTCGTGTGGCTTCACTGAGAACCCAGCAACGAAAGGTCCGAACGTTAGTTAATAAAAAGCTTACTCAGGCAGCTGAAACAAGTTTGATAAAAACAGGAAGGAGACGAACAGCAAAAGTAATCAAATTAGCACTTGAATCTTCCCCTAAATCATTAAATAGGATGACCAAAGCAAAATCCATCGAAAAATCCTATACACCATATACTCCTGCACAGGCACTTGGATTGATTGTCAATACGGGTATGACAAAAGAAGGCTATATTCTAGTACAAAGAGGAGCAAAAGCCCAAGGGGCAAATATATACCCATCCTATGATATGATAAAGAGAGCTAAAATAGCATGCTATCCTGGAAGCATATGTATTCTAATAAATAAAGAATAAATAAAGGAAAGAAACATTTCGACACAGGCGGGGATCCACCCCCCCGACCTCGGGTTCCGAGGTCGCGGGTTCGATCCCCGCCTGTGTCGAAATGTTTCTTTCCTTTATTTATTCTTTATTTATTAGTAATAATCCCCACATGAGGTTTTCATGAACAAAAAGATTTGAAGCATATGTATAACCGTATTTGAAGCTACTTTTAACTTACAAAGTTTGCTGGACCATACGGTAAGGCGTTTAATGGAAGTCCAACAAGAGGTGTTACTACTGAATCTTCCTCAAGAAACTGTTACTGTAGACATTTATTACAAATGGGGCCTCGATGGAAGCGGAGGACATTAAATATATAAACAGCACTTTACTAACAATTCTAGGTATGCAGATTCAAACATAGTTTTAAGTACCTTGGTTCCACTGGAAATATCTGTCAATCACAATTATAAAAGGCTGATATTTTGGAAGAATACAAGCACTTCATCCACAAGATACTGCAGACCAATTTCTTTCAAGCTGGTAAGAGAGACTAATGAATCTACAAGGGAGCAATATAATGCTATCAATAACCAATTTCAAACTGTTGAGAATACAATTGTCTGCCTGACAGAAGGAAGACATGTAACATTTAAACACATCGCCATATGTACAATGATAGACGGTAAAACTTGTAACGTCCTGACGGATACAGCGCCCTCTCAATCATGTAATATATGTAAAGCTACTCCAAAAGACATGAATGAATTAGATAAAGTTCTGAAAAGACACTGTAACACTTCATCCTACCGATTTGGTATTTCAGTGTTACATGCTTATTTGAGATGTTTACTTCATATAAGTTACAAATTAGAGTTAAAGCAATAGCAAGCAAGGGGAAAGTCTGCACAAGACGCGATATCTAAAGGAAAGAAAACTCTTACAGAAAAATTTTACGATGAGCTTGGCTTGGTTGTTGATCAACCTAAACAGGGTGGTGGCAACACGAATGACGGTAATACTGCTAGAATTTTTTTCAATAATACAACAAAGGTGGCTGAAATCACTGGTATCGATGAAAGTTTTATCAAACGATTTGGAAATATTTTAAAAGTTATTTCTAGTGGCCACTATGTTAATGTGGAGTTATTTAAAGAATACTGCTTAATAACAGCAAAAAAGTGTGTGGAGCTATACGGATGGTACAAGATGAGTGCCTCAGTCCACAAACTGCTTATTCATGGCAGTGATATAATTGCTTCGTTGCCATTGACAGTGGGTCAGCTTTCCGAAGACGTCATTGAAGCCAGTCAGAAAGACTTTAAAAACATCAGACGATTCCACTCTAGAAAAACTTCTAGAATTAACACAAATGAAGACATTATTCACTGGATGTTGGTGAACTCCGGTCCATTGATAAGTGCCATGCGACCAAAGCCTAAAAAGTCTAAGAAAACACCTTTCAATGAGGAAACAATGAAAATGTTGACTGTGCCTTCATTTTTACGTGTAGATGGTGCTGATGATGAAGAAGATAGTGATGATGAGGATGATGATAACATTGACGGTGATTTTTAGCCGTGTTACGATTTCATTATTTTATCGTGTAATTTGTAAAAATATAAGCCTTTTACGGAACCACTCCTATTTATTGTTGTATTTTTTTTGTATACCCACTAGTTACTCTAGTGGGTATACAAAATGAAGTAAATAGTTATAGAAATCAATCAAAAGATTGATATAACACTAATAAGTGATTAAAATACATAATTCCATAATAAGTAGCAATTTATATTTTTGTCGTCGTAATTTGAGTGTTTCGCCCTATGCTCGGAAGAAGAATGGAAGGATGTGGCTAAAGTGGCTAAAGTATTCGAAAAGAGATGGAACTTTCCGCACTGTCTAGGCGCGATGGATGGAAAGCATATAGCAATTTTTCTTCCTGATGGATGTGCCTCAGAGTATTTCAACTATAAAAACCATCATAGCATGGTGTTATTGGCAATCGTTGATGGAAATTATAGATTTCTTTTATCTGATTTTGGAACAAATGGAAGAATTTCAGATGCTGGCGTACTCACAAACACTAACTTTTTTGAAAAATTTGATAATAATCAGTTGTTTATTCCAACCCATACAGGTGTCGCAAATAGCACTAGAAAGTAGCCTTATGTGTTTGTGGCTGACGATGCGTTTCCACTTAGAACAGATTTAATTAAGCCATTTCGACTAGCAGACTTGACCACAAATAAAACCAGAATTTTAATTACCGCGTATCACGAGCAAGGCGCATTGTCGAAAATGCGTTTGGGATCTTGGCATCTCGATTTAGAATTTTTCACACAAAAAATATTATTGATTCAAAAAGAATGGAGTCTGTCGTGATGGCCAGTTGTGCTTTACATAATTATTTAATAAAGACTTCAGAAAGTTCTTACGGTCAACAAGAATGCTTCGACGTAGAAAATATTGATGACGGGTCAATAACCCAAGGATATTACCATATCCTTGAAAATAGATTGGGATTTAGCCTGACGAATCTCTACCGGAAGTGCGTTCCACAATTGAACAGCCTGCAATTTGAAGGAGGAGCCATAGAAATTAGTTGAGTGAGAGGGAATACTTAATAGAAAATTATGTTCAGAACGTAGATTAAGATCGTGGGAAGAGGAGAGAAATTGAAAACGTTCTTTTACATTAAGAGGGGTGGCAGGATTGAACAAAATGGAGTAAAGGAAAATACTTCACTATTAGGTGAAATTATTTTTTCAGATCAATAACACTAGGTTTTGATTATTGACATTCTTAACCCTATTGAATTCAGAATTAAATATTAAAAAAACAAGTTATTTTTTGTCTTAAACATGATATTTTACATTTATTTAATTTTTACTATTCATATTTATTTGAAGGCAGGATAGGCCAAACAAAGATCGCATTTATTCTTAGAAAGTTTGTCAATTACACGTTGTTTACATCGCAGTTCATCATTTGTAAACAAACATTTGATATGAGCAGTCCTATGACATGTTTAACATTTAAACACATGAGAATTTGGTTCTATAAATTTCTCGGAACCACATATTTGACAAAAACTTATCATGCTCTCACTATTTTGTAAAAATAAACATTTAATTTTTTTTCGGTATCATTACTATTAGTAGACTCCAATAAAGATTCGCCAGATAGAAATTGTGAAAAGTAAATAATAAAAATTCCACAATTATCTGCATCTCCTTGTATAATATGTTTTACCAGCTTAACTCTGATATTTTTGACCACACCTTTTTGAGCGAACAAGTTTTCGAGTGTTTTTTTGTAAGAATTTACCAATATATTTTCATTTCCTAATGGATCTAACAGTGTGAATAAACTATCCTTAATATTTACAATGCACAGAGTGTAATGAGAGTTTTGACATATCGGTAAAACCCACTCTTTACCCTCGCCAGTAAATAGAGATTCAAGGAGCACTCCTGATTAATGGTCTGAACTAAATATATAGGATGCTTCTTCGACACATTCAATTTCAAACTGCTCATTTTTATTAAATATATACATACAGTGATCAACAACGAAACTGCTTAAATATTTTCCGTTATTTAATGTTAAAAAAATCTTTAATTAACAGTTCTTTAATATAATAATAATATCTAACTTACTAAGGACATACCCTTTTTGAGATAAAATATTACCGCAAAATTTTACATCTTTAATAATACCATTATCCAGGAATCTGTCACCATTTATAGGACCAATCTGATTAAAATAAATTTGGCATTCAGATTGGGTGCCGTCATCATCAGAAATTCATCATGACTACAAATATCACCCAAAAAATATATATTGAAGTTCTGCCCTGCGCACTCTTTGTGGATCCAATGGTCACATTTATCACATTGCAGCCAATCTGTGACAACTTTATCAAAATATGACCCATGGTCACAATAAGAGCACTGTGTGTTTTATTTTAGCACTTGAATCTAGTAAAATATTAGAGTCTACCTACTTTTGATTTAGGTTTAGAGTTTAAAATATCAATATTAAATTACGTCCTTCGAAGAGAAATATTTTTTGCTAATAAGCCTATTTTTGGGTATGTTCAATTCAATTTCTATAAATTTAAAAAAACTACATCTATACTAATATACTATATATACTAAATAAGCTACATCAATATTAATCACAATTAACTGATAACAATCAAAACTTACAGCTAAGAAAACTTAGACAAATAGTCCGCTCCGAATCGCACCATGCGCAAAAGTGCCCATCACACTTGCGGCATTCCCCCGTTGTATTGCAAGGGATATTATGTTGCACAAGGTACGACTCGGCGCGGACGTCTGCAACGGAATTCCTCAACCTTCTTCCCAACTCCCGTACAAAACCTTTGGCCTGCAAACACCATACCCCACTCACCTCCACTGCAAAGGGGATAAAAATATAGGCTGTCTTTAGCGGGGCATATTTGGCATGCTTTTGTGTCGCAGGCCATTCGGCAGCCGCACTAGCCACACGTATCGTACGTGCCAGATGAGAAGCCGAGAAGGTACCGACGCAAGTCGAGTCCCATACTAGGCAACGACCCCTCTCCTACGGAACAAGAGTCAGCCCGGCAGGTCTCTTCCCATCTGTTCGGCTCAAGCCCGGGGGTTCCAGGGTGCACGGCACGCCAACAGACACCAAAGCTCGACGAATCATGTCGTTGAGCATGTGGTGGCGAGGAAAACGCCCAGCCGACTTGCTGCAGCTCAAACCATGGTGACCACTAGAGTCCGCCCGTGCGCCATGCACACAAACGTGAGGCTCACAGACGTTACACCCAAGCCTGAGAGCCACGGCAACCCTTAGGGACCCGTCATCTAGAGCGGTTCCCAAGTGAAGTGATGGAAGGGCATGAAGCCAGGCTCCCGACTCAGGCCTTAACGCCGCCCGAAGCCGAGCAACGTCCGTACCCACAGCCGCGCCAAGTAGTTGTTGGTACCTGTACTTACACAGCTGGTCGTCCCACTGGCGCTGCACACTTCTGTTCTCGGGGAACTCAGCGGCAGGGCACACAAAAGACCAAACGTTCATGGCCTCTTCCGTATGGGGGATGCTGAGATTGTCGCCCTGTACTTTGAGTATATTAGCGACTAATCCAACGACCCCGTGGGAAGAAGCCAAGAAAGCCGATATATTAGTGTCATGCAAACGTCTCACCCCTAATCTAGCGTGACGAACAGGCAATGACGCCTGCAGCCATTGAGCCTCAACAAGTTGTACGTTTAGTATTGTCTCCAATGTAACCTTCAAATCTTCATCCAACTTAGACACCTCGTTGGGAAAAAGCCACGTTGGAGAAGTCCTCATAACGTACACCAACCTAAGAAAAAATAGGCAGCTGCGAAAGAGTGTTAGCGCCACGTGAGCTGGTAATTGCTGTAGGTGCAGACGAGCCCGTGTGATTATCTCACTTCTACCCCGAAAAGCCTCCGACACAGTATCTTTTAAGACCGGCGCCCCCAAAAGCAAAAGGGTCTGCCGGTCTAAAGTCTTTAAATTGGGTAAAATGTCACGAAGAGTCGCAACGTGCTCCTCAGCTACTTCTCCGCAAGGGTACAACTCGCACTTGGTACTATTTATAATTAGCCCCATATCACGTAGGCCAGGAATCAAGATACCCAGATCCCTGATAACAACCTCTGGCGCACCGCCAATGGTACCATCGTTGAGATACCACACATTGAGCGGCGCCTCCAGCGATGTTATCAATCTATGCATGAAATGAAATGAAATGAAGCATTTATTCGACGATTATAGGTGTAAAGGTCTTCAGGTATTTACAAGTGCGCAATCCATAATCTGCCTTAAATGGGCGTTCGAATATTTATCATTATTAATCTTATATAAATCATGTGAGCTAAAGAAATAATGTCAACAAAAACCTATAAACTACTGGAACCAATACAATACACATGTCAATTTTCTTCAATAAAATATAAAGTTATGGCAATTAACATATTAATTACAAAAAACAAACTTAGGTAATAATAATAATACAATGTCAGCAATAACCTACTAAAAGTGTCAAACAAAGTCAAAATTTTAATAATTATAGATGTCAAAAAAAATTTATAATAATAAAGAAATGTCATATATTTTTATAATAATACAGAAATGTCAAAAATATTAGATACTGCATTTTTCTAAGAAATCTTTTACAGAGTAAAAACAATTATCCAACAAATATCTATGCAATGTCCGTTTGAATTCGATTAAAGTCATTTCTCTTAGTCCATTTGATAGTTTATTGTAAATTATAATTGCCATAAAATAAGCATTTTTCCTATACAGTTCCAAGTTTCGTTTGGGTGGATACAATATTAAATTAGTTTTTGTGTTTTTTCTAACAGGGCGACCATTTTCTGGTTCCATTTCAAATATATAAAAGTTTTTATTCACAAATATACACATTTCGAAAACATAAAGACAGGGTAATGGTAGGATATTCTTTTTTTTAAATAAAGGTACACAACTATCAATTAAACCTGCTCCACATAGGGACCTAACACACTTTTTCTGCAATTTAAATGCCCTATCTATATTTACTGAGTTACCCCATATAATAAGTCCATATCGCATCGAAGATGCTACATATCCATGATAAGCAGCAGTTGCAGCCTCCACTGAAACTATACTTCGAATCCTGTAAATAGCGTATACAAATCTATCTAATTTTGTGCACAATTTATCTATATGCTCTTTCCAATTAAGATGCTTATCTATATATATGCCTAAGAATTTCGTACAATTAACTTCTGAAATGATTTCATTCTGGAATTCAACTTTTATATCATTTTTTTTGCTATTGTGAGTTTGGAAATTGATAAAATTTGTTTTAGACCACATGGCTGAGTTGTACTTAGTCATGTGACAGTGTATTCGTACAAAACGGCGATAGGCCTGCCCCCTATCACGTGAGTACACTGTCTAAGCAAAACGTGGGTACCTTCTCTGGAAACTAGATGGCGCTTGCCATGTGAGTTCAGGAGTATTGGTACCTCTGCCAACCCCTTCGGGGATAAACGGCGTGAACGTTTATGTTTATGTTGTTTTAGATAAGTTTATTTTTAAGTTACGGTCTTCTAACCATTTTATAACATTTTTCAAAGACTCATTAATACTGTTTGTCAAACAGTCAAGACTTTTGTTCTTTGCAATAAGCGTAGTATCATCAGCAAACAAGATGCAATCATTACCGGTCACATTTGGGAGGTCATTTATATAGAGAAGGAATAGCAGGGGCCCAGAATGCTTCCCTGCGGTACGCCTACTTCATTTCTTAGATAATCTGACTGATAAGTTTGTTTATAATTATTACTATTGAACATAGAAATTTCAACCGATTGAGTTCTACCTTTAAGACCATCTGAGCGCGTTACCTCTAACTCCATATCGATCCAGAATGTCCAATAAAATTTCGTGCACTACTAAGTCAAACGCCTTTTGCATGTCAAGAAATAAAACTAGTATTTTGTCCTTATTATTTAAGCAGTCAGTAATAAATTTAATTAAATGAAAACATGCTAAACTGGTCGAAGATTTTTTCTTAAACCCGAATTGGTTTTTGTGAAGTATTTTATATTCAGTTACAAAGTCATAGAGTTTTTTATACATGGCTTTTTCAAAAACTTTAGCAATTATAGGTATCAGTGTAATGGGCCTGTAATTATTCATATTCGTTGTGTCATCTTTTTTATGCAATGGTTTGACAGTGGAAATTTTTAATTTATCAGGATAGAAACCTTCACTAAACGAGCAGTTTATTATATGACCTAAAGGAAACGACAGAAGCACAGTACACAATTTTATTATTCTAGTTGTTATGTCATCGTATCCAGTAGATTTGGTGTTTTTTAAAGTTTTAATTATTCTCATTACGCCATCCGGATCGATGGGTGCTAAGAAAATTGATGGCCAGGCTAAATAACAATGGACCAAGAGGGTCCCCCTGCTGAGCACCAACTTGTGAAGCAATCCTTTCGCCATTGTAAAAAAGATTGGTGGGAGAAGCCAGGAAAGGACTTAATAAAGGAATTTTATCCTTCACCTCGGCAACACGTCTCTCTCGACGCTATTAAAGGCATTTTTTATATCAAGTTTTAAGATTACGTCACAGGCATGCTCAGGATTTAAAGCAAAAGCGCGGTCAGCATGTATTGCTGCCTCGCAACCCAAAGGAGTCCCAAAACCAAGCTGATGTAGACGCAGCATGGCCGCCATTGGGTCCCGCACCGCACGGCAGCCCAGCTTTGCTACTAAGCGACGCACAACACTACCCACTGCTGTTGGTCGTATACTGCCATTCTTTTTTATGAGTGCACAAAGAGATGCCCCATACAAAAATGGACACACCTCATGGTTCAACTTTCCCTCAAGAAGAAAGCAGCATAATCTAGTCAGCGACTCTAACAAAAGAGGTCCGTTATCTCCAGCCGTAACTGATATAAGCTCCTTTAAGTGCTGCGGACGTAAGCCGTCCAAACCCATCGCCGAGCAGGCGTGGAAGGAACCGATAGCAGAAACTACATCCTTAATGGCGACCGAGAGTCATTGGGTAGATTGCTCTGATTCCGACTCAACGGGTTGTGATTGACCTTCCTGGGTTAGGTTGCTTATCGCGCAGACTGGCCAAAGTGGTAGGATCCGCAGGCGCCAGAATACACTCCTAGGTAAGCAATCTAACAGCCCTCCTCAGGTCCCCATCATAGACTTTATTTTCTATTGCTTTATAAATATAGATGGTGCTTTTTTTGGGTATCCCTGGAGAGATAATCTAATTTAGATTCATCTTAATTTTTCCTTACTCAACTTGTTTGAGATTCTGTACCATTGTTGTCCTCTGGGACCCTTAACGCTATATAAGCAAAAGAGAGCAAGCTATACCAGTCATCTACAGAATTGTTTTGGAGGCATTTGTTAATAATAGTACGTAATTTCCCGGCTGCTAAGTTTCTGGCGCTGTATGCACCCAAGTTTTCGAAGCAAGTGGGGGAAGCTGTCACCCACTGATTGGCTAGCAGCAGTCACTGACGGCAACGTATGGTCAATAGACTGGGGTTCCTGTGAAGCTAGTGGCAGCGGAAAAGCGGTCTTGGTCTGTGTTTACGGGTAATGTGGATGGCCAAACCCCGTTTTGTAAAACGGCGAAGGGAGTCAGTTGGACAGTGAGGACAAACAAATGTAATACATTAACATACATTAGAAAATAATAAAAATATGCAATCATAAATTACTTACAGTAACGTCCAAATTCACGACGGACTCATCAAATTTTCTTTTTATAATTTAAGCATATTAAATAAAAACTTTTTATACTATATAGTTAGTTTAAGTTAAAATATTTAACCTCCTGAGTCCCAGAATTTTCGTGTAAAAGTTGTCATTGTGGCCGAATGTACTTCATAAAGGCGTAAAACTTCTACCTCAGTGAGTCCTGCACCTTAGAATTTTGTTATAAGAATGAATTCATACAAGATTTCCCCAAAAAAATATATTTTTATTATTTTGTGTAGTATAATTAGAGATAAATTTTATTTTAATATTATTTGTCCTTTAAAAAGACGATTCGGTCCCTATGCGTCTGAAAAATAATGTAAGACGAAACTTTTTAAATTGTTATTTATTTCAATTAGGGTTTTAGGCGGATTAAAAATTAAACAATACTTTTCAAAATTCGTTAAACATAAAATTTTGTAGAAAATTACCATAAAACTAGCTGCATAATTAAACAATCATAGAAATAATTATGCCAAGGAACTCATAGCTCCTGTAGAAACTACGTTACCATAGTATCAATAATCAGTCTATATTATAAAAAAATAGTAGGTATCATACCTTCCTACCAATTTTTTTTCTTTATGGGTTGGTCTTTTTTTTATATGATATTTATTTATTAAGAATAGAATAGAACATAACTCAATTGAAACAAATAATAATATAATATATGTACACACTTAACAAATATAAAACTAAACTTAAACGTGACTAATTAATTATATATTTACAGCAGAAATTAAATTAAACAATATAAAAAATGTTTTCAAAATCGCTGCCACTAGGGGGTAGGGTTCCCAAGAGGCTGGCTGTATTACCCCTCTGTATTGCAATACTTACTCTCCGACCAAAGTATGTGCCAGCCCTAGGATCCCCGCTAGCTTCAACTAGGCGCGTAGATATTTCTTTAAAAAGTCTACGCGCATCTGAACCCCATGGACCGAAGGTCTCCACGGTAAAAGGGATAAAAATATGACTGTCATCCAGGAAGCCATATTTACGCCTCTTTAGACCCTCAGAGTATGTCGCAGCAGCTCCAGCCCGAACGGCAGACCGTGACAAATGGGAAGGCGCCAGTGTGTCGACACGCTTGTGTGCGTCCTCCCATTTTTCCAGGGAATCAACGACATACCATCCGGTCTCTTGCCATCATCGAGCAACAATCCAGATGGTTCCAAGATCGCTAGTATATTGATGGTGGCAAGGGCCCGTCTGATAATATCGTTAACCAGCGCTGCGACGACATGATAATCCATGGAGCCCTAGTTCTTCCACTAATGCACCACAGCGGCAGCGCTGTTGTTCACTTAACCTCGTAACGCCCGTATAGAAATTGTTATGACTTGTAAGTTCTATCCAATGTATCTCTAATGGAACAAAAAAAAATATGTGCTGACTGCCCATTATTAAAATTAATGATATCTTTAACAAGAACTATTCCTATGGCTTTATTTTTTTTAATAGTTACTATTAATCACAGGAGTTTTGTTTCTCTAGTGATACAACGGGCGTTACGAGGTTAATTTAGCGCCCAACCTTAAAACTAAGGATAACGAAAAAGAGGCTCTGTCGAGCAAAGTTCCGAGATTGGCAGAAGGTAACGCGTTCAACCAATGTCCCGATTCTGTCTCACAGCAAGCCAAAAGGCGAGCACGCTCCGCCAAGTCAAGAGCTGTAATTGAAAGATTTGCTTGAACTTGATGGCAGAGCGGCTCATCCCAAGACCTCTGAGATGACAGATTGAGTGGGACGTTGGCGTTGGACCCGACTGTATGTAACCATGCCCTTTTGGCTTCTGTGAGACCCGGAATCTCAGAAAAATCGCTTACTTTCTCAGTGATGCGTGAGAAAAGATCCGAGATTCCGAAACCAGACGACAAAAAGGCAGGCAAGGCTATACTTGACAGGCTGCGGATGCCGATGCCGCCATGGCGAATAGGCAGCGTGGCCTGCATCTAGCAACGGTCATTAATTTGAATGTTAGAAATTTTAGTCATAGTTTCTCTTATTATTCCATCAAGATCCGAAAGTACTGAGATTTGCCTCCGAATGCCAGAACATCTCAGTATATATGTAAATTTTGGAACAAATAAACAATATTTTATAATCGTGTATGCTATATGAGGGTTTAATTTTTCTAAAAGAGATGAAGATTCGTGAAATTTCAAAATTTTTTCATCTACAAAAAAGGGAATAAAATCATCTAATATAGGGGCACCTAAGAGGCGAAGATTTTCAGATTTAATTATTTTTATACCAGGAGCTAACAGGTTAAATTTATTTTTTATTTCTGGTATTAAATCATGATTCAAATTTGGGCCAAAGTATAACTCATACTTATCAAAATTAAGTTCTAAACTATTATGCCTAAAATTTTCAAAGATGCTACTTAAATCGTTTAAAACTTCGTTTGCCTCACCTCCAATGGTGCCATCATCAAGGTACCACACATTTAACTTGGAGGCTAAGTTTTTAATGTGTGGGTGTATAGCCAAACTAAACACAGCCGGACCAAGAGGATCGCCTTGCTGGCATCCAACACATGAATTAATAATTTTGCCACGGTAAATTAATTTTATAGGTTTACTGTAACATTGCCAAAGGTAATTATAAATAGGGGGAGTTTTGTCTTTAATTGCTGCTAGCAAAGCAGATCTATCTATGGAGTTGAACGCATTACGGACATCCTGGAACTGGCTGAAAATAGTCGGATGCATAATTAATATTTTTGTAACATAGTTTTGAAACCCAGCGACGGATGGTGTTTCCTACAGCAATTGGCCTGATACCTCCATCTTTTTTTTAAGGGCACAAAGGTTTGCACCGTATAAAAGGTCAGTGATAGATTCACACACCTTTCCAGCCAAGCATAGATTTACCAGATGCGTCACTTCCCCTAGAAGAATTCTACCAGCTTCCCCGACGGAAAAACTTAGCAAATCTTTGAAATGTTGCGGAGTTAATCCGTCGAGACCACCAGCAGAACCATTTCTAAAAGAAAGTAGCGCATTTAGTACTTCCGTCGAAGTAACCTCAATCACTACTTTGAGAGGATCAGGCATAGTGGATGACTCTGAAGGTGCTGGATGCTTTGCTCGCAAAGAATCCAAAGTTTCCGAATCATCTTGGGCGATGGCATCGCTTGAAAAGAGAAGTTTAGCAGCTCCCTTAATGTCCCCGTCGCCTAACTTTGTTTCCACTTTTTTTATTGTTGAACCTGAATAATTTTTATTAAGTAATTTATAATTTTGTATAACTGGATCAGATAAAGGTTTTTTACAATTGTTTTTTATTTTGTTTGTCAATGAGATGTTTTTATAGTTTTCGCCTTTATTGAATGCCAGAACAGAATATGCAAAAGCAAAAAAAAATTGCCAGCTTTCAAGGTCATTGTTATCAACCACGGTTTTTATGGTAAATGCCAGTGATTTTGCCATGCTGTTTCTAGCTCCACGGGGAATTCTTTTTACAATAGGGATGCATGCTTTCCAGAAAGATACTTTGTTATAAAATGATGATGGTTTTTCTGTCGAACGAAATGATGATTGTGATAATGAATCATGATGACTCACATTATTGATATATATAGGAATTTGAAAAGATGAATTTTTATTAATGGTTTTATGGCATTTTCCTATATGTATATTTAGACCTTTTAATTCCCTTAAAAAACCGTGATTGATCACAATGGGGACATTTCACTAAAGTCGAGCCATCGTCGAGACTTGATGCCGTTAGCTGTAGGTTGGGGACAGTTAAGCTAAAACTAGACATAAAAAAAACGAATTACATATAAGTTACATTACAAAACAGTTTCTCTTACATATAAGTATTTACAAATTAATAAAATATGTAAAAAATGTCAATTATTTATAAAAATGTAAACAAATACATGTGACGTTTGACGTTGCGTCACAATATTTTGCATCAGCGCTCTTGACTTGGCCAATAAGGATTTTAAGGCAATAATTTGATTATGGTCGCCTAGGAGATCGTATAGTTGCCATGGAGATCCATAAACGACAATACTGCGCAACTCAAATTGTTTATTTTGATTTGTTAATAAAATTTCACTTTTTTGATTTTGACGCTACCAAATTAAAATTGAATTTCTTCATTTATAAAATATATCAGCTTTAACAAATTACACACAGCTCAAGTAAACATACCTTCAAGGTAATAACAGCTTTACATTATTTACTTCAATCATCACAGTAAATTCAACGTACATCTAAATATCTGTTTTTAAAAGTTATTATCTTTTACAAGTTAAACATAACTTAAGTTAACATACCTATTACTAAAATATATATAATATAAATAGCTTTACAATCAGTCTTTGCTTAGGTAAATTACTTCAATCATCACAGTAGGAAGGGTACAAAAATCAACTTACATCTAAATAGTATAAAATTCTTAGAAATCAGTCTGACCATAGTGATTATAAATAGGTAAAAAAATATAGCGGAAGGTAAAAAACAATTCAAAAATTATCATTTGTTATTATGAAAAGCAGCAAAACAGTTTCTCTTAGGCGTGAGACAAAGTGATACTTCACAACTTAAGCAAAATTCTGTGTTTTTTTTTCCACAATTTTTGTTTCGGCATCTTTTTTGTAAAGTTCCCATGCCTGGCAAATGAACAGCCCCATGTTGTCGCTTTGCTAAAGAAGGAAGAGGATTTATCGGTGGTCTTCCTCTTGGTTTGAATGGCTCAGATCCTTCATCAGATTGTTCTTCGACTTCCATTGATATGCTATCTTCTATTATTTTTTCTGCTATAGCCATCTTAAATGCACGTGACTGAAGTATTTTACGCTTTGGTACACCATCTGCTAATCTGTCTTTCTTATATTTTATCCAGGCATTCGTAATAGAAAGATCTATGAAATGTGAAATAACCCTTACTGTCCATTTTTTAGTTCTCATTCTCGAAGGACACACAGCTAAACAACGATCAATAAGATCTACTCCTCCCATTTTCGCATTATACTGTTTGATTACTTTGGGTCTGTTTACCATAATATAACGTTTCTCTTTTTTGCTATATTATCTTCGACAATTATCAACTTCACCAGCAGCATCAAGACTTGACATCAATATGACTGGTTTATTATCGTACCACTTAGGATGGCGTCGTCATAGAAAATCATGACAGGTAGGTTTCCTCACGATGTTTTCCTTCACCGTAAGCTCGTGATAGTTCAATCTAGAATCCGTACATAAACTCTAAATTAGAATTAAAGATTAATGGTACAGGGTGGGATCGAACCAGTGACCTTTCGATCGCAAGGCGGGCCACTCCCCACTGAACTATTACGCCTCTTCGTGCATCATTAAAATAATTGATAGCTGATAGATTGATTTTCAGCTGTAATAAATTCCTCTCTCCTATTTCATATATTTATTTTCAAAAGATATTTTTTCAATACAATGAAACAAAATGCTTTGCATAAAAATATTTAATAATTGACTAGTTCAAAAATAATTCACAGCAGCTTAGCGCACTGGTACTTTAAAATTATCAACGTCAAGTCAATCGCATAGGTTGATTCAGGTAGGTATAACAGTTTATTGCCCAGTAAAATGTAAGTATTTGTTAAGAACTTGGCGCTTAGATAATTTTGGAGTAGCGTTTTTCGTTCAGTAATGCAGTCTAACATTTAAATATCTTCCATCACGGCTTTAATGAGCAAAATTAAATGATTATTCATTGGTGATTGGTTATATTGATGAAAATTTATGTTTTTAAACAAATCCATTCCAATAAAATGCTTTAAAGATTTTGACATTAACTCCTGTTTAAAATATTTTGATGTAAGTTTTATCTTATCTTCACAAATAATAGATTTTTTTATTATCACTTCCATTCGCATGCAAATGGTCACTACATCTTTAGAGGGGTATATGAGCCCACCTTTGTCTTTTAATTTTATAAAATTAAGTTGCTTGCCATCTATATTATCAGCAATTAAACCGCCGCAGCAAGTATCACATTTTAACAATTTAATCAATCGATGTACAATGAATCCTGCGATATAAGATACAACCTGAATACTAATTTTTTTTATGTCTTCTACAAGTACACTAATTTCGTCATCAAACGTGGCTTGTTCGTAAAGCAACGATAACTCATCTTTTTTGTCTTCATCATCTTGTTTAGACGGTTCAATTGACATATTTATGCTGTTAAAAACTGATGAAACACGTTAAAAAGAAACCTCTTATAGAGTCAAAAAAAGTCAAAAAACACTTTGACTTTAAGTCGGAACTTAACAAGCAGTTTCTTATATATGGCTTGAAACTGCCGCGCCGTTGGGTTTGTGCTGCATCCACCATGAGATCTTATATGTCCGAACATAAGTTCTAAATGATCTTGACTGATCTTGTGAACGGGAATATATTCAAGTATTCTTTCTTTTTCAACGAGTTGAACATATAATGCCTTGAAGCTTTCTATGCATACCAGGAAACCAATAAAACCAGTTTTTCATGGTGTGCTGATGACTTTTGTACCATTTGGAAGCTTCAAAGACATTAAATATAGATTGGCCTTTTCCAAAAGATCTAAAACTTCGTCTTTGTTTCTTAGGCAAACAGGTTTTTTAAAATGTTTTTGGGCAATATGCCTCGAGTTCAAGACATCAAACAAGTCATTGATGATTTTTAAATATTTCATGGTACCTTCTACATCTTCAAAACCATCCATTTGTAGTGGGCAACAAAGTTTCAGGGCATCTGCAACACTATTGCTAAATAGTTGCGACGCCAGACGGACTTTCATTTTTTGATCCTTGAAATGCATATGACTTTTACGAAATTTTTCTGTATCCTGAATATCCAAAGTGTAATTATGTTGATCTTTTAAGTCAGTTTGTGTAGCTCCCGAGTTTTCTGGTAATGGTGAAACGGTCTGTAACAAAAAGTTATAAAATTTTAACACGCTGCACAATCTTCTCAGTCTTCTAAAACAATAATATTATCCAGTTCTATTTAACGCGACTACACATAAAATTAGTGTATTGGTTTCAGAGTTTATGTATATACTATCAAGGGCCACCTCAGCATGTTCTTTTTCGTGACATGTAACAGCCGCCGATGCCGCTACTCCACCAGCCATGCCTCACTGCCGTAAAAGACAGTTTCAGCTTGAACGGAATTTTCGGGTCACATATTACCCACGTCATCTCGCGCCATTTCAACCAAGCCGCTGATTCACGGGCATCGATGTCGCGATCAATGTCTCGAAAAAATTTAAAAACATATACGCGTCTAATTGTATACATCCTCCTTTTTTGAAAGTCGGTCAATAAATTAATTTTGAAACCAAAATCCGACTGCTCAAAACATCTTCTTAAACAAATAAGTAATGACACTCGAAATTAGTAAATTTTCGTCATAACATGCAGCTAGTATTGAGCATACATAAAAAAATCAAATATAATGACTTACCAAATTGACCATATCTTTATTATCCACCTCAGAATAAACGAACTCTTTGGATGTATCAGGTTCCATTGTTAAAATAACGGCCTGTAATAAAAACAACATAGTCTTAAATCTATTTCAAAAAATGTTACATCTAAATGTTTTAATTAAATACAAATCTAATATATATAACATGCGATAAAATATCAAAACGTACCATATTTGGAATACATTCATTAGATATAGAAGCCTCGTTATCAGTATTGGTCCAGATCATTCGTAACTTTAATGTTGGAATAGCCGATTCGAATAGTTGACGCTTTTTTTCTTATGGCTGGAAGCATTTATTGTCAAAGTGACAAGAACATATTGTGGATTTTTTGTCGGAAACCAGTTAGGACCTCTCCCTGTTGCAATTATCCATGCTTCTTTTATTGTTGGATCCTTTGGAAACCTATAATCATGAAAAAACAACATATTACAGAATGATAAAATTCGCATTATCTTCTATGAACGGTGTGCCGTGTGTATGATGTAGTATTGTAAATTATCGGTAACAATTATCAGGCCCAAATTAATAGTAGGTTCAAAGTTTTCCAAAGGGGTTTGTTTTACATCGTGATTAACACCAATTTACGTATGTTTTATTGTTTAAATATCGTTTTTTAATGAAATTTGTCAATAAAATAAAAAGTTTAAAATGGCGGCCAATTTATTAGAAAAAAAACGTGTTTATGGTTTATACATTCTCCAACATACTGACTTTTTTAAAGTTAAGCAGCCCATTCCCAATACTTTAATTTTCCGTAAACTAAAATTGGATAATAATAAGTTTAATATTTTAATCAATTTATTTACATGATTAATCTAAAATAATGTTTTAATAAATAGGTAAATCGATTTTTAAAATATTATAATAAAATAACTACTGCTGAGTTATTATAAAATATCGATACCGCAAACATTCCGCGCCGTTATACCCCATCCCTAACTCATGGAAGCCAGCACCGACCGCACCACGCAGTTTTCATGTCAGTGAAACTATCTCAAGAACAAACATACATAGCTTTGTTTGACCAGGCGAATCGTGGAGTGATCCGTACTAAGCAAGCAATGGTTTTTGTTATAAGGCGTTACAACGATAACTGACCAATATGATGAGTATCTTTTGACGTATTTCATCAATACTGCAAACAAATATTTTCTAATGACTTTTTAATGAAAAACATTAATTTGTTGGTACTTACATGTGAAATGAGATTCCATCCTTGTTATAATTTACTTTTATGCTCGTGTTCTTGCAAAAAACCACCGAACAAGCCGGCATTTTGTCCACAACCTTCAAATAATCTCCTAACATATTAATTTTCTCATTTTCATCATACCCATTCGCAACATCGTCTAACAGATTCCAAAACTCCTCCCTCTCGGATAGTGATCTGGACATGTCCGGAGCATACACGCAAATTATGCGCATCCGGACAAGCCCAACCTTCACCTTTATCCATAGGAGCCTTGGACTCACACACGCATAATCTTTCATGCACTTAGCCATCCTTTCAGATATCAGAAGTCCCACGGCTTGGCAAGCTCTGTCACTCTCGGCAACTCCCGACCAGATAGCTGTAAATGGGCCAAGTTGTGAAACCTCTTTTTCCTTGCGCTTCGTTTCATTTACACACAGAAAATCTAGTTTTCTTTCTTCCATAATCAAACATTCTTCATCTAATGTTTCATGCATCCCTCCACACACATTCATCGTACTAAAGCGGGTCTCTTTAGCCCACTTTTCGCCCCGTGAGGAGCCACGGCGTGATGAGTGGCGAGCCACATTGCCGCCACCGCGTTTAATTGTAGTTTGTAAACACATTCGGTTCCCACGAAAAGCAAGGGAAATATATTGTCCGCCTAGCCAGAGCCCCGCTTGACTAGGTAAGGGTATTTAGTACCCGGAGTTCACCAGGCTCCGGGACGGCGGCACGCTAACGACCAGGCTTACCCCTGGCCACGCATCCCTCGGCACGGCAGACCTTGGATTGGTTTAGGGGCGTAGTTTGCAAACACATTCGGTCCCCACGAAAAGCAAGGGAAATATATTGTCCGCCTAGCCAGAGCCCCGCTTAACTAGGTAAGGTTATTTAGTACCCGGAGTTCACCAGGCTCCGGGACGGCGGCACGCTAACGACCAGGCTCACCCCTGGCCACGCATCCCTCGGCACGGCAGACCTTGGATTGGTGTAGGGGCGAAGATGAAAAAGCCCTTTTCCCTTAGTCGTCTTCTACGACACCCACGGGAAGAGATGGGGTAGTGCTATTCTATGCCGACACTACACAGCCAATAAATGTAAAAAATAAAAAGTAATCATGAAAAGTTTAATAGATGTACTGATCTAAGTGATGATAAATATGCACATGGCCATCAATGGCCACATAAATATGTATAGGAAAAATTTAAAACTTCTACACAATCAAAATTTCATAATCAGTACCCAGCAAAATTATAAAAAATAGTGTAGTCATATTTACCTCATTATTTATAAAGCCAGTAACTGCTACGAAAATATGTACACAAAATATAAATTAACGAAAACTTACTTTAAGGTCTTGAGGGCCGTTCAAATATTACGTAAGCAGATTTATTACAAATATTTACCCCCTCACTCCATGCTTACGTAAACATGTTTCAGATAAACATGTGTTTTTTATATATTATAGTTTTAAAAATAAGAAAATACATTTAGTATAGAGATTAGATTTTACTGATGCAGCATGATCTATTCTGATCTATTCAACATATAGTAAGAGATAAAAATATTATAATCTTACGAACAAACTTATTTTAAATTTCTGGTACACATATTAAATTCAAATTACCAGTCTTCAGTCCATGAAACCCGAATCCATGATTCTAAGTTTTCGATGACATTGGATTACTGCTCAGTGTTGTGTGTCTGCTCTTTTACATCCGATTTTGGAATGTCTACGTCATTCTCATCGAGCCATTCAACATCATGGTGCTCTAAATTTTGAATAATGCACATCAGTTCATTAGCACGACGAGCAGCGACTCTTAAGGTTGACACTAGACGACGCGCCGAGCCAAATTCATCGCACTCACGGACACGCCAACGAACGAACCGTCATTTTAGCGTAATCGTCAACGACACCGGACGCGTTCGCTAGGGCATGTAATATCGGATGAGTTTCGATACCGGAACTGAGTTACGATACTACTAGTTCGATTCCGGAATAAAATAAATAAGCCTTAAATTGTTTTATCAAATCAAACATATATAAAAGCTAAATAAATAACCTTTGACTAAGTTCAATTAAACAGCCTTCTATAAGGTTATTTTACTAAGAAAACTTTCCAATATTATACATTGTATCAAAATCGATGAGTATTCGTTTTATCAAATAAAATCTTTATTATAAAAACTAAATAAATCAACAAAACTCTTGACTTAGTTTAAACAGCCTTTTATTAAGTTATTTTACTAAGAAAAAACAAAAATAATAAACTTTTCAATATTGTAGATTGTTACTCATAAATAAAAGATGTTATTAAAGGAAAGAAAAATTTCGACACTGGCGGGGTTCGAACCCAGTTCGAACGAAGTTCGACAGCGACGGGGGCGTATACCCGAAGGTCGCGGGTTCGAACCCCGCCAGTGTCGAAATTTTTCTTTCCTTTAATAACATCTTTTATTTATGAGTAATAATCCCCACATGAGGAATTCATGTCAAAAAACATTAAATTATGTGATAGTTAGGCGTTTCCAACATTTGCATTCTATCTGAAAAGGTAGACAAGTGGCCGTCCGAATTAGTTAAAATTCGGAGGTAGGAAACGCAAACACTACTTGAACGTGTAAAAAAGAAACAAAGGATAGAGAAATTTCGCGCTGGATGCCAACTGACACTGTAGCTCAGTTGGCAGAGCGACGGGGGCGTATACCCGAAGGTCGCGGGTTCGAACCCCGCCAGTGTCGAAATTTTTCTTTCCTTTAATAACATCTTTTATTTATGAGTAATAATCCCCACATGAGGAATTCATGTCAAAAAACATTAAATTATGTGATAGTTAGGCGTTTCCAACATTTGCATTCTATCTGAAAAGGTAGACAAGTGGCCGTCCGAATTAGTTAAAATTCGGAGGTAGGAAACGCAAACACTACTTGAACGTGTAAAAAAGAAACAAAGGATAGAGAAATTTCGCGCTGGATGCCAACTGACACTGTAGCTCAGTTGGCAGAGCGACGGGGGCGTATACCCGAAGGTCGCGGGTTCGAACCCCGCCAGTGTCGAAATTTTTCTTTCCTTTAATAACATCTTTTATTTATGAGTAATAATCCCCACATGAGGAATTCATGCCAAAAAACATTAAATTATTGTAGATTGTACCAAAATCAACGAGTGCTAGCTATTTGCAAATGCAATGCAGCTTATTAAATAACGAACTTATAAAATTATGTAGAATATAAGATTCAACAACACGCAATGAACAAAATGAACAAGTTCTCTTCTGTCAGAGATAATGAAAATAGGTCTAACCTCTTTGAATTTGGAAGATCCGTCAAAAACTCAGGGAGTTAGCTCTGTTCTACGTTTGTATGGATAAGAGGTATGACTAAGGGGCTCTTAAAGAACAAAATTTCAACTTTAATTAAAAAACTGTATACTTACGTTATAGTATAAATAAAATATGTTATTAAAGGAAAGAAAAATTTCGACACTGTCGACAGTGTCGAAATTTTTCTTTCCTTTAATAACATCTTTTATTTATGAGTAATGATCCCCACATGAGGAATTCATGTCAAAAAACATTACATAACGTTATAGTAGTTTTTGGTAATTGAGATCTTTAAATCAACTTAAACTAAGAAGAAATATATACTCTTGATAATGTGTTCTCAACAGTATCAGAGCATCTAACTTTTTGTCTCAGAGCGAGCTTCGTAGGCGGTTACAAAAGTACCCGGCACACGAAAATACTCTTTCGCTCTCAACACTTGTGGGAAGAACACTTAAAATATAATTGTGTGCCTGTGTTAAACAAATACCACAATCTCCACCATTATCGTACACGGCTTTCTCAACTTTAATGAATCCAGCAAGATCAAAATGTCGTTTTTGATTCGTGCGAGATTATTTACTGAGTTCAGAAGATTTGAAGAGTGTCACCTTTGCGTTTCTAGAACACCTGGCAAATCTGCGAGCAAGCATATTAGCCCTCACAGACAACGCTCTTCGCTCTCTTTCGATGTCTGCATCGTCTTTCAGATCACTGGTGACCCAATGACCGAGATATTTAAATGTAGACACTCTTTGTAGTACTTTACCATTTAGTTTTATCTGCGGAATTTCTATTAAATCTCTGCCCTTGACCTGAAACACCATGCATTCGCTCTTCTTCTCGTTATATACAAGACCATGTTTTAGTGCATAGCTCTCACATATTTTTATCAATTTTGTCAAACCACAGACCGACGCACTCAGCAGCACCATTTCATCAGCGTAACTAAAATTGTTCATACAAATGTCATCAATGTGGCATCCGACGTGTGTGCTGCTCAGTTCCTCTATAAGCGCATTCACATATAGGTTGAAGAGCCTTGGAGAAGTTAGCCCACCCTGTCTCAATCCGCACTCCAACGTATATGGTTCAGACACCCCATCCGACCATCGAACAACATTTACCTGGTTCAAATACCAATATTTAAATATTTCCAGAATTTCGTCTGACATACATATGTTTGACAGTTTATCCCATAAAACATCGTAATGAACCAGGTCAAATGCTTTCGACAAATCGAGAAAACAAGCATAAATAGGTGTATTACGCCCAGTATAGTACTTGACAGTTTGCTTAAGACATAAGATTGCTGTTTCAGTTGAAAGTCCAGCCTTGAATCCAAACTGATTGTCATGTATTTTTAAATATCTATCAAGTTCTTTATTAAGCAAACTGTCGAGTACTTTAGCCATTATCGTCGCTAAAGAGATCGGTCTGTAGTTATTTTTGTCGCTCACATCTCCATTTTTACTTTTAACAATAGGGACTACCACTGTCCTCATCATATCCTCGGGTATGTAGGAGTAACTCAGGCATAAAGAGTAAAACATCGCAAGTACACGGGGCAGATGAACACCAGCATACTTGAGATGTTCGACACTGAGGCTGTCATGTCCAGGAGACTTACCTCTTGATATAGATTGAATGCAGATTTTAACATCTTTAGCCGTAAATCTGGTCTTCATCTCCTGTCCATCCAGACCCTCGGCCAAAGTCTTGCCGAGTATGGTGAGATGCGAGAATATCCATTTTAATTTGATCTTCATTATTTTGACACCATTTGACGCGTGACTTAAACGTTTTTCTACTTTCTCGCATCTCATTCCAGGCAGTGCCCTCTGTATGCTTACCACTGAATACCCATATTTTGTATTTATCCCTAGCCACCTCATGAGCTTCCCTTACATGTTTATTCCATCCTATAACATGCTTTTTCTTTCTCACCCTACTAACAAAACTATCAGTTGCGGCCTTACATAAAACATCAATAATATTATTATACAATTTATCAATATAAAGTCTATGTTTAAAATAATTACATTTATTATCACAACAATTTGAAAATTCTTGAGGAAAATCTATTCTTTTTAAACCATCATTGCAAAGATTACTGTAAATGTCAATTTGATCGCTTTCTCTATTACCCCATTTTATCCTATTAAATTCGTTAAAATTACATGTCAATATTTTTGTATTAATTATGTTTATGTCACATTGAATAACTAATGGTAAGTGGTCAGACCAGACTGGTTCATACTTAACATAGGCATTGACAACTGTTTGCAAAGCTGACTTCGTTATAGAAATCGTCTGAATAGTGTAAAACTCCAGCTAACAGCAGACGTCTTTGTTTGATACCTTTGTTGCAAGTTTATTAGTACCCAAGAAACATAACATAACATAAACGTTCACGCCGTTTATCCCCGAAGGGGTTGGCAGAGGTACCAATACTCCTGAACTCATATGGCAAGCGGCATCTAGTTTCCAGAGAAAGGTACCCACGTTTTGCTTAGACAGTGTACTCACGTGATAGGGGGCAGGCCTATCGCCGTTTTGTACGAATACACTGTCACATGACTAAGTACAACTCAGCCATGTGGGTTTCCTCACGATGTTTTCCCTCACCGTTAGCAACCATGATAAATTAACCACACATATGACTTTAGAAAAGACAAATTGGTGTAGGCCCGTCCCAGGATTGGAACTCACGCCCTTCTATTTTTCGGGCGGGTGTTTTACCCGCTGGACTATCATGTCGCCAAGAAACAGTTTTAAGCATATATCTTAATGCAGTATCAGCAGTGTAAAGAGTAGAGTCGCGTCTACACAGCTTTAGAACAGCAGCTTTACGACGTTTAAGCTTTCATGAAATGAAAGACATTTCATTCTCATCATGAAATGTCGGACTTCCAATCTATCAAGCTTTTGAATACACAGTCTTTTAGTGTGAGAAATATTGCTATCATATCTGACATGCTCGACCATCGCGTACGACAATCAAGTTGAATCTGTATGTCTTAACCATGTTCTTTTACGATATATTCTCTAATTGCGCCTGCTTTGAGATGAGATTTGCTTATTGTTTTAACAAGGCGTCGGACAATTTCTATAACCTCCTTGTACAAGCTTGGATGTGACTGAACTCGGACGTTCTCTAATTATAAAACGACTCTGTTCAGCTTCTAGACTTTCTTCGTCATCTGTTTCAGATTCAGAATCGTTGGTTAATGCATGCTGGATCGGTACTGGTTGAGGTTCTTTGGCATTTTTGTATAGAGTATCAAGCACCACTAGCTGTACTCCGTGAGTAGGGCATAGGTGGTAATGGTTTTTGCAATGAGTTTTGACCATAACGATGGCACCGTCGGAAGTGAGGCTAACGACATTTTCATCTAAATTTACTTCAAATTTAGCCAGATGGTCTCGCAACATATTCATTGCCGTAATGGCCGGCATCGTCCCTGTTATTATAACAAGGCCAAGATTTTTGAAGTTGAAACCGCCAAATCCTCTGCTGTGTACATTTATATTCATTTATCGCTTGTTACGTAACGACGTCTATTAGTCTAGCGAATCTATGTCCAGCTAGTTTCAGTTCCATGATGTGGTGTCTCATCTCTGATTTTACTTTTTCGGCTTGAGTGAACACTATCTTTGCTTTAGTTTTTGACGAAGCAGGTAGTTTACAGCCACTCTTCTTAAATTGCTGTTTTAAATCTTGGCTCTCAGTAAAAATATTGAAAGAACAACCGTCCAGTGCCGCCATGTGAGACACAACTACTTCCATCGAAACATCTGACAATATTCATTTATTTTGTATGAAAAGTATTTTTTTAAATAATTTTTTTTAACCTATTAATTTGTGTTCCTAGCATGGTACTGAACTTACGGAATGCGCCTATGGCAAATCGGTAAATACACGTTGTAAATTTGAGCTTAGATAGAGAGGAGGATTAGATATAGAGAGATTATATAGAGCTTCTTCGCTAAGCTGACCTATAGGAATCACAAGGGATTCAATAACGTCAGCTCCGTGGATTAATATTTTGTGCACACTAGAAGGCATTTTGTACCAGGGGTACTTGGTGAAGAGAATATTGTGATAAGATCTTTGTCAACCCCAGTTATATCATGTTTTAGAGCTAGGTCTTCAAAGAACCTGCGTGCTGTGTTCCCATCATTGGTCGAGCCGCTACCTTGCTTTACTGAATCGACGAGGAGCTCAGTTCGACGACGATATTCATCAAAAATGTAATGTTTTATTTTTTCTACGTTTTCTTTGAGGTCCTTAGTTACGCGGCATGTTTTTTGATCCTTTCTATATGATACGTGGAGCACACACTCGAACAGCCGAATATGGGCGTGCAACGTTGACAACCCATATGAATACAATTCTTCGTTGCATGGCCTCTGTATGACAGCATCAATATCGTTTATAGCATAAGGTATTGCCTTACATATGTTGCAAGTCTGGGAAGATTTATTGTCTGAGAGTGCATTGGCAGCTTTTCCATCTAGCATTGTCTCCATTAAGACGTGCTCAATGTTTACCATTCGATTGCCGATGTCTATTTGCGTAGGGTTCAGAGCAGCTTTTTGTCTGTTGATGTAGTAGTCTTCTTCTTTAAGGACCGTGTGACTTTCCTTCAGCATCTAGTAGCGTATCGGGCGGCAGAATCGAGTGGAGGAAGATCGTGGGTTCTGCCAAAGAATTGTCTCACTTTTCTTTGTTTTCGTCACACGCTGTAATGGAACCAGTGATGTGAGTAAAATATCTGCATCTGACACGGCCGCATCTTCTATAAATTGCTGCTTATATTTAGACTGACTGCTGCTTCCGTCAAATCCCCACTTCGACTTCAGGTAGAGTTTTGTGTTTCCATATTTAATCAATACTCCATTTATTACTTCGAGTTGAACTTTAACTAGCCTTTGTGCTGTGTTGTCAAGCAAACTTTGCAGGTGAACTTCGGCTTTTGCCTAATTAATTGTCATGACCGTCGGGTAACATTCCTGGAGATGGGTCGTGTTTATTTCATTCGTTGTCATACAGCATGTATGGGAGTTTTCAGTCGTCAAACAAGCATACGTGGCCCTTTCAAGAGTGACTAGTTTGGGTGGATTACATTTAATAAATGTGAATTTTAGTAGTATCAAAGCTCAGGAGACAGCAATAGCTGAATATAATCGACTCCGAAGTATATATCGCCCAGACTTGTCTACCTTAGAAGTAACGAAGCCTCAGAGAAGAAACAGAAGAGATAGAGATAGAGAATGGGTTCTAAGCAAAGCAGTAGCTGACGTCCAAGAAATTGTGAGGTCACCTAAAAGTAAAAGAAAGAAATGCATTACAAAAAATAAATGAGATCCCACCAAAAACATTAAATGTAAAAAAATGCCAAGTCTCTCGATGCAGTTTTTCCATCTTAAAAGTTTTGAGATCTCATAGAAGCCAAGTCCTATTCAAAATATTTCGTAGTTATAAATCAACATTTAGTAATTGTATCAATAGTTTTCTTTATATTATAATTATAGTGACTTGGCAATGAGCACAAGAAGAAACAAATAAAACGGCATACTCGTATTTGGAGGAGTTGAAAGTTACACACACCGCATGCGTAAACATTAATATGATACGTGGAGCACACACTCGAACAGCCGAATATGGGCGTGCAACGTTGACAACCCATATGAATACAATTCTTCGTTGCATGGCCTCTGTATGACAGCATCAATATCGTTTATAGCATAAGGTATTGCCTTACATATGTTGCAAGTCTGGGAAGATTTATTGTCTGAGAGTGCATTGGCAGCTTTTCCATCTAGCATTGTCTCCATTAAGACGTGCTCAATGTTTACCATTCGATTGCCGATGTCTATTTGCGTAGGGTTCAGAGCAGCTTTTTGTCTGTTGATGTAGTAGTCTTCTTCTTTAAGGACCGTGTGACTTTCCTTCAGCATCTAGTAGCGTATCGGGCGGCAGAATCGAGTGGAGGAAGATCGTGGGTTCTGCCAAAGAATTGTCTCACTTTTCTTTGTTTTCGTCACACGCTGTAATGGAACCAGTGATGTGAGTAAAATATCTGCATCTGACACGGCCGCATCTTCTATAAATTGCTGCTTATATTTAGACTGACTGCTGCTTCCGTCAAATCCCCACTTCGACTTCAGGTAGAGTTTTGTGTTTCCATATTTAATCAATACTCCATTTATTACTTCGAGTTGAACTTTAACTAGCCTTTGTGCTGTGTGGTCAAGCAAACTTTGCAGGTGAACTTCGGCTTTTGCCTAATTAATTGTCATGACCGTCGGGTAACATTCCTGGAGATGGGTCGTGTTTATTTCATTCGTTGTCATACAGCATGTAAGGGAGTTTTCAGTCGTCAAACAAGCATACGTGGCCCTTTCAAGAGTGACTAGTTTGGGTGGATTACATTTAATAAATGTGAATTTTAGTAGTATCAAAGCTCAGGAGACAGCAATAGCTGAATATAATCGACTCCGAAGTATATATCGCCCAGACTTGTCTACCTTAGAAGTAACGATGCCTCAGAGAAGAAACAGAAGAGATAGAAGAAATTGTCAGGTCACCTAAAAGTAAAAGAAAGAAATGCATTACAAAAAATAAATGAGATCCCACCAAAAACATTAAATGTAAAAAAATGCCAAGTCTCTCGATGCAGTTTTTCCATCTTAAAAAGTTTTGAGATCTCATAGAAGCCAAGTCCTATTCAAAATATTTCGTAGTTATAAATCAACATTTAGTAATTGTATCAATAGTTTTCTTTATTTATAATTATAGTGACTTGGCAATGAGCACAAATTAAAAGCTGCTTGCTGCCTGGAATTATATGCAAATGTTACTGACGAGACCAGTGATCAGATTATTTGTTATGTGTGAATCATGATGGTCACTACCGACTACATGCTCCAATACAATAATTAAGAATACCTTACGGGCCATCGCTTTATAAAAGTAAATGAATCGAGAGTGCACTAAGACTGACTGCCGTTGCCGAAATTCGGTTGGGACGACACGGATAAACCAAAAGAAAATTAATTTTGTGATATTAATGTTTACGCATGCGGTGTGTGTAACTTTCAACTCCTCCAAATACGAGTATGCCGTTTTATTTGTTTCTTCTTGTGCTCATTGCCAAGTCACTATAATTATAATATAAAGAAAACTATTGATACAATTACTAAATGTTGATTTATAACTACGAAATATTTTGAATAGGACTTGGCTTCTATGAGATCTCAAAACTTTTTAAGATGGAAAAACTGCATCGAGAGACTTGGCATTTTTTTACATTTAATGTTTTTGGTGGGATATTATTTTATTTAGGGCAAATAGAGCAGATGGATACAAATTAAGTAACAAAAGAGATATACATATAGGTGGGTGTTGAAGCGTTTCAACAGAAGCGCGCTGACACTGGCTGAAAACATGGGAGAAGCCAGAGGCGCGTCACCTTTTTCACAGTAGAGACAAACAGATGTCAAATAAAATTATATAAATACTAGGATAACATATTGTAAAACCCCTTATTTCATCACTTCAACCAAGAAGACACGGAGAAGACGAGAAGCTATTTGTTAAAGTCAATATATTATATAATTTATTTTATACTTAAAAGCAGTAAACCCTAGTCGCAGCAAATCGGCTTTTTATTTAGTCTACTCCACCACAATCTTCGAGAGGTCCCTACAACGTGGATCAACTTCGTGATCGAGCAGCAGGCGCACAACAGCCTGCTATCCTTCATTTGTTTTTTTTTTTTTTTTCCTAAAAATCACTTAATCATCCAAATAAAAAACACATTTGATCACTCGTTGCCCCTGATTCGAATCCCTCTTTTTTTATAAATTGAAAGAACAAAGAGCAATGTTCGATGAAAGTACATAGAAATCGGATTGTCAATCAAGCACTCATTTGCCTTTTTACAGAACGTTTCTATGTCGAGACTAGCAGCAGCTTTTCCCTTCCTCCATGTCAATATTACCAGAAACATCTTACGGAGACATGCAAAATACCCCTCATCGCGTGAGTTACCAATCATGGCAAACAATACTCCTTCAATAGCCCTATCTAAGAACCATTTCTCCCCCCGTTCTAGAGTCTCACTAATAAGATCCTCCATATTTTCGTTTCTGGCTATATTAGGATTCTCTAATGCTAAACACCCCAGCATGTTAACTGGTGTGAATAAAGAATTGGTGACGAATGCATTATAAGTTGAATCTTCTTTCATAAAAGAATTCTGTCGAATTACTATTACATACTCCCTCGTTTTGTACAATAAACAGTTCTTAACGTATTGGATAAAAAGAAGACTTTTTTCTGTTGCTTTCATTAGTTCTATAGTAATTACCATAATTCTATCTGTAGGCCTCCTTGCATGATATGGGGCTCTTATGATAAGACCAGAACAAAGTCTCAATCTGCCTGACTCGCTTTCCATAGAGGACTTGTCCTTTTCCTCAGATAAACTAGCAAGTATTGGGAAAATTGCCACATTCTTCAACAGTTCTTTCCCGTATACCTCTTTTGATGTGTATGCCCCTCCTAATCTGGAATATAGGTTTGTCATCTTCGACATTTGAACCCCAAGATTACTGGTCAGTATCTGCTTAAACACTCTTGTTGTTGCTGGTTCACACAATATGGGCAGTATATGGTCATCAGTTGGACTTAAAGGAAGCAGCTCAGGACATGGTGTGTAGCCCATGGGTATTTGATCTGTCTCTCCCATTGATATGAACACTTCTTCGATCCATGGGCTATATTTAAGAGGGACATTTTCACTGTAGTTGGGTTGCTTCATATCACTTACAAAAGGGGAATGTTTTAGTCCTTTCTTCCCTATTCCAAGTGAACTTCGAATGTTTGCACAGAGGTGAGAAGATGCTCGGTTCATAAATGAAAATGTATTGTGGTCAGACTCGTTCCATATGTCTATCAGCTCACTTAAGATTTCTTCTACTAATACACTATTATCTTTCATATTAACCCGCTCAACCTCATATCCTTTATCCAAATTTTCCTTAAAATTGGTTAACATGAGAGTTATAATATCAGCATCCCTATGCTCTCTAGTATGGATATTTACACAAAATGGTTCTGGGAGCAATTTTCCTTTCCATTTTATACATTCCGACGGGTGACTTCCCTCTGATATCGGTGATAAATACTTCAACAGATCTGATGGTGTTATTGTCTTAGGGGGCTGTTCTTGTCTATAGAGTTGGGATTCAGTGTAATTTTCGAACTGATCAGCCAACAGGTCCTCCTCCCACTCTGCAATTGCCTCTTTTAACCAAGAACTGCTAAACAAGGAAGTGACCTCTACCGGTGCTAAATACAACCCATCTTTGATTCCGTGGTTTTCTAAGACTATTTTTCTTTCTAGGAGAAATTTAGTAACTTTTTGCTCCCCAAAAGCTCTTTTGTTCTTGTTCATCCAATTACCAGTAGTGTTCCCTGCTTTAATGATAAACATGTCGGAGTTCATAGGTATTTCAGCACTTGCCCTAAGGAATTTATGAACGTCACTTCCAGTGTCATATGAATATCTGACTCTGACAAACTTTTTGCTTTCTAGATCCACTAAATCCCAGTTGTAAGAAAGCTCTGGTATTCCCCAGCTTTTACAAATTTTTTTTGTTGACATATCTTTCATAGGCATATGGTTTATCATCTTAAATCTGTAATCGGTCATGGGAGGGTCCTTTTCGCTTTCTAGCACTTCATCGTCTTCTGTGGTGTAATTGCTAACCGATGATCCAGATTTACTAGAGGATTGTGAACTGACCGTGGGGTGTGGTATTGCTATTCAACAGTGGGAATAATGGTTGTAAGTATGAGTAAGTTTATTGATGAGGCAATAAATATTCTCTGCCTACTGCAATGGGAAATAATCTATAGGAGAATATATGCATGCACATTTTACTACTGAAATCTCATCTCAAGTGTAAAAGTAAAAGCTGCCTATGAATGGGCTTTATTTGCTAGTAAAACACATTTTGTGGAGTTAACTTTATTTATTGAATAAATACTTTTAAACAACCGCTCAACATCATAGTTTCTGTTCTCAGACTCATCTGTACTTCACATTTTTATTCTATTAACATCATATTTTCCCTATAGAAACACTACAGCTTGTTTATACACATTGCAGTCATAAGAATGCTCTTTAAGTATGGATGCATACTCAAATTCTGAATAAACAGGAGCATTCAACAAGACTATTTCCATACATCAGAGCTTCACTAGCTTTTGGGAATTTAGGATATTGTTGAAATTGAAATGTAGAGAAGGTTGTTAAGTTAAATAATGCCCATCTGCGCGATGGAACTGGCGAATGGGAATCTGGGAATGGACTGGCGGGATGGAACTAAGATGTTATAGGCAATATGTGCCATAGGCTGCACAGCATTTCTTCAATTTTCTCATCAAACACTTATATAACTGTGCTATATCTGCAAACAAAAGACAACACAAATCATTAAAAGTATGCTGCTCACTTTCTAGTTAAAAAATACATATATAGAATAATAAAACTTAATTACTTACTTAATATTTTATGATTCCCCTATCATGGTAAGGAATTTTAGTCAGACATTCCCTACAAACTAAACTTGTAATATTAAAACTTTTGATTTAAATTGAAAATTTGGAAGCTTGTATTGAGAAATTAAATATTTATGTTTGTTTACGTTGTTTTTGTTTGGTTACAAAATGTCAATATTTGACGTAAAATGAATGAAATATGACAGATTTAGCTACTATTTTGGTTCAAAAAGATCGAATAAAATAGAGAAAAAATATTCACAGACCAATGATGGCAACAATGCTCATCGATTCGGTGACAGGGCTCTCAGATCTCATCCGTCTGTCATACTGACGCTCATGCTCGCAAAAATGACATAGGTTGGGTAACTGAGATGTTTTCTGACATGGCTCTCACTTCTCAGATGACAACTCATGCTACCCGGGCTGGGAATATGCCTTCTTCAAAGGATTTATTAATTAGCCTCATTAACGGGTAGCTTAACTCATCCGAACATTCTTTTATCAAGCTAGGAGGGATTTAGCAACGGAGCTGTTGCGAGTGGCAGAGGAGTGGCAAGTGGCGAACAAAATTCTGCTGGCAGTTTCGGATAATGGATCCAATATTAAAAAAGGCATAGAAAAGGATTTAGGCTGGAAGCATTTTGGCTGTTACGCCCATTCTCTCAATCTCGCCGTGCAAGAAGCGATGTCGAAGTCAGAGGAAGTGTCTGCATTAGAGAGCAAAATAAAAGCAATTGTCAGTTATTTCAAAAAATCCGCTAAAGCTTAAGAAAAATTGAAGAAATATCAGGAGCAGGCAGGAAAGATTCCTAAAAGACCATTGCAAAGTGTTAGTACAAGATGGAACTCCATCTTTTACATGATGCAAAGGATTCTCGAAATAAAAGAAGAAATTAATAGTTCGTTATCTAATTTAAATGCCAGTGCTATGACGTTATCACAAATTGATTAGAAACTCTGCGAAAATGTCTGCGAAATTTTAAAACCTTGCGAAGAAGTGACGAAAGAAGTAAGCACTCAAAAATATGTTTCCGGAAGTATTGTTTTACCTATCACAACGGGACTTATAGCCTCTTTGGAAAATTTGGATACAAGTTTATATCTCGACACTGCGCAAATATTGAAACAAGACTTATTAGGCGCTATAAAAACTAGGTTTTTTAACTTGGATAAAAGCCGCACTTTCACGGTTTGTACGTTCCTGGATCCTAGATTCAAGCTGTACTTCGAGGATCCAAGTGTAGCGGATAATACAAAACAAAATGTTATACAGCTCGTGACTGCTCAAATTCACAAAGAAGACAGCCTTTCGCATTCACCCCAGAGCGTAGAAGGTTCAATGGAGCTAGAGGAGTTTACTTCTACTCAAGAATGTCCCTCTAGTTCAGCGGAGGTGCAGATCTCTTCGGTATGGCAACATAACACACAGAGAATGAAAATATCCAACCGAAAGGAACTGCGTCGTCGAGGGCAATCATAGAGGTGCAAAGATATTTAGAAGACAAAATTGTGTTGCCTCATGAAAAAATCTCTCCATTACAGTGGTGGAAACAAAGGAACTTGCCGTGTAGTGCCGGCTTAGAATGTCGCTACCCTTTTCTACCCACGGGTGGCGTAAGAGGCGACTAAGGGTATAGGGGTTTTTTTTTGGATTTTTGGGCGATGCGGTTGGAGACCCATCACCAAAAACCTTTATTTTTACCATCTTTTACCCATTCAACTTCCAAAAGTGGCTGAGGAATTTATGATTCCTTAGTTCTGGCTACCCTTTGTAGGGAAATATAGCCGTGAGTATATGTATGAAACAAAGGAAAGATGTGTATCCGCATCTACACGCTCTGGCTATCACAAAACTAAATGCAATGGCTACGAGTGTTCCTTGCGAAAGATTATTTTCTTCTTGCGGCCTGCTTCTAAATGACAGACGAACAAGACTAGGCACTCGAAAAGTGCAACAGTTGATGTTTCTTCAACAAAATACGTAGTGCAGTTTGTTGTAGCTAGGTAGGCTAGGCATGTGATACATTGTACATAAATATATATACTGTAAAAACTAAACTAAAAAAGAAGTTAAATACATTGTAATTTAATTGTGGAAACGTAACTTTAAAAAAAGACAAAAAGAAACCAAAAAAGTACATTTAAATTAATTGAACTAAAAAAATACAAAGAAGTAAAAAAAATATAAATAAGTAAAAAAAATTAACAAAAAAAAAATAAACCTATGTACATAAAATGAATTGAACTCTTTTAAATACGCCTGCTTGAAACTAAAATTAAGCTGACAGTCCTAAGCCTGTGGAAGTATGAAGGGAAGATTCATCATCATCATATATTGGACGTCCAATGCTGAACATAAGCCTCCCCCAACGACTTCCAGAAGAGCCGCCGTTTGGAAGCAGCCTGCACCAAGCGTTAACCGGCGATCTTCACTGGATATAGGGACCTTACTCAACTTATACTAACTAGGGAACTTACATTATAAATAGGTATTTGTATTGCTTGTATATATAAAAGTATGTAGTTAATTATGTATGTGTTCATGTTCGTTAAATATCTATATTATTTTGTATGATTAATATTTATATTGTTATTTAAATTAAATAAGTTAGTTTTAAGTAAGCTTAATATCTTATTATGTTTTTTTGGCCTTGTTTTGTGCATCTACCCAAATAATTAATTTATCGATCTTACCTTCTAAAGGTTGTCTGGAAGAGATCGCTTTTAGCGATAAGACCGCCAATTGTATCTCACTGTAAACTGTTTGAACATATTATTACTTTTGTAAATTTGTGTTTGATGTGCAATAAAGATTTTTTCTATTTTATTCTATTCTATTCACAGTGGTACCCAGTAAGTAAAGTACTGCGTCACATTCACTCAATACGGAGTACTATGTGGATTAGGTATTTGGACTAGGTACTTTTGTGGATTAGGAACAGGAGTAACTGTTATCAAATTTACCTAGTACAACTCCTTTCTAGCGGCAGTGTCTTTATGAGACTGCCTGCCACCCCGTAAGACTACTTCAGTAGGAACGGGGGCTCAGGCCACTGAGGTTTGGGCTGCGAGGAAGAAAAACTCTATAAAAAATTACCCCAATCCCAACGTCAGCGTGCTGAGGTGAAGAATGTATGGAGAGAGTCCAGTGCCAAGCGCAGAAAACTGATTCAATCTGAATTTCCGTTTTATATAATTATGAGCCGTTATGAAAGTTTGCGGGCTTTAAAAATGGTCGAACTTCGAAATGTTGAGTCAATATGCATTACAGCTGACATTTGGACTTCAAGTACCAATGATTCATTTTTAGGTATTACTGGCCATCATATTAACAAATATGAGAATGAGCTTAAGTCCGCACTGCTTGAATGCGTTCTTCTGGGTGGTTCCCATACAAGTATTAATTTCAATACTCAACACTCAATAGATTTATTGCGTTCCACAATGGTTTTCTTAGATGGTAAGTATGTAATTATGTTACAGCATTGTGGACCCTGTTGGGCACAGCAATTAGAGGAGAGGACGAAGTAATTATAATTTATCATTGAGATATTCACTTAGACTATAATAGCATTTATTTATTAGTAGCTCCTTAAGATTTTTTGAGAAATTAACAATAGTTGCTTCCTCTCTTAGAGGTTTTGGCAGTTTATTATAGATTTTTATTGCCATAGAATGTGGACTAGATGCGTGCATTGCAAGGTTAGAGGTAGGCAGAGTCAACTTGTCTCTGTTACGAAGTGTAATGCTAATAGGTACATTTTGCTTGGTAGGAAATAGATTAGGGTTATTTTTCACATGTTTGCAGATCTCAAATATGTAGATGGAAGGGTTGATTCTACTTGTGATGATGAGGGTTCCGAGTTAAGCGGTATAGAAGTTGACGTCGAAGAATTTCGTGTGACTAAATTGACTAACGGGTGCTTCCTTTTCAAATGTTTTGTCAAGTTTACAGAACCTTTAAAACTTAACTGAGTCTTACACATTTTGCACTCGGCCATGTACTTATCCTTGTCCTTGACCAAAAAATGGTCCCACGCAACACTACTTCCCTTAGGAGCCATAATTTTATAAATACGAAATAATACGTAGGTTTATTTAATTATTTTCTTCAGTAAAGTTCACTCAACAAACTAAAACACACACACGACAAAAGAATACTACGAACGACACAGTGTAATCGAGCAAAATGACTATCCTAACTAAGTAACTAAGCGCAACGAATAAAATTAATGTAACGACTAAGAGTAGCTAAGTACTTGAAGTTTGTTTAAATACAAACTAATAAAAAACTAAAGTTAATAACGAAGAAAGACAGAACATTTCTTTTATTTTAGAAAAAGAAAGCTATTGTTTTTGCCGAACCGGAACCGGAATTAACCTAGTTCTGGGGCCCCCTGACCGTTGACGATGTTGCCCGAGCCCACGCCGATCGCGCGCGAGTCGTGTGCGACAGTTATGATTCGCATCGCGCGGACGACACAGAGTACTTTTACGTGACTTACTCTCTAGTCCTTGGATTAGGAAGATTAGAAATTGCGTTCAATGGATATATACCTTGTAGTGTAGTGTGAGTGCATCTTGCCCCCCTCTTGCCATTATATCTTGTATGTTAGTCCTAAGTCTTAAGTAGTAAAAAACCTATATTCAACCAAGCAACACGTCTATTAATTAATACATTGCATGGCGACCCTGCCAGTGCGGCCTAGCGGCTGCGCTGAACACGGGAACATGAATTTATATTCTAAGTAAAGTGCAAAGTGGTGAAATATAAGTGTTATACAATACAACAAAGAAATTAAATTTTACAAGATTGGCAAAAGAATAATTCGTATTGACACATTTAAATTTGAAGAATGTTATACATAGCCAAACCTGAAGAACCAATACGACCTATCCAGGACTGAAAAATGGGACCAGCTTCCTTTCCATTGAGTTATCAGAGGACGTGGTTATCACCTTGGAAATATTTTGTGCGAATATTTAATAATGTTGAGTGACTGGAAATGACAATCAGTGGTACGGTGCGTAATTATAGTAAGATTTGTGTATTAAAATCGATTAGCTAGTTTTAATTAATAATTAATAAGATAATGAAACGTTAAGTTTATTGGTCCTTTTTTTTTATTTTCTTAGGTTAATCATATTTTATGGAAATATATTTATTGATACCGATTTAATTAAAATTTAGGTCAACATTCAATATGTGTACTTATGTTTTAGCGCTAATATTCGAAGGATAAATCTTTGTTGACAAAATGTGAACTATGTAATTACTTAATAAATAAACCAATTATGTCTGGTATATTACCTGTACGATTCTCTTTTAAAATGTTTTCATTGAATATGTTATAATTATAAGATTGTCTTGGCTATTGCCTATTTATGAAAAGAACATAAATATTGAAACTTAAAGTTAATAAAGCATAATGAGAACAAGTTGATTTCACTAATATAATGTAATACGTATAAGAAAATGTTACTAAAAAAACTATATATTGCGATGGTAAAAATGAAAAGAAATCTGAGAGTAAAGACAAATTAAATAGTTTATAAAGAATTTAAGTTAAATGTTCATAAAATGATGAAAATAAGAATATTGAGTTAAAATTATAGTGGTTGCTAGGTTGATATTTGCTTTGGTTTTGGTACGGTGATGGAAGAGATAGCGTTGCATACATATATGGCGTGAAGAATTCTATGAAGTCATCGCTGTGTGTGGTATGATTGAGCTGGTAAGGTGATGTGATTGTTATGATTTAAAAAGGTAATGGAATGTAGCTAAAGTAAGTTTGACTGGTTTGAAAGTTTATGAAAAGCAGTTTGTAGAAAGGTAGTTTCAATTGATAAGTTTTTGATGTACATTTGACTTGATCACTCATATGTTATTTCGATTATTTACCAATTGAAAACTAAATATTGAATGTAGAATAATGAAAGTTTTCGGAAAGAAGTATATTAAGTCATACAAGGTACACCAAGGTACAAAGCAGATCTCTAAATCCTTTTTATCTGATCATGACTCGGTTGAATACCCTTCGTGAAGAAAATTGGACACCAAAAGAGTGTTAAAAGAGAGAGACTGTAGAATAAGTATATAAATACGCATGTAATGTAGTAAAAATATTTGTACCTTGTAATGAAAAGAAATGAATGAATTATATCATGTAATGAATAATTATATTATGTAAAAGGGCGGCCGACCCAATAACAATATTAGTATCTTGATAAGAAATGAAATATAAATAAAAAATAAATGACTTGAGATGGAAGCATGGTTGTCCACAGCTATTTTAAATATATGATAAAAATATAAGAGAGAATATTATAAAAATAAATGATATATAATAAAGTTAATGACTATTGTGAAGGTGAAATGTATAAAATAATATATGTGGTAAAAGTACTATGACATGTCTTGACAGAAAAAAAATACTTGATTGTGATTACGCGGCAAATTGTTTGGCCTACGATTTGTTCGACTTATCCCGGATTTTACTAATAGATTTAATTAAGTATAATAGTTGAGTTTCATTACATAGATAAATTTTTATTCGATATAAGATTCATTAATAATAATTTGTTTAAAAAAATATGTTAAGAATAAATATTTTTTCGTTTGCAAAGGGGGAAGGTGTAGTGTAGTGTGAGTGCATCTTGCCCCCCTCTTGCCATTATATCTTGTATGTTAGTCCTAAGTCTTAAGTAGTAAAAAACCTATATTCAACCAAGCAACACGTCTATTAATTAATACATTGCAACCTGATATTTTTACCTGATCTAATATTTTCGACTCACCTCTAACTGCCGCCCCTCCGTCACCAGCCGCCCAATGTGGGCAAACGCTGGGACCGATTTACCCAAAAGACAGAACCCTGGCCGCTTGATACAAGGCAGACACCAGGTTCTCACACCGTCCGCTCTCGCTCCTCTGGAAGCAGAGGAGAGAAGCGGACTCGCGGCACGGCCTTGATTGCCCGAGGCTACGGAGTCCCAACGCCACGACAAGGCTTCACCGTGTGGGGGGGGGGAACCTAACCTAACCTAACCTTAGAATATACGCGGGTTTGAGCCTGTCGATTGATATATTTGCACGCCAGTTAGTTAATTGTAATTCCAAAACTTTTGATAACCTCATAAGGTCCGTCGTATGGTGTTTTTTTAAAGGTTTTCAAACTGTTTCGTCTTTTGCGAAAAAATGACTGCATAGTCGCGATATATGAACCATTTACAATTATCGCGGTGCGAGTTAGAAATTTGTTTTAAGTTGTTAATCGCTGATCGAATATTTTCAAGAGTTGCGTCAACATAACTAGCTGATGTCGTTTTCAAAAAAAACGTTTGGTAGCCTGAGTGGCTTACCGAAGTTATATTTGCTGCGTCCAGCTGCTCGAAGACCAAAAAGAACCGTTGGTAGCTCGCTGATCCACGGCCCGGTGTTCAGAGAGACATCAACCCTGCTTTCATGCTTCTGTGCCAGCGACCAAACCATTAGCCTACGGGTAATGGCTAGTTGTTCGTTCGTTTCGGTTTTCGAACGTCGATCTTGGTGCGTGGTCATCTTGACTAGACATCCGAAGCGCGTGAGCCAACCCTCGTAAATTACCTTGGCTCTTGTTGACGCTGTAAATACCCTCATTGGGAATGCCTCGGGCCACCGCGTGCGTTGGTTTTGATAAAAAATCTTCTACTATCATCAGCGTTGGTTCACCAGTGAACCATGTTGGTTTCAGAGTATTGTCAATCAATGTCCAGCCGCAATCTTCAGGATTCTTTTGACACAACATGGATCCGTTGCGTTCGTCAACATTGAGTTTACAAAAATAATCCTCAGCATATTTTGTTTTGGGACCTCCAACAATTCATTTTCTAATCAAAATTCGTTACATTTATAGTTTTTTTTTATTATTTTTGGTTGCTGAAATTTTCAAACAATTGGTGTCTTTTGCAATGATTCATCACTAAATTATATATAAGTCCCATCTGCTATAGGGCATCCTTGTTTACAGTCAGTCTTTACAGTTTGTTTAAGTCAAAGATTATGACAGTAGTATCGTTATCCTGTTTCGCATTCGCAAGTTTTAAATTTTCCTTTGCATATTCTTCGCAAATGAAGTTTTTTGGCGACAGTAAGCTTTTTTTAGAAAGATCGTTGTTATCGCCAGCCTTAATTTTCACTTTGAAACTGTCACATCGCTCACATGAGTCAGTTTCTGGAGCATGGAAAGAGAGGTTAAAATATTCATTAAATATTTTTTCGAATGTATATTTTGCAACTGGAACTTCAACATTCCTTTTTTGTATTCAGAATACATTATTGACAAATTTAAGTGAGGAGGAAAGTACTGCCTCGTTTCGCTTTTATGTCTTGTGTGAATCATATTTAATTGATGAAATCTTTCACTTCTGTTACTTTTGTTTCTGGAGTTTTATTCGGCGGAATGTGCCTGCCTCTTTTATCAATGGGAGCTCCAAAAGGCTTATTTCTATGCACTTTGCAAATCAAAATTGGCTAAGGGATAAAAGTTTGAAAAAAGTTGTTTTTGTCTGTCATGTACAATTTGCTGTTTACCCCAAACATGTGGCATTTCGGTGTTAAATGTTTCCGTTACTTATAAACGCTGAGATAAATCCAGCAGTACTGATGTCTCAACATCTTTACGGTTATTTAACAAAGTTAATGCATTCTTTGATGGTTTTTTTTAACCAAACACACGGCCTTTTGCCATTATTAGGAAGACAAAAATATTCGATGTCTTAAAATTATTTTAGCGTTAATTTACATACTTAAATATAATTTTAATAAATTTTTTTGCTGTGTAGTGTCGGCATAGAATAACACTACCCCATTTCTTCCGGTGGGTGTACTTAAGAGCCGACTAACGGATTTGGAGGGATTTTTGGGCGATGTGGTTGGAGACCCATCACCGAAATCCTTTATTTTACCATCTTTTCCCCACTAAAATTTCCAAACGTGGCTGAGGAATTTCCAATTCCTTAGCTCTGGCTACCCCTTCTAGGGATTTATAGGCGAGAGCATATGTATGTATTTATGTCTTTCCTAAAGGAGTGATAAGATACCAACTTTTACCACCTCAAAGAAATAATATTTAAAATGAAACGTGTAATTAAAATAATATTTTTAATATTTTCACCAAAACAAAGTTACAATAACACAGTAAAAATTTGAACAATTAACCTACACTAAGTAATTTCAGAACAATCAATTACCAGCACTATTTTCGAGCTCATCCTCGCTTGAATCAACATCGTCAATCTCCTCGAATAAAAGCGAGTCTTTAACACCAGAATATTGAAAAAAACTGATACTTCTTTGATAAAAGGATTTGTCTTCTTTTTTGGTTTTTGTCGTAAACTAACAGTAACGGGATCCGTTGAAACTAACATTAAATAAAAAATGTCAGTGGTTGTATTTATCCTTGAAGTTTTTCTAGTGTGAAACAGCCTAAAATTTTTGAAATCCTTTTGGCGTGTTTCTTGTATTTCCTCTGTTAAAGTTCCTATTGGTAAACTTAAACTCTGGATTATGTCAGGCCCGTGAATTAGGACTTTATGGACAGTTACGCTCATATTGTACCAATTATATAGTGAACAATATTTTTCGGCAGTCTCAAATCAAAACTTTCTAAATGTTCTAATATTAATATCGTATCCACTGGATAAGGTACTCAAAATAATAGAAAAATTTCGAATGAGATCCTTATCAAGCCCTGTTATGTGAGCAACTTTTTCTGGATCAGCAAAAAAGCGTCTAGCGGTATTTCCATCGTTGCTTTTTGCAGGCCCATTTCAAGATAAATTTTCCTTGATAAAGATTTTTTTTTTCTTTAACTATATTTTTTTCGCTATCTCCGCGCGCCTGCCATTTTTTTATATCTAGTTTGTAGCTTATATGTAACAACAGTTCCATTGTTCTTATATAAGCATGAAGCACGGACAGTCCAAATTTATACGTGCTTATGTCAGATTGTCGTTTAATGACGCTTTTAATGTTGTTCATATCATTGGCTTTAGCTTTGCAAATATAGCAGCTTTGAGTAGATTTATGGTCTGTGAGTATATTTATAATTTTGCCATCAAACATGGTAGGCAAAAGAATATAATTAAATTTTAAATGCTTGGCTCCAATTTGTAATTCTTTTGGCTGTACATTTTTAATTTGCGATTGAACGGTATTATATAAGTCCGTTATATTTTCCTTTGTTTCACGCATACATATACTCACAGCTATAGACCCCTAGAAGGGGTAGCCAGAGCTAGATATTAGAAATTCCTCAGCCACTTTTGGAAATATGAGTGGGGAAAAGATGGTAAAGTAAAGGTTGTTGGTGATGGGTCTCCAGCCGCATCGCCCAAAAATCCCTTAAAAGCCCCAATACCGTCAGTCGCCTTTTACGTACACCCATCGGTAGAAACGGGTTAGTGCTATTCTAAGCCGACACTACACGGCGAAAGTTTGTTTCACGCATAATTCTAAAAATTAAAGGACGACAAAAGCGTGTAGATGAAGCACTTATAGCTTATAGCCTTCGAAAATACAATTTTCCCTTGATCATTTTCGGTTGTTATTTCCAAGGGCACAACACTGCATAAAATTATATTCGAATCGCCATATAGTATACGGAGGTGTGTCGTGGAGACGAATGAAACACTTGAGTGCTCGTATAGAACTGTTTATTTATTGTTATGGTTACACAGAATACATTATATAGATACATGTTGTATACTACCACTACACCTTCCCCCTTAAAAAAATAAAAAAAAAACTTATATTGAAAGGATTACATTGATTACACACTAAAAAAATGAGAAAAAAAAAAGTTTGGTTACATATTAGTTACATCAGTAACTATTACACATTAATATACTTGTTGAAAAAAAAAAATGAAGAAATTATACATTGTTATACTATTATACATAATAAGGTTTTGTTCTATTTTTATGAACAATTTCAATTTTTCCATTGTTTAATATTTTTACATTTGGCGATATATCCTTAACTACCTTATATGGACCGGTATACAATGCGTCCATTTTTGTTCCTACTTCATTTTTAATTAAAATTAAATCGTCTACATTGTAACTTATAGGATTAACATATTTATCATATTCTATTTTCCTCTTTATTTTACTGGAAAGTAAATTTTCTCTCGCTATTTTCTGAGATGTTTGTATACGGTACTTTAATTCACATGGGTAACTCTCAAAGTTATACAAAGGGTCTACGGAATGAGTCAAGTTGTTGGGTAAAGAACATAACTTACCAAAAACTAGTTCATACGGTGTAAAACGTGTTTCCGAGTGGACAGTGGTATTGTATGCGAAACACCAGAACGGTAACCATTGGCTCCAACTCTCGGGGTGGTTCTCTGTTTGTATGCGGAGAAATGATTTTAAATTTTTATGTGTTACCTCTAGCGCACCTATAGATTGATGATGGTAGGCAGTGGAACTCAATTGTTGAATTTTTAGTATTTGACACACTTCTTGAAATAGTGATGAAATGAATTCCTTACCTTTGTCGGAAGCTATTTGTCGTGGTATCCCGTAACGTAAAATAAAATTATTTATAAAACATTTTGCTACTTCTTGAGATTGTTTTGTCACTAATGGGTATGCCTCTGTATACTTTGTAAGTTCGCACTGTAATGTTAAAATATACGAGTAGTTGTTGTTATCCGTTCCCAAAGGACCTACTAAGTCTAAATATATTTTTTCGAATGCTGTATTCGCCGTCGTGGTAATAACCATTGGTTCTTTGACCGGTAAACTATGTTTTTGGCGTTGGCACTTTTCACAACGCTTAACGAACTCTTTAACGTCTCTATCTAGACCAGGCCAATAATAATATTTCCTAATATTGTTGGTCATTCTTCTCATTCCCGCATGGCCACTGCTGGGTAAGAGATGAAAATCATTCAAAATGACTCGCCTGTCATCTTTCTCTTCTATTCTAATTACATTATTTAAAATGCAAATTCGTGGTCCGGACCTATTCTTATTTTTACTTATTTCTTCGACAAGCTTTTTTATAAATATTCCATTTTCACTTGTTTTTAATATGCATATTTCATTTATACTTAGCTGTGCACACAATAAGTCTAACTCTTTCACAAATTCGGCTCGCGAGATTTGTGATGCAGAGTTTGCATATTTTATGTAAATTATATTTCTAGATCTTAAGTAACAAAATGTTTTACTTTCGCTAGTTATTAACTTTTCATTTTTTAATTTATTTAAGGTATTTTTATCGATGAATTGTAGCTCAACTGATTCCTTTGGCATTATATGTGTATTCACAATTCTCGGCTGATCAGACCTTGAACTAGTGCTTACCATATCCCCCAAAGAAACCTTGCTACTCTTTGTCCTCTTCGCTTGAGCTCGCGTTAAGACATTAACACACTCATGATTATCTTTCAACTCATGCGAGGTCACTCTTATTCGAGACAATGCGTCTGCAGCAGCGTTGTCCGAACCCCTCACATACTCTACTTCAAAGTCGTACTCTTCTAAGGCTATCCTAAATTTTGTTAACCTACTTGACGGGTCTTTCATATTAAAAAGATAAACTAACGGCCTATGATCGGTTTTCACTGTGAATAGTTTACCATATAAATACGGCCTAAAATATTTTATAGCCCATACAATAGCTAAAAGTTCTTTCTCTATTATTGGGTAATTTTTCTCGGCTTTATTCAATACCCTACTAGAAAAAGCTACGGGCCGACCGTTGCTATTCGATAAAATAGCTCCTATAGCATCATTTGATGCATCGGTCTGTAATATAAATTTATTGTTATCTGTAAAATCAGGATAATCAAGTACTGGGTGCGAAATGATACACTGTTTTAATTTTTCAAAAGCTTTTTGACATTTTTCACTCCAGATAAATGGAACATTTTTTCTACAAAGTGCATTTAATGGATTAGAAATAGAAGCAAAATCTGGAACGAATTTTCTATAATAGTTTGCGAAGGCTACAAATCGTTTTACTTCGTCAATATTAGATGGTAGGGGGTAGTTTTTAACTATTTTAATTTTATTTGGATCCGGTAATATGCCTTCACTAGATATCACGTGGCCTAAGTACAATATTTGTTTTTTAAGGAAATCGCATTTACTCGGATTAAGTTTTAGGTTTACTTTTCTCAGTCGCTCGAACACGTCCTGCAAATTTTTATTATGAGTTTCCAAATTCCTTCCAAATATAATAAGATCATCCAAATATACCAGACATTTTTCATGATTTAAACCCGATAATGCTATATTCATCATTCTCGAGAATGAATTTGGACTAGTTTTTAGCCCCATCGGCATTCGTGTCATTTGAAATTGTCCTGAGCAAAAAGCAGTGTATTTTCTAGAATTTTCCTCTAATTTAACATTATAGTAACTTTGATGTAAGTCCAAATGTGTGAAATATACACTTCCAGACAAAGATTCTAATACCTCTGTTATATCCGGTAAAGGATATTTATCGTCTAATATACAATTATTTAATTTCCGGTAATCTACTACTAAACGCCACTGTTTTTCTCCGCTTGAATTAGTCTTTTTAGGAACTAACAAAACAGGGCTCGACCAATCACTTTTGCTGGGCTCAATTATTCCTTCTTGTAACATTTTCCCTATCTGCCGTTTTATTTCCGACTTTTGTGTAAAAGGTAATCTATATGGTTTTGTAAAAATAGGACTCGTGTTAGGCTTTAACATAATATTATGCGTATACACATCAGTGGTATTCAAAGAATCTCCCGAAAGATAAAATATATCGGCATACTTCGCGCACATATTTTTTATAGTTGTTTGTTCATCTTTGCTTAAATGACTTAATTGCAATTCCGAAAATAATTTCTTAACTCTATCGGCACTGTTAATAGACCTATCAAAAGAACATATATTGTAATCGCTAAGCTTGCATACTGTTGGTTTTAATTTCGATAAAATAAAATCATTTTCTGTTACATTAATTATTTTTATGGGTATCAAACCGTTTCTAGGTTTTACTACAGAACCCGCTAAAAAAATACCTTCCTGAATTTCTTCCGCACACACAATGCAATCTTCCTTCAAGTCAATAGGAATATAATGTATCGACTCGCATCTTTTTGGTATTTCAAAACTGTAACTACTATTTCTATTAATCGTAAAAGTTATCCTACTCCGATTCATAAATAGCGTTAATATACTGTTACCAAAATCTAAGTTAGCTTTAAATCTACTCATGAAGTCACGTCCCAGAATTCCATTCGCTATAATAGGCAAAGTCTTAAATAAATAAAACTTATGACTAACGTATCGGTTGCCTAAACGTAACTTTAAATAAACATATCCTATAGCATGTACTTTTCCCCCGATTCCGTTTATGATCATGCTCTCTTTATGGATTGGAATGTTGTGCTCCAACGCGTACTTGTATTTCAAAGCTGATAATGATGCTCCTGAGTCAATAAGATAACTATAGTTTTTATTCCTATGTGATAATATATTTACATAGCAATCACTAGCGCATGTTAAAATTTTATGATTATTAGTCACGAAAAAACTCGTCTGACGAATTTTCCTGGATATGATTTAAAGAATCCTGTTTCTCATTTTCAGTGAAAACGTGTAAATTATGAGAATTCCGTTTTCCTTGATAACGTGAACTATTATTATAATACGTACGTCTTTGCGGCGGCATAGGCTGTCGTCCTCTCTGCTGACTATTGCCTCTGGGTAGAAATCTTCCACGTAGTTGATGCGGATGGGAATGTCCTTGTACCTTATTGTATGAGTACCTGTTACCGTGGTTGTACCGAGATACCCTAAAATTACCTCTATGTCCCCTTTGACTGCGATAGTAAGTGTTAGTATTATTTGAATACATACCTAAAATTTCCCCAGGAACCATATTTATTTCTTCATCTTGGGCGGCTTGGATGGCGTCCTTCAGGTGGCTGTAATTCCTAGCAGTAATTATGGTACTAATTTTACGATTCCGTAAACCATCGGCAAACTGTTTAATTGTGAATTTTTCATTAATCGGTTTTAATATTTTGTAACAGTCCTCGTTTCCGCTGGCTTGCGTTATCGTCAGGTCTACGAATAACTCACTCAACTCTTTCCCGTAATCACCTATAGATGACTCATTCTGTCTTAATTTTAATATTTTTTGTTGTATCGCAGTTGCAGACTTTTTTGGCAATAATTCGGAACGCATATCTGCGACTAAACTCTGTACGGTGGTATAGCTAGACTGTAATTTTAATTTAGCAGCTTGAGATAATCTACTTTTCAGTACAAAATTAATTAAATTTTGTTTACACTCATTTGAAGACAAAATTGATGAATAATATTCGATATTGTCTATAAGTTGTTTAATATTTGTATCTTCATTGGTCATACAAGGCAATAAGGTAAGGGCGGTTTTCAAATTGAAAGTATCCATTTTTCCTTCCACTTTTAAACTACACAAATCTAGAATTTCACAATATAACTGATTAATATTTGTACTATATTTTTCTATGTGGGGAACAGTTTCCGAACATATTTTTCCCGACTTAATATCTATGTCAATAATTTCTAAACTACTAATATACTCTTCATATAAAGTTTTGGCATTTTCTAGCTTAAGTGTTAATATTTTTCCTTGCCTTCTTGAAGGTCCAATTTTAATTAAATATGTCTTTATATCCTTTAGTTTCGAATATAATGTTTGTAAAGTACTAGCCATATGTAACCCTTAATGATATAAAATATTCTAAATATTTATCAATAAAATATAGTGTAAAAATAAATGCTCACATATTGTTAAAAAAAATCTAAACTAATAATTATTTCAATGTAAATCATCTAATTAATCATCAAATTAAATAATAAAATGAACTCACTCCATCACTTATTTAGCAATATTTAACGTCACTGACACCGTCCGTCCGCTATTTCCCGATAGGCGTAGACTGGAAGCGCACATCTAAGTTCTCATACATGCTCTGGCTGAACTTGTGGTATTCGCGATGATGAATTCGACGAAGACCTTACAGCATTTCGGTTGATTTCTCTCGTGATCCAGCTGGTGTGACACTCCTTATATGATTTATAAATATATCGTATCAGGAACAGACCAATCACTACAACGATAAATAGTAGGAGCACATTCGTAGCCGATAAATGAAATTTAATTTGTTCAATATAGGATTCATTATTTCCTCCTATTGAATTTTGTACCACAATTGTCTCTTCACTTTTCGATTGTGATTTTCCCATATTTTTAAAGTAATGTTCGGTTGGTTAAAAGGCGCGGCAGCGCCTCTCTGGCAGGGTCGCCATATACGGAGGTGTGTCGTGGAGACGAATGAAACACTTGAGTGCTCGTATAGAACTGTTTATTTATTGTTATGGTTACACAGAATACATTATATAGATACATGTTGTATACTACCACTACAATAGTATAGAAGAGTCCCTGAAGTTTTGTTTGTAGATTCTATGTCCTCCACTTCCATCAAAACCCCATTTGCACAGCACTTTCACTTGATCTACGTCATCTTCTTTAATTCGAGCGAAAACATCTTTTTGAACAACAGTCAACCTATCCAATGTCATGTCCAACAAGCTTTGTAGAGTACATTCGACATAGTGTTGCCCAAATTCAGTCTTGGTCTTGCAGTCTTGGTCTTGTTCTTGCGTTTTTGCAAGACCAAGACCAAGAACAAGACCGCGTATTTTTAGCAAGACCAAGACCAAGACTGACCGTGCAAGACTTAGATAGAACAAGACATAGCCTGCAAGACTCTTGCGTCTTGCAGCTAGGACTTAGCGCTATTTCACTGAGTAGTTAGGTGTAACAGTTCGGTGGATAGGTAGGTACGCTTAGGAATTCTTTATGAAAAACTGGACCTATGCGCATTACGACTAATACCATAAACATAGCGAATAAAAATATTATTAAATCAAACTGAGTGCATGCATAGTTATGTTTTAACCATCGGCACTTTGATAATGCGGCATCAAAGGTTTTGTACTTACTTCTCAAAGAAATTTGCCGCTTTTCGGAAGTACATGGTTATGATACACGCGCCGGCGGCTTCTTTTGAAATCTAAAACAATCGTTGCCGCCACGCCGAAATCATAACATTTGACACTATTTGATTGCCGCCATAGGGCGCGGCGTAGCGTAGGTTTATATTATTGTTTGATTTGCGGCGGCGTCCTTATCATAGAGCCGGAACGTGGCGAGGCGGCGGCGCGGTAGAAAGCAAGGAAACGTACTATCAATAAAGGAATTATTTTAATTCCAGTTACTTTCATGAAAAACGACATATAGGTCAGTTGATTTTTCGAATTTCTTATCAAATCTTCAGTTATTTATTAATCTGCTTAATCTTTACTATGGCTATATTCATTCAAGCTCACAATGTTCCAATTCTAATACGTTTTTCTAGGATTTAAAGTAAACTTTAATAAATAGTAATAGACTAATAGGTAATTGCAAGACTTGCAAGACTCTTGCTGCAAGACCAAGACCAAGACTGGGAGCGCAAGACCAAGACCAGGTGTATTGGCGCAAGACCAAGACCAAGACTGGCTAAGTCTCGTCTTGTTCTTGCGTTTGGGCAACACTAATTCGACACCATTTTCCGAAATACGCACTGTTTTAGAATCGGGATAACATTCCAGTTTCGCTTTCTGAATAGCTTTGTATGAAAGGTAAAGATTACACCCCCGAAGTTTAGCCCCCTGTTGTAACTTTATGTAATCATCTTTGTTCATGCTACGATCAATCATCAACGCGAGTGCTTCATTCGGCGAATAAGCTTTAAACTCGTAACACTGATGCTCGCCTGACAATCCCGCTTCTTTCATCCTTTTAAGTCGTTTAGGAGTCGCTGAAGCAGCTATTTCGACTACCTTTGCTGCATTTATTTTACCTGATTTAAGCAGAGATTTCTGAGTTGCGAAGGCCAACTTGTTTGAGTCTTCAAAAGTTACTAAAGAAGATACAGCTCTTGTTTTTGTTTTGTTTCGAACTGTGTTGAACAAATACTTTTGGTCTACCTTTTTGAAGTTCTGGCAAAATATTATCACGTGGTGGTGTCATAGGTATTGTAAATTCTTGTTCTATCCATTTTTTTTCTTTGATTTAAAGTTTCTCAACAAATCTATTGCATTTACGATATTTCATTAGCAAACTAGTAACAAAATTCTTCATATTTTTCTGCAAAGTCTTTTTTATTATATATCGTTCGTTTTCACTCAACTTACTCACAACATAGTCACATAAGTGTTCTACACATTGAGTATTTCCTAGGCTCAGATATTTATTACGTTGGAGATGAGATAATAACTCTTTCCGTGAAAAAGAAACAGTAGCTGGGTCTGGCCCGCTTCCAGACGTTCGACTACCTGTAAACAAAACGTCATAATTATGATGGGGGCAGATTTGAGCACTTGAAACAAACTTATATAGTGAATTTAATAGTTACATTACGATGTTATGATATAATAACATCATTAAGACGTATATAATAAACATAACCAAATATTAAAATAAAAAACTCCTCATTTTTTTATATACTACTAACACTGTACCTAACAACAACATAGGTAGATTTATTTAAGTAAAAATACATTGAATATCAAGAACTTACCACTAGCTTCCATTTCCAGGCAAAAAATTTAACTTTCGTTGAACTTTTATGTAAGAAAAAAAAACTTTAAAATACCGTTTTCTCACAACCGACATAAACGTGTTCCTAAGAGCAACTAATGACCGGTTCTTTACCTGCGCGCACGCGGTTAGGCCTTTGCATAGAGACCTTTTTTTAGTGCTAATTGATAGACAAAAGAATGAACTACGGTGTGAAACGAAAAAAAATATAATATTCAAAAATATAAATATTGCTTTTTGTCGTTCTACTGTAGAACAAAAGGCCGTGTGTGCGTTTGTTCGTTCATTGCAAATTAAGAGAACACCGTTGTGCCACCAGTTTTGTCGGATGAGGTAGCTGCAAGTGATTTGAGCGGGGAAGGAGTAGAGGCGAAAGGGGATTCCGCGACTAATGACACAAGTAGTGCTACTATATCAGACTCAACTCTATTGAAGTCCCCTCATTCGTCGTCATTGTCCCCACAATCCGTATCGCCGCAGCCGCAGGTGAGACGTACAGATCGTATACGTAAACCACCCCTTACATTCGGGTTCGAAAATGATTAAAATGTTTTTGTTTGTTCTTATAAGTTGTTCTAATAATTCAAAAGATAATATGTTTTAATTTGTATAATGGGTAGTTACTAAAGATATAAAATTGGTTAAATGTTATCGAATATTTCTTGAAGCTCATTGTTACGATGTTTAATTGTTCTCATTTTCTTTGTAATAATATTTGGTACTTTGTCATTATGTGTGGAGGCGTAATGTAGGGTACTGGCACGTTTTATTTAGAAAAGTATTTGGTTGTAAAGTGAATAGTTTTCTTCTCTGTCACTTGTCAGTTGTCGAATAAACAAGATATACATTAGAAGTTGTGCCGTTATTAATTCTATCCCCGGTATTTTTCACTAGGTATATTCATGATTTTTTCATAATCATTATTAGATCTTAACAAACATAAAAACTTGTGTCTTTCAAAAGCCTTAGTATAAAGCCAGCCATACTCTTTGGCTGGACAAGCTGAAACTAAAAGTCCGATAAAACTTGCAAATTCCCTAATTTTACAATATTTGATGGAATGGTATTTATCTATTTGTTTTTTAATTCGTAGGACCTTCTCTTTTGGCAACATAATTTGTAGATTCTTTGAGTCTATAAGAAACCCCAAAAATTTACAAACTTGTGTAGGTAATTCACAACGTTTGTTTTCATTTATTAAGAAACCTAATGAGCTCAATAATTTCTTGGTTGTTTGAATGTTGTCTAAACATTGCTTGTAAATGTTCCCAATTGCTAAATAGTCATCTAAATAAATTGTTGTCAAATATCCTAGACATCTCAAAACACTAACTACTGGCTTCATAATTTTTGTAAATATGTATGGAGCTGTATTTAGTCCGAATGGTAGAACATTAAATTCATATAGATTCTTATGATACAAAAACCTAAGCTACTTTCTTGAACATGGATTAATTTTAATCAAAAAAATGGATCTTTTATGTCAATGGTCCCCATAAAGCAGTTAGACGTTATTAATTTAATTGCAGTACGCAAATCTTCTAATTTAAAATGGTTTGTGTTAACAAATTTATTCAGCTTTTTGAAATTTAATATAAAACGATATTTATTGTTAGGTTTTAGGTACTAGAAAAAACTAGATACAAATTGACCTGCACATGGAGAGCATATGGAAATAGCTCCTATAGATAAGAGCTCATCTATACTCTAAGCAAAAAGAGTATTTGCAAAGTCAAAATAATTTGGTTCTGTAAATACACTAGTTTGGTAGACTGGCCGGGTAAATTCAATTTTGTAACCTTTTATAAAGGATAATATCATAGGATCGTTTTTGATAAGCGACCACTGTTGGTGGAATAGGGATAAACGACCAGCATGTGTATTTACCGGTGTCAACGACGGTAGTCGTGGCTGTAAGTCTGCGGTGGTGGGCCCTGGTGTTGCGCCGGCGGCCGATACTGCTTCGACGAGCTTGATGGCTGCCTCCTTGCTGATGGTGCCAAGGACGAGTCACTGGTAGTGACTCGTCCTTGGGGGTCCCTGCTGCCTGCGTGCTGGGTAAGGACCTTCCTGGTTTAAATGCTTTGTTGTATTATAAAAGCCTCTCTTCTGTGGCAGCTTAGGAGCTGCATTTGATTTCAGTTTTTTTATTTTTATTTTATTATTTTATTTTATTCGGAAGATTTACAGCATTAAAACTTTATGATACAAACTTAATGAATTATCTTTTAGCCATTTACAAATCTTCACACATAATATCTTGCTAGCTTAAGGAAAAAACAGGTTATGTTTACTTTGTAATAATTAATTTGATTATACTGCAGAGAACTTTTTTTTTCTTTTTTAAATTAAATATAAATGAACTACATTACAAAACAATATTTAAACATTAACAGTATTAGTATGCTGCACTAGTGCTGATTGCTTTTGCAGACTTTACAGTTTCTAGTAAATTTTCACCGAACAAATGGCTGTCTACCTTGGTCAGCCGAATTTGGTCTCTCATATCTTTTTTAAGAGCTGATGTTATGTGAGACCTTCTTAGCATTGAGTCTCCATGCTGTATGTCACAGAGGATTCGTTCAGCATCCATCAGAATCTTGAGCAGGGTTGGGTTTTTCTGCTTTGATGCAATCATAAGGCTTAGTGCCTCACTTAGACCAGCTATTGCAGCGCTTATTTGTTTCTGTTTGTAGAAAATTGCTTGATCACGCTTCATCACGCTTTCAGAAAGACATGCTGGTGCTTTCATCTCAGCATTTAATATTGGTGCGTCAATCAGTTTCGCATTACTAGGAATCGGATACTTCTCCATAAGTTCCTTCCGTTCATTTTTGGTAAGGCCAGTGGTAGTTATGTGCTGTAGTCGGATGGCTAAATCCTTTTGGATGTCTTTACCATATGTGGTGACAATGGTAGGGTCCTCACCTAGAATTTCTAGGGTAATTACTATCCAGTACTTCTTCTGGAGTTATTTCAGATGGGCCGGGTTCATCCCCAGTAATATCAATATTGATCACATCCTCCACTAATGGATTATTAGTGGCAAGTCCACTGTCTGCTTCTGGGGCATACCTAACAGCATCTGGTATGTCGCTGTCCATCATTGGCATTAGTCATTAGAAGAGGAGTCAGAGTCTAAAATTGACACAAAGATATTTCTTGAAAAAATTTTTTTTTATAGTGAATGAGATGTTTAGAACTGACGAACTTTATTTCAGCAGGGAATTGTCATGCTATCAATGCCTTTTCTGAGCCATTATGAACAGTTGTATTACTAATATAGTGAACAAAGCATCGCCTTTATATTAGGTCTTTGCCTACGAAATTGCCGTTTTGTATGAAAAAATTTAAACGATTTTTTTTCTTGTATTTTTTAATTGTATTAATCGAAGTAATCACCCATGCAATCAATGCATCTTTGCCAACGCAGTGGCAGTTTATTGATGCCCTTCTTGAAGAAATCAGCTAGACGGGAGGCAACAAATTCTTCAAAGGCATTTTGTACTGCCTCTCGGGTATTAAATTTTTTTCCCCCCAAGAAGTTATCCAAATTCTGGAAAAAGTAGAAGTCTGTAGGCGCAAGGTCTGGTGAGTACGGTGGATGATGGAGAGCTTCCAACCCCAGTTCTAGCAACTTGGAGACCGTCTGCTGTGCAGTATGAGGTCGCGCGTTGTCGTGCAGGAGCAGCGGAGACGAGCGATTGACCAATGCTGGTTGGAGATGTGCCAGCTTCTCCATCATTGTGTTCAGTTCTTCACAGTACACATCTGCAGTAATGCTCACCCCGTTTGGTAAGAAGCTGTGATGAATCACACCGGCGCTAGACCACCAAACACGCTTTTCTAGGGGTAAGTTTTCGTTTAGGGCACTGTTTAGGTGCTGAACCAGGATCCAACCTGCTGAGCGCTTGCGGTTGTCAAACAGAATCCATTTTTCGTCGCAGGTAACAATGCGGTTCAAAATTCCTTCATTTGTGTGTCTGTTGAGCAGTGCAAGGCACGTCTCGACGCGTACTTCGCGCTGGCGATCATTGAGTTCGTGGGGCACCCATTTCTCAAGCTTTTTTACCTTGCCAATTTGACGCAAATGGACCAATATTGTTTTGACACTAACATCGAAAGCTGCTGCTAATTCCGCCGTAGATTGTGTAACATCAGCTTCCACAATCGCCTTTAATTCGTCATTGTCGACCAAAGTCTTCGGACGACCACGAGGTTCATTTTTCAGGTCGAAATTTCCAGAACGGAAGCGAGCAAACCAATAACAGGCGGTGCGTTGGTTTGTAGTGTTAGCTCCGTAAACGTCATTGATGTTGCGTGCCGCTTGTGCCGCGTTGCTGCCACGACGGTACTCATATTCCATAATTACTCGAATTTTTAACGTATCCATGATGACGAAAAAGATTGAAATGCGATGAAAACGTAACTCTAATCAATAAACAAATGACTACTTTTGGAAAAAGAATTCCATGTTTTTAAAATAAAATTAATTTGAAATTAGAATTCTTAGTCAAACAAAATTTATTTTGATTTGAAATGGCCAGTACTGCAGAACGGCAATTTCATAGGTAAAGACCTATTATGATGTACTTTATTTTAATTACCAGGAGATTTTCAAAGAGAAAAAAAAGCAGCCTCAGGACTTTCCCAACCTGTTGAAAAACAGGTGAGGCACCACCATTTAAGTAAGTGTATTACTAGTATAGTAAGTAAAACACTACCTTTATATGCTGTACTAACATTTTATTTGCCAGGATGTATTTAAAGAATAAACAGCTTCAGGACTGTCCCATCACTTTGAAAAACAGGTAAGTAGGTGTATTACTAATATAGTAAACCAAACACTATTGTATATAATTTACTAACATTTTATTGGATATATTCAAAGAAAAAACAGCCTCAGGACTGTCCCATCACTTTGAAAAACAGGTAAGGCACCACCATTTAAGTAAGTGTATTACTAGTACAGTAAGTAAAACACTACCTTTATATTGTCACGTTATTATAAAAAATAATACAAAACATTTTACAGTTAATAGATCTTATAATTAATTTTAAAATAATAACGGCAACAAACAGGTCAAAACACACTTGTAGTTCTCGGTTTAAAGTTAGAATCGCACTTCCCTGACTATCCGAGAGCGCGGCGCAGGTTCGCTATTCTAGTGGTCTAGGAATTCAGAGTCCATCTGTAGCGACCCTTGGTCTCTACAAGAAGGTGTGGGTGACCCCAAATGAAATGCGTGTTCACTTAATGCATATTTATTAATCTTGTAAAATACATGTCTAGATAACAGTGCGGTACGTCGCTGACTGACTGGCCAGCTTACTTAAAAGTGCTGACAATCAATATGATACATTGTTATAATATGGTTTACATGTGTGGAGGTGGACCACCTACATACTCCCCTCTTTAAAAATTATTTAGCACAGAAAAAATATATTTGAAACAAGTTTACACAATACAAGAAAAGAAGTAGATACCTGTCTACATACCTACGCTGTATAAGCTAAAAGTTAAAAGTTACAATTTCTTATCTTACGCTACATTGAATACCGGCTACCGGATGCTTAGTCTAAACAATTGGATCCAATTACTTACTTACAATATTATATCGTACTTACTTATTATATCGTAGCTAGACAAAACATTACACTACGTATAATTTACATTACAACTTAGTCTAAGAGAAACACATGTTTCTTTTAATCCTAATAGCACATATGAATTGAATGTTCGCACTTTATTTCACTGTTCACTGCTTAACTTAGAGACTATATAGTATATTATTAAGATTTCAAACACTTGAAGAAAACAAAAACATCTTATAATTAACTTATGCGTATCCAACGCGAACAGGATCAGCAGCAGATGTCGCGGGGTTCATATTGACGTTTGCAGTTGGTGGACTAAACTGATTCTGATGCTGATGCTGCATCTAGGATAGCGCTACACTAGTGGCTTGTTTGCGCAACCACCCTTTCAAAGTATGACAGCTCCGTTTCCAAACATAAAATAGTATAACTGCTGATAACAAACTAGCAATTACGACTAGCCAAATGCTCAATTGGTTAAAATGTTCTTTAACTTTATCGGCTACTTCACTTTGCTGGTTGACAATGAATTCTTTTTCTTGATAATTGCCCATTGTAAATAAAGATATAATTACTATCTGTGTTACAAGCTGAGTATGGGTGCGAAATAAAATTAAATATACGAAAGTATTGTTATTTATAACACGATTATTTGCAATAAAAATGCAAACCTAACCTAAACATTAAATGAATAATCTTAACCTACTTTAAGTGCTCTCATTTATAAAACGCAAAGGAGGCTTGATTAAGCGTCCACTTCGTGTTTTTAAAATGTTTGGCGTCACGTTTTGTGTGGTCGAAGTCGATGTCGGCGGATCGGCTACCGGCGCGTCTCGAGCCGCGTCAGCAGGCGCCATCGCCTGGGCATCGTTATCGTCACTGTTTATTACGTACTGTTATATCCACTCTATGCACCCTGTATTGCTGACCTATACTCCTTTCATTCCTTAACAGCAATAACCAACTGAACTCAACATAATCCTGACTCAGCTCCTTTTCCCTTACCGATTCCTATCCGCTCCGTTCAGTCCCGATCCAATCATCCTACGGTCAACATCAAATTCTAACTATATTCAAAATCCAGTGTGTTCATGTACCTAGTTATTTAAAAATTCAATATAAGTCTTTTTAAAAAGGGTCTCATTTTTCATTTCTAACATTGGTGGCAGCGGTGGGATCCGGCAAAATTACGGGTCCCTATTTTAATTGAATAAAACTCAAAAGTGTATCAAGTGCCTCAAATCAGTTGCAAATTTATAAAGAATAGTGTTCCTAATATTCAAGAAATTAACTCAAAGTTTTCGTGCTATATTCAATACCTTTTTCAATTTACAAAATAAGTGCAAAGTGGAGTGTAACAGTGAAATAATCCAAGTGCTCCGTTCTGGTTTCTACTCAATAAACCAGGGAATCATTTATGCATCCAAGCAACGCCATGCTTTTAATCATCATCATCACAAGATGATGATGATTAAAAACTTACAAAAGTTTTTTCCAAACTTTATCACTTTGTTCCTGTCTCTCTCAATACAATCTGAATACTTCGATTATCAGCGAGCTCAACGGATACGCCACGCATTCCACAGCGTCTAGGCGACAGTTCTACGAATTACACAGCGCCTTATCAGTGTACTCGTAGCTAGTCGGTCAAGTACGAAAGTTTTTAAGTGTTAATTGGAATATTCATTGACTTTATTTTGTTCGTTTGTTTTTATTCTCGATTCTACAATACTATATTATTATTATTATTTTTTATTGTTTTTCATAATATTCTGGTTTATTTCGTATCTGATATTTGATTTTTGAATTATTTTAACTATTATTATTTAAAACAAAAGGATAATTATGTCGGAAACCGATAAAAAAATGTCATCTTTAAGCCTAACTGATTTAGCTTCGACCATTGATCCTCCACCAACCCCTAGTAAGGGTAAAACATCTGCATCATCAAAACCTATACCAACACTTGATATTGAGTTGAGCGTTTTACTCAAATTTATTAAACCTTTTGATGGGTCTCGTGAAACCCTAAATGCTTTTATAAATAATTGTAATAATGCTTATGAATTAGCATCAAACAGCCAGAAAATTATTATATTTAAATATATTTTAAGCCAACTGCAAGGTAAGGCCGAAGTAGCATGCTCCATTAAGGAATTCATTAATTGGGAACAATTAAAACAGTTTTTAGTGAATCAGTTTGCTGAGAAAAAGCACTATACACATTTGTTAACAGAACTCCAAGAAACGATTCAAGAAAATGGTGAAAGCGTTACTCAATTTTCCTTAAAAATAGAAACCTGTTTATCCCAACTTTTAACCGAAGTTGTCCTTTCTTCATCAAGAAAGGGCGATATACCCGGTAAAACCACAGCAATGGAAGAGTTAGCTCTCCATCATTTCCTGATGGGTTTATACCCCCCCCACCTTTCTAATATAGTTCAAGCGCGATCTCCCAAAACTTTAAATGAGGCTATAAATATTGCAATATCGGAAGAGAAAATATTACAATCTATTAAGAATAAGCGACCATCTCCTACCCCCCGAACCCAAACAAACAATACATTTTCTAATATAAGATCATCTAACAACTTCAATAATCATCGTCCTTTTGTCTCTAACCCTTCTCGCTCAAATAATTATTACAATGGAGGCAATCAAAATAACCCGGGACCGAGTAGCCAAATGACATGTAGATATTGCAAAGCAATTGGTCATTCTATCGAAAACTGTCGCAAACGACTGTACAACAATTCCCGATTTCAAACAAGTGGGTTCCAAAATCGTCCAGGTCAAAGCCCTCCTCGCAGAACATATACAATTAATCAATGCGAGAATAACGACACTGAGGAAAGTCAAACGGACAGTAATTTAAACGAATAAGTTTTCCCGAGAAGTACCGCCCGGGAAACAAAATCCACATTGTTAAAAATGGTACCTCAAGTATAACAAAGTCCTTTAGTACATTTAATAATCCATCACTGAATCCGCTGAATCATAGTCCTCCCAAATTCGATAAAATGATTGATACTAAAGGACTCATTCCCTCTGCATCTAACGATCTTATTTTACCTACTCCAATGTCAAAAAAAGACTCATCACTGAATCCACTGAATCCTCTGAATCCACTGAATCCTCTGAATCCACTGAACCCTCTGAATCCTCAAACGCTTGATCTCTGCTCTTCTGAAAAAACTTGTGAATTCCCTTTGTCCCCATCGAAAGATGCCCTCTCACTAGGAAAACCTAGTAGGATATACGAAATTTTAAAAAACTCTGATAAGAGGTATTTACCCCACATTATCATACAAACTGTTGTATCAGATAGACCCCTTTCATTCCTTATACACACTGGTTCATGTGTAAGCCTCATAAAACTCAATTCGATATCTAAACCACCCAAGCTGAATAAAAATATAATTACTTTAAAAGGTATTGACTCCGGAGATAATGTTACTTCTACACTTGGGAATTTTAAAATGCCCATTTTTCCCAATTCCTCTGATACATACGAGTTTCACGTTGTGGGAGATATAAGTTTATCACATGATGGCATAGTTGGTAATGATCTTCTAGATAGTTTTGAGTGTCAAATAGATTATGGTAAATAGGTCCTAAAAATTGGCAACAATTTAATAAATTTAAATTTCTCAGAACCTCTTTATACTATACCCCCTCGATCTGAGTTTGTTATAGAATGTTCTGTTTCTAACCCTGAATTAAAGGAAGGGATTGTCTTCGATCAACACATTTCAGATCAAATCTTTGTATCGAATTCCATAGTTAAAGTTAAACCAAATAATAGAGTTAATATTACAATTGCTAATACTACAAATGAAACAATATCCATAAATTCCGATTTGAAACTTCATCTTCAACCTATTGATTATTCAGTTCTTACTAATTCCTATGCTTTACCCACAAATGGTATTTCCAAAAGAACTAATGATGTAATTAACCTTCTAAGATTAAATCACCTTAATACCGAAGAAAGGGTATCCCTCATTGACTTATGTTCGACTTATTCAGATATTTTCCATTTACCAAATGACAAACTCACACACACAACAGCTCTCACTCATAAAATTAGGACTACCACCGAAGTACCAATTCATACAAAAACTTATCGATTTCCAGAGGTCCATAAAAGGGAAGTTGAGAAACAAATAAATAAAATGTTAGATGACGAAATAATAGCACCTTCCAAATCACCTTGGTCATCACCCATATGGGTTGTACCCAAGAAATTAGATGCCTCAGGAGAAAAGAAATGGCGTGTAGTTATAGATTACAGAAAACTTAACGATATAACTATAGGTGAAGTTTATCCAATTCCTCAGATAACTGAAATATTAGATCAACTCGGACATAGCAAATACTTCTCTACATTAGATTTAGCCTCTGGTTTTCACCAAATCCCTGTAGAAGATCCTGAAAAACTGCTTTCTCGGTACCTCAGGGTCATTTTCAATTCAACAGAATGCCTTTTGGGCTCAAAAATGCTCCAGCCACTTTTCAACGCCTCATGAATTCTTGTCTCGCCGGTCTCCAAGGCTCTCGTTGCTTCGTATATTTGGACGATATCGTGATATATAGCCATGATTTAACATCCCATATAAACAATCTTTCACTTATTTTTGCTAGACTCAGAGAATTTAACCTTAAACTGCAACCGGACAAATGTGAATTCTTACATAAAGAAGTCGCATACCTTGGTCACGTAATAAATGAAAATGGAGTCAAACCAAACCCAGAAAAAATTAAAGCAGTGGTAGAATATCCCATTCCAAAAACTCAAACAGATATAAAATCTTTCTTAGGTTTAATGTCCTATTATAGAAGATTCATCCCTGAATTTGCGAAATTTTCCAAACCACTTACTAACCTCTGCAAGAAAGGAGTCGCCTTTGAATGGAAAAATGAACAGCAGCTTAATTTTGAAAAACTTAAGGAAAAACTTGTTTCTGCTCCAGTCCTTATTTATCCCGACTTTACTAAACCTTTTCTTCTCACATGTGATGCTTCTCAGTTTGCTATTTCTGCTATATTATCCCAAGGTCCTATCGGTCAAGATCGACCTATAGCATTCGCATCTCGCACTTTAAATAAAGCAGAAATCAATTATTCAACAACGGAAAAAGAATGCTTGGCCATTATCTTTGGCACTCAACAATTTAGACCCTATTTTTTCGGTCATCGTTTTACTATAATAACTGACCACAAGCCACTTAAATGGCTTTTCAACTGTTCAAAACCAGGCTCTCGTTTAGGTAGATGGCGCTTACAATTGGAAGAGTTTGACTATGACATTGAATATAAAAAAGGAAAAATTAATTGCAATGCTGATGCTCTATCGAGACACCCTGTTAATCCAATCTTAGTCGATGATCAATTAAATCTCAATCTTTCTAGTCCAAACCCCTCTAATGAAAGTTTACCTGCAACAAACAATGAATTTGTTAGCGTAAATGACTTACCGACACCAATTCCATTCACCGACTCTAGCGCTGAAAGTACAAATACCCAAACAGCAATTGATCCTCTTGTAGATATAGATTTTACTGACGACTCTTATTCTGATTTTCTCAAAAACACTAATGGCAAAAACTTTGAAACTGATGTGACCATTATTGAACACAACAAGAGTATATTGGAAAGTGATTGTAAAAATTTAGTTATTCCCGTTTCAATTGACCTTGATGAAGCTAATCCTTATATCGAACAAATTTTGGGAAATATCGAAAATACAGATGAAATCATAAACTGCGAAAGAACGCTATATTCATCTCTTAAAATTAAGTATCAAAATAAAAATGTTTACCTTATATTTATTAAAGTACATCACTTTGATCAAGGCTCTTATGATGATATATATAAATCACTGAAAAACCTAAGGAATGAACTTATTCTACAACTCGAACTTTCTGACTTACGAATTGCTATCACTGACTTTAAAAATCCTTTTGACAAATATTTACCTTTGAAATTATATAACATGCTTTTATATGTGTTTAACAAAACCAAAATTGAAATTAATATTTATCATAACAACTTGATTTATCCCACATTAAGTGAAATCCCAAAAATCCTTAAAGAGAATCATGATATACCTGTCACTGGTCATTTAGGTGCAAATAGAATGCTAAAGAGAGTCCAAGATCAATTTTACTGGAAACATATGAGGAATGATATTGAAAATTATGTTAAGAACTGTGAATCTTGCCAAACCAATAAAGCTTTACGCCGAATAAATCGAGCTCCCATGCAAATCACTTCCACTTCAACTCAGCCTTTTGAAAGAATTAGTCTTGACATAGTAGGTCCCCTTCCTGAAACCAATAAAAAAAAAACTTCGCTTTATCCTTACCCTTCAAGATGACTTAACAAAATTTTCTACCGCTTACCCTATTTCGTCAACAACAGCTGAAGAAACCTCAGAATGTCTTATACACTTTATTTCATTGTTCGGTATCCCGAAAATGATCCTCACCAATCAGGGAACTAATTTTACAGCAGATCTCTTTAAGAAAACCTGTCAATTTCTAAAAATCAAACAATTATGGTCCTCACCTTATCATCCTCAGACTCAAGGTGCTCTTGAACGATCTCATTCAACTCTAAAAGAGTATCTTAAATCGTATATTAATGATAATCAAGATAATTGGCATATTTATATTTACACAGCAATGTTAGCTTATAATACAACTGTCCATTCTACAACTAATTATACTCCTTATGAACTTCTATATGGACATAAACCATTTATACCCAATTCCCTTATTTACCCAAACTTCTGATGTCACTTACCCTGACTATGTTAAAGTGCTTCAACAGCGTCTTGAATATTCTAGAAACAAAGCTATAGAAAATATTCAAAAGTCGAAAGAACTATCTAAGACCTATTATGATAGAAAGACCAGACCTGTTCAATATAAAGCAGGAGATTGTGTCTACCTTAAAAATCACCTACGTCTAAGAAAATCTTTATCACCCATTTGGAAAGGACCATACAAAATTATAAAAATCCTTGGTAACAACACATTATCCCTTCTCATTAATAGACGACATGTAACACATCATTATGACGAAGTCAAACTAGCCCATTCTCATTCTAACTAATTTCACTCTATTAAAATTTCTTTCATTTAATTTTATTTCAGCATATCCATGACTCAAGCCCTTCCAGATCCTGTCAAATACATTCATAATAGTTCCGGAATATATTTTGAACCCTTAGGTCCCATGAAGACAGTAAACGGTCATCTTAATATTATAATCTCTTCTGATATTGGATATTTACAACCCCATATTAATGCTATTAATGAAATAATAGGTACCACTAGATTTCTTTGTAAATCATATAATGCTTTTAACGATTCTGAATGTCATAATATATTAGCTCCCCTTACTACCAGATACCATGATATAATCCGAGACTTTGACGCAATTAATTATTTAACAAACAATAGAGATAAACGCTCAGCTTGGTTTGGTGGTGTTGGAACTGTTTTCAAACATATAATTGGAACACTTGATGAAAATGATGCTATTCGATACGATAAAGCTATATCATCCTTACAGAGAGATGAAATTAAATTAGCCTCTCTAGTTAAAGAAAATATTTTAGTTACTCAATCTTCCATAAATGATTTTAACAATACTTTGAATAAAATTAAAATAAATGAATTAAGATTAAGAAATGCTATTAACTCTATCACGGATAATGTGAATAATGTAAGTTTAGTTTCGAATAAGTTAGTTTTAAGAACTATGTTTAATCATGTTTTTAACATTCTCGATAGCGCACTGTTATCATTATCTTTTAAAATTAATGATTTAATTAATAGTATTATTTCAAGCAAAAACAATGTGCTTTACCCTGCTATGTTGAGTCCTAAAGAATTATACTACGAATTAGTTAATAATTACTTACATTTACCTGATTCCAAATATTTACCAATTGTTCTAGATTTAGGTAATAATAATAAATTAATTGATGTATCTGATATAGTAAGCTACTATTATAATAATAAGATTAATTTTGTACTGAAGGTTCTACTTGTTAACTCTATAGAATATAATATGTATCATGCCATTCCTTTACCTGTACCTCATAATTTATCAAAATCCGATTCATTTGTAACGATAATACCTACAAATAAATATGTTGCCATATCAATAGATAAATCCGTATATACTGTTTATGATGACATTCACAAAGAATGTAAATCTATAAATTTAATGTATTATGTTTGTGAAGCTTCGATTATATACTCCTCTAATGATAATCCCATCTGTGAAAGTGAGATGTTATCCAAAAGTTTAACTACCATGCCTAAACAATGTAATTACAAAATACTATTTGGTGAATTAGATGTATGGCAACCTTTGATAAATAATAAATGGATATTTGTTCAATCCGACCCTGTAAAATTGTCTATCAATTGTATAAATGAAACCTTAGATAGAAATATACAAGGCTTAGGTATACTTGAACTTCCAAGTCAATGTGAAGCCTATTGTAAGTATACTAAACTCATTCCAAAATCTTTTATAAATAAAATTTTAATTCAACGTCCTATAATCAACTTTAATTTAATTAATGAACCATGCTGTAATATTGATAAGACGTATTTGTTAAAGAACAGTATACCTCGTATTTCACTTGTTGCTACTAATCTTGATAAGATTCAAGACTATAATAGAAATAATCAAAATGTAATTAAATCTTTGAATAAAATCATAAACAAACCTCATATTTTAAAATACGGGACACATTATTCTATTTTCATTTGGATCATATGTTTAATAGTAATAATGATAATCATTTATATAATATTACGTACATTTAAATTCAATTTACCAATCTCTGTAAGACCAATCCATACAACAGCTCCTGTTCCTATCTCCAATCTAGATCCTGTTCCTGTCATTCCACACAGCTCTACTCCCATACCTACTCCTCGTCGTTCACACCTTCCTCCAGTTGATGGAGAATCAGCTTCTGATCTTCCTGACTCTAACTCACCTCGCATTAGATGCCGCTTTTAGAAACTCCGAGATGTTTCTTTTTCCTCGTAGTTTCCTCTTATCCGGGGGGCTGTTATATCCACCCTATGCACCCTGTATTGCTGACCTATACTCCTTTCATTCCTTAACAGCAATAACCAACTGAACTCAACATAATCCTGACTCAGCTCCTTTTCCCTTACCGATTCCTATCCGCTCCGTTCAGTCCCGATCCAATCATCCTACGGTCAACATCAAATTCTAACTATATTCAAAATCCAGTGTGTTCATGTACCTAGTTATTTAAAAATTCAATATAAGTTTTCTTTTTAAAAAGGGTCTCATTTTTTCATTTCTAACAGTACGCAGGTTTAAGCCTATCTATGGAAATCGAAGTTAGCCTATTATTTATCTGCAGTTTGTAAACCTTTGGTCCTCTTTTGATAACGCGGTAGGGACCGTCGTAAGGGGGTTTCAAAGGCCTACGTATGGTGTCGTCTCTTATAAATACATAATCGCATGTTTTTAAATCGGGATGTACAAAAAATGATCTAGAGTTACTATGCGATTTAACAACCGGCTTAAATTTGCTAATTGCGTCGCGAATATTATCAACTAAGTTGTAAGAATCGGTACTAGGGTTAATTCGATTAGAGTCATAAAAATCTCCTGGCAAACGTAAATTGCGACCGAATGTAATATCCGCTGCACTATAACCAGTGTCACTGCGATAAGCTGCTCTAAGTCGGAGTAATACGATTGGTAGTTGGTCTACCCATGAACTATCACATGCAATAAGGCGAGCCGAAAGTGCTGCTTTTAAAGAGCGGTGCCATCGTTCGACTACGCCGTTGCTTTGGGGATGGTACGCGGTAGAGCGTATCCTGCGTATCCCTAATAGTTTCATTAGTTCTGAAAATAGACTGCTCTCGAATTGGCGACCTTGGTCGCTTGTTAGCTTAATCGGACAACCATAACGACAAATCCATTCTTTAAAAAGCGGCCAAGAGCGAGATGGACTCGCTAATGAAGGGTTCCGTAGCAGCACTAGCAGCAGGTAGGTAACATAGTAATATACAAGTTTTAAATGATTAGTTTAAAATGTTATTTACTTATCACTGATTTACTATAAGAAAACAATGGTTCACGTTTTATGCGTAAGGCCTGTGATAGTAAAATTATTGTTATATATTTCAGTAAAAATTAATAAATTAGGTAAGTAACTTGATTTATGACGTTTAAAAATAGAACTACTGGCTAGATCTCATTCAAACCAATTTTCGTTAGTAGTTTGTATAGTAATACACATCATATATTTTTTTCAGTTTTATCATGCCCATATTTTAGAAGTTACGGGGGGGGGGACACACATTTTACCACTTTGGAAAAGTCTCTCGCGCAAACTATTCAGTTTTGAAAAAAAAGATATAAGAAACCTCAACATTATTTTCAAATACCTTTTGATAGATACCCCACACGTATAGGTTTGATGAAAAAAAAAATTTGAGTTTCAGTTCTAGGTATGGGGAACCCTAAAAATTTTGGTTTTTTTTCAGATTTTATTTTAAAATCTTAATGCGGTTTAAAGAATACATCTACGCACCAATTTTCAATAATGTAGTTCTTATAGTTTCGGAATAAACTGGCTGTGACATACGGACGGACGGACGGACAGACGGACAGACGGACAGACATGACGAATCTATAAGGGTCCCGTTTTTTCCATTTGGCTACGGAACCCTAAAAATGACATTTGCAATGGTTTCGGCAGTGATATCTTTAATGGAAATAGCTTCTGGCCTAGTGATGGGCGCGGTGGCCACATTGCCGTTGCCGGCAATTCCCGGCAAGGCAATGTTGCCGGCAATTCCCAATATTGCCGGCAATCTTGGCAACGTTGCCAGAATCAAATCAATATTTTTTATTTATATTATGTCGTTTGGTGGTACATCGAATCATCAATTACTATCATTTGGGGTATCTATAGTGGCCTGGTACTATGTATACCACATAATACACTGTACACCACACTGTCGTGTCGTGTAGTGTCGGCTTAGAATAACACTACCCCATTTCTACCCGTGGGTGATCGTAAGAGGCGACTAAGGGTATAGGGGCTTTTTAAGTGATTTTTGGGCGATGTGGTGGGAGACCCGTCACCAAAAACGTTTATTATTATCATCTTTTCCCCAATCAACTTCCAAAAGTGGCTGAGGAATTTATCATTCCAAAGCTCTGGCTACCCCGTTAAGGGATTTATAGCCGTGAGTATATGTATGTATGTATGTATGTACACCACACTGTGAATGGTTTTTGTATACACCGATGCTTTTTTTGTTTACTAAAATACTGAACTTATTTTTATTGATGCTTGCTCTAGTAGAACATTCTGAGCTGCAGTACACTCTTAAATGATGAGTATTCAAAATTATAGCAAACTATTCAAAATAAAATACAAGAAGCGCAAGTACTACATCTCGCTGTCGATGGGTGGTCTAATTTAAGAAACGAATCTATATTAAATATTATTGTATACACACCAAGACCCTATTTCTATAAATTTATTGATACAAAGAATAACAGGCACACTTCCGAATATCTAGCTGAAAAATATGTAAAAGAACTTGGTGCTCAAAAGTTTGTTGCCATCGTTACTGATAATGCGGCAAATGTGATCAAATGTGCTCGAATAATAAGTGACAATTATTCTCATATCATGTCATTCGGATGCATTGCACACACGCTGCATTTAGTGATTGGTGATGTTCTCAAGATAAGCCATATCAAGAATATGTTTGTTTTCGTGGTGGCATAGTTAAGTGTGTGTCAAATTCACACATCCTTAATGCAGATTTCACTAAGTTAGCGAAGGATAAATTGACGAATACTTCTCTTATATTACCGGTCAAAACTAGATGGGGTAGTTATTTAGACTGTCTTCAAAATTTCGTAAAATCTAAAGTGATATTACAGTCTTTGGCAGTAAATCGTCAAATGGATAGTTCAATTAAAAGGGGACTAAGGAACGATCCATTTAGTACATCAAACTCTTAAAGTAATCAAAAGCGTGCTTAATAGTTCAATAACTGAGGAAATCTGCAAAGACGAAGTTGAGGATCTACGTGCAAAGTATTCAAAACGACAAACCCACTCTTTAAAGGCAGTACATTATGCTGCAGCCATTTTAGATCCAAATAATCAGGGAGTGTCCTTAGCTACTGAGTAAAATCTAGATGGGTGTCAATTCATTTTGGATCATTCACAATGTAATGGCGACAGAGGTATAGATGTCTTCAATGAACTAGCAGAGTACAACAATAGAACAAATAGTTATAGCAAAGATTTCATTTAGTCGTCGCCATCGGCTAACAAAGTGTCACTTGTGTCTTGGTGGACACTTTTCTTCCCACAGACTGATTTGGGAAAAACTGCTGTAAGAATTCTATCCATCCCGTCAACATCTGATTCTGTAGAAAGAAGTTTTTCAACCTTTGCTAATATCCACCCCTGTAAAAGAAACAAACTCACTCACTCACTAATGTACAGAACAAGCTGGAAAATTGAGTTTTATCGCACACAATTGGAAACTTCTTAACCCAAAAACACAAACGACAAAAGTAAAAACTTTAGTAACTGTGCCTACTCAAGAATCAGACGAAAACTTCGATTTTATTGATGTACTTGAAGAGACGTTAGAGGGTGATTCATTTCAGGATCTCAATGAAGACCCGTTATCACTTGATTGAAAAATGATATAATTATTAGTTACACGGTAAACTCAATTACGTATAGTTATTTTGAATACTGAAAAAAACTAATGAAAAAGAATGCAAAAATCAATCATTATGGGCAAAAATAAATGAATGTAAATATTTTGATTGGGAATTTAAAAAAAAACGTAAAAAAAATATATTGAATGATTGTAAATACATTGATTGAAAAATATTAAATGGGCCAGCCGCTACAATAAAAAAAATAAGGTACATAAAATATTTTTAACGTCATATAGTGCTTTGGCTGACAGTCTTAAGCCTGCAAAGGAAATTTTGGCTGAAGGATTTTTTTCAGTCGTGTATAAAAAACTAAAGAAATAAAATTTATCATCAAATTGGATTTTATTTGTTTACTTACAGATAAACTATTTAAAAAGTTACCTTAAAATTAAGTAGTAGAAGTAATAGCTCGAACAAAAACTTTAGATCTGTTCAATCAACCGATCGATCCAATTCAAGTGTATGAAATTTTCAGACCATTCAGCTAATCTTTTACACAATATATATATTTCAATTATTTTTTACATATTTTTTTATGAATTTACAAAGAAAAATTTTTTTTTAGGAGTATAATGTAAGTTGTCACTGGATTCTACTTAAAATATTGCCGGCAACGTTGCCGCAGCAACATGATGCCAATGTTGCCGGCAATGTTGCTGGCAATATTGCCGGTAACATTGCCGAAATTTGGCAATTCAGGTTTAATCATAGATATTTTCAAAATGTTAGCACTAGTATCGATAAAGCATTATATTTTTATAACAAATAGTATAGTAAAAAAACTTTTAATTAAGAATTTCAGGTAAGTTGCCGCACATTTCCACTTTTTGGCAACGTTGCCGGCAACTTCCAGGCAACATGGCAATGTTGCCGGCAATCGCCCATCACTATTCTGGCCACCTTGTGCATCTATCGATTATGGTGACGCAATAATGATATCCGTCGGGGGACGTAGGCAACGGGCCTACAATGTCAACATGTATATGTTCGAACCGATCAGCTGTTTCAAAGCTTTTAAGCGGTGCGAAAGTGTGTCGACTAACTTTTGCTCGTTGGCATTGTAAACACGATTTAGTCCATTGGGTAATATCGTGATTCATCCCTTTCCAAAAATATTTCGAAGTAATCGTTTTTTTTGTGCTTTTGATTCCAGGGTGACTCAAATTATGGAGACTATTAAAAATTACGCGTCTATATGGTTGTGTTAAATAAGGTCTGGCTTGGGATGTTGATATTTCGCAATAAATATCTTTGTTACATGAAGGAATAAATATTTTCTTTAATTTAACTTTAGTGTCGCTATCTTTGTTCGACAAAATGTGTGATATGTATTCATCGTTTTTTTTGCGATTCCGCTAATTCGTAATAATTAATTGCTGACGGACAGAATACAGTTTCTATGCGCGACAGAGCATCGGCTACACTGTTGTCGGGTCCGTTTATATGCTGTATATCCGTAGTAAATTCACTTATGAATGACAAATGTCTCGCGCGGCGTGGTATTTCATTTTCGCTTTTTGTGATTTTTGTAAACGCAAATGTTAAAGGTTTATGGTCAGTATAAATAGTTATTTGGCTACCTTCAAATAATTTCCTGAAATGCCTAATAGCCATAAAAATAGCCAAAAGTTCGCGGTCATAAGTTGAGTACTTTTGTTGAGCGTTTGTTAGCTTTTTTGACATATAACCTAACGGTTCCCAAATGTTATTACTTTTCTGCTGTAAAACTGCACCTACGCTAGTGTTCGAGGCATCTGTCATTAAAGCGAGTTTCGCATTCGGATCGGGATACGACAATGTAGCGGCCTGTTGAAGACCTGCTTTACACTGCGAAAATGCATCGTTTGCGGAATCCGTCCAAACAATCGGAGACTTATCATTCTTTTTCGCGCTTGACAAATACTTATTTAATTCATTAAGATAACTACTAGCATGCGGTAAATGTGCACGATAGTAATTAACCATTCCCAAAAATCTTCATATATCCTGAATGGTTTGCGGTTTAGGATAATTAACAATAGCCTGTACCTTGTCACCTAAAGGTCGTATTCCAGCGGGGCTAACATCGTATCCTAAGAAATCGAGCTTGTATTGACCAAAAGAGCATTTTGCTAAATTAATAGTTATACCGAACTTTTACAATCTTTCAAAAACTATGTCTAAATGTTTTTTATGAGTTATTTTATCCGAACTACCGATAATTACGTCATCAAGGTATGAATATAAGAAATCAAGGTCACTAAGTACAAAATTCATAAAAGGCTGAAAGGTTTGGGCTGCGTTTCGCAAACCGAACATCATTCTGGGGAACTCAAACAAAGCGAATGGTGTAATAATCGCGGTTTTTTCTATGTCTCCCGGTGCTGTAGGTGGGTAATTCCAACGAAATTTTGAAATTCATGTCCTTATTGATTTTTCTAAGTATGTATGCATTTCAAGCAATGATTATTATTTTGTTATTATGTATGCTATAGTGGATACAAAATACCTAAATGACTTTCTAGCAAACTAGGTATCTAAGATTTCTTTTGCTTATGGAAACATCCGAAAATCATTTCCTCACTATGTCCCAAACTCCAGATTAAAATACTCTATGGTCGCTAAATTTATACATTTCGACACATTTCAAGGTAAAAGTTTTACAGATCGTTTAAAATAAAATGGTTCTCGAAAAACTTATACATTTAAAAAAAGAATCAACCTTATTTAAATTTACGCATTTTATTTTTATTGTGTCCGAAAAAATAAAATCATTCCTTCACAATTTTGTTCGCGTTCCTTTTTTGAACGTGTTATTTATTTAACATGAACGCACCCATTTGTTTTTGACAGTTGGCAGTACCGCCAACATTTCAATATGGCGAATTCATCTTGTGCGTGCAAATAGTTTCTGTTAAAACAAAGTGTTGTTTAAAATTTAATAAGTTACATTTTCAGCCGTCATTACATCACATCTTATAAAAATAAGGTAAGCAACTTTAACTAATGAATGATTTAACGTTGACGTTAGTTTTGGCGTCATATAACTTGACCATAAAATTCAATACGATTGAAAGGTTATGTTGTGCGTTTTTGGCGGTTATATTTGATTTCGTCATTACCTCACCGTCATTACCTCATATTTATTTGCAATGAGGGAATGATGATAAGTGAGGGAATTGTTATTATACCCGTGCGCTTTGTTTTCTTTTTATATTCTAGCTGCATTAACGGTAAATCAACCTTGGCTCTTTTGTTTTAGGGCTTTATTAACCCGAAAATGGCTAAAAAAAAGAAATTAACTGACGAACAACTAAAATTAAAGAAGAAAGAGTATGACCGAAAACGTAGAGAAAAAATGAAGAGCGATCCTACCAGTTTAGAAAGGCTTCGCGAAAAGGAAAGACTGAAATACATGAAGAAAAAAGAAAAAGGACAGGTTAGACCTATATCTAATATGAATCCAAGAGAAAAAAGGCTAAAACGAAAGTCTTGGAAAAAAAATAGCCAAACCTATAGGGATAAACAAGGTGTGCTGCGAAATAATTTAACCAGATTGTTGGATATAACGCCACCTCCAAGCCCAGGGCCTTCTTTTCAAAACGTTCGCGAAAGTAGGGAGGAGCACCGGAGACTGTCGTTGATCGCTCAAAGGCAGAGACAACTAAGACCACGTAGAGCAATACTTTATACTAAAATATCGAAGTTACAAAAATCTGTTGACGACGAAAGAAGGAAGGGAGAGAAGTTTCGCAAGAGATACCAAAGATTAGCTAACAAGGTGCAGAGTTCTCCTGAAGCTAAAGTTTCAGAGCTACTAAGAAATATACAGGTGCCTAAAACCGTGAAGAAAAGACTAATTTTTTCAGAGCTTACAGACCACTACAAAGATAAGACTAAACATAGTGATAAAAGGAATTTTTTTGAAGTAATGAAACCAAGCCTTTTGAAGAAAAATAAGTTACTCAGCTTAGCAAGACCTTTTTTCAAATACGAAACTTACAAAAGAGCCAGGTGCAGAAAATTAAATACTTAAGCGATGAAAGTCAAACAAGACATTACTGAGTTTTTGGAAAAGGATGAGAATTCAAGGATGTGTCCGGGTAAGAAAGATTTTTTGAGGCACAAAGGACAAGTAAAACAAAAACGGTTATTGTGTGATACAATGAAAAACTTGCACAAAAAGTTTTTGACGACTGTTGTATACAAGGTGAGCTTGGCCACATTTTGTAAGTTCAGACCTTTTTGGATAACCTGGGCATTGGTGAAAGATCGTGACACTTGCAAATGTGTAATACACGCAAATATTCAATTGATGATCCAAAAACTGTACGAGAGTAAAGCTTTGCCTAGCTGCGACCTCACAAGATTTCTTTCATTTATAATGTGCGACGTACATTCAACAAAATGTTTGTTCAGAAAATGTGAGGGTTGTATGAACAAGCCTATGGAGTATTATCTCCCCCAACCCAACAAAATAATAACCTATTATAAATGGATATATGAAACTATTTCATATGAAAAGGATGGCAAGACGAAGACGGTGCGCAAACCCATAAAAAAGGCGATTAATATATCAATAAAAGAATTAGTGAAACAGTTAGAAGAGGCACTACCATTATTCTTTCAGCACGCCGGTACCATAGCTCACCAGTATCAAACTATTTCAGAACTCAAAAAGAATTTAACTGCTAATGAAGTCCTCATACACATAGATTTTAGTGAGAATTATTCTTGTAAATACTACGAAGAAATACAGGCAGTTCATTTTGGTGGTGCTAGACAACAAATTACCCTTCATACAGGTGTACTTTATTTACGTCGCAGTGATGGTGTCAAAGCCCACTCTTTTTCCTCTCTATCTGAAAATAACCGACATGATAAGATGGCAGTATGGGCTCATTTAACACCAGTATTTGAATGGCTTAAAGGCCAGGATTTGCATATTCATACGATTCACATGTTGAGTGACAGTCCAGTTAATCAATACAAAAACAAATTTATTTTCCACATTGTGTCTCGATATATAAATGTTTTATTTCCGGAAATAAGATTATTTTCATGGCATTATTCTGAACCAGGGCATGGAAAAGGTGCACCTGATGGTGTGGGCGGCACTTTAAAAAGAACTGCCGATAAAGCTGTGGCCGAAGGCCTTTATATCGTAAATTTAATGACACTCAAAAATATATTACTGGAAAGATGTCCTTCAATAATGTTGTTTGAAGTAACCACTGCTAACATCGTTGGGATAGAAAATTTAGTAAAGCAATCTAAATCAATCGCTGCATTCCCTGGAACTCAAAAAATTCGCCAATTTGTTTTCGCTTCCGATGTGCTCGAGTTCAGAAGTCTTTCGTGTAACGATTGCACTGGAAAGTGTAGTCATTATCATTTAGGATATTAGTCATCTTCATCTCATCATTCCAAGAATACGTCGAACAGTAGACAGTTGTCAAAAGTTATCTGTGACACAGAATGTATAATAGTCCCTGATGAGAATATAACAGATAAAGGAACAGATTATAATATAGGGGATCATGTTATTGTTAGATGGGACGATAAGATTTACCCTGGACAAATATCTTCAGTTTCTGAAGAAGGGGCTTTGGTAAAGTGCATGGCAAGAGGCTGTAAAGCTTGGAAATGGCCCACCATAACAGATGAACAACTGTATCATTGGAATGATGTACTACAGAAGATTCAGCCTCCAAAATTAATAAAAAGGGGATGCTACATTGTTAGAGAAATGGACAAGGGTGATTAGCTAAGTTAATTAAAGAAATATTCCTGATATAAAGATTTCGTATTTTATTATTCTCTCATTTTGAAACGAATATAGTTTATAAGGTTTTCATTGGCGAGTTGCCTTTTTTGGTTCAGTATTAAGAAATGATACTGTTTTGATCTCTTTATTAGTTTGTAAGCAACATTAATTAAATCTCTAGTGCAATTAGCAATACTTGAAACGCTGTGATTTCCAAAGGAAAGGTTGTCCATAATTTTACGTACAAAAATTTATATTAATAGTTGTATAAGGAGAAATACTAAGTAAATGTTACTTTATCTTTGTTATTTAAAGTATAATACAAGATTTCTAATGTCATTAAACATGTCTTTTATTGTTCAATTGGCGTAACTATGGTAACACTCATTCCCTCACCTGATGCATCATTCCCTCACTCTCTAATTTTTTAATACCCTCTTTATACTATAAAAAACTCATGTATTTTGGAGACCACTACATCGTTGACAATTAGTAACACGAGTACTATAAAATTCATAGCAAAGAATAATTAAATATCAAAAATAAAAAAACAATAATTTTATAACTCAAATTTCTGAATTTTGCTGGAATTACCCAGGTATACAATGATACGATCTATTTTTGAAAAAAGTTTTTTACCAGTTAAAATATACGTAAAATCTTGCAGGCGAGGGATTGGGTATCTGTCGGGCTTTGTTATTGCGTTGAGTTGGCGATAATCACCGCATGGGCGAATGTCGCCGTTTTTCTTCGGAACTACATGCAGCGGGCTAGCCCACGCGCTTTTCGAAGGACGACAGATTCCCATTTCCTGCATTAGGCGAAATTCTTCTTTAACTTTTATATACCTATCGGGGGCAAGCGGGCGCGCTCGCGCGTATACGGGCGGGCCTTTAGTTTCAATATAATGCATAATAGAGTGTGGAGGAATTTCCGAGAATGACGCTGGCATAGTTATTTTAGGATACTTTGATAACAAGTCATAATAGGGATGTCTCTCGTCGATGGACTTTACACATGGCTGTGTAATATTGGCAATAGATGTAACTACATTGAATTCTGTAACTTGGTCGATTAATTTTCGAGAGTTGACGTCGACTAATATTTTGTGATAAGCTAAAAAATCTGCTCCTAAAATCGGTTGTCTGACATCTGCCAAAATAAACTGCCATCTGTATGGTCTACGAAGCTTTAAATTTAAGACTAAAGTTTTAACACCAAATGTTTTGATAACATTGCCGTTAGCGGCAAAAAGTTGGTAATCACTACTTACATTTTGTCGTTGTTTTCTTGTTGCCGGTAGTACAGAGACATTAGCGCCTGTATCAATAAGAAATCTAAGACCTGAATTGACATCGGTTATACATAATCGGTGACTGGGTGAAATGGTACATGTGTCCACCAGTTCATGTACCGTCCCACTCAGTTTTCCGAATCATTCCATGCACAGGGTTTGGTACACTTACGGGCATTCTGACGGAAACGTTTATGATAATAACATACACGGTTTTCTGACTGATCCCTGTTACGTGATGCACTGCGACTTGATGGTGTCCTTGACATGCTGCGGTTTGGGCCATTGTTCCGAAAACCTCTTCCTCGTGTCATGGATCGTGATCGAAAAGGATGGAGACTGCGAAGCTTACTATTAATCTTCGCGATCTCCGCTAGAATCGGTGCTGCATCGAAAGATGACTGTGGTTGTTGAGCTAGCTCGGCGACGTGAGCTGGTTGCGTGACCTCCGCAACCTTGTCGGCAATGGCTGCCAAGCTCTCCAAGTCTTTGCCTTCGGAGACGGCAAGTACCACACGAACTTGAGATGGAAGTCGATTCTGCCAGAGTACACGGAGTGTGTCGTCGGAAAATTTGTTGGTAGCGAGCTCCTTCATTCTACGTAATAATTGGGAGGGCTTTTGCTCTCCTAACTCTAATTCGCTGATCAATTTCTCGATCTGACGGTTTTGTGACTTTTCGTAAATCGTCAGCAGTCGGTGGGGGATTGATTAAGATGTCAGTAACTTGCGCGATGACCTCCTTGTTAAGTTTCGATATAACCAGGTCGAATTTGGCTTCATCGGAGAGGCGTTGTGAGGAAATGATGGTTTCCGTCCGGATAAACCAAACACGGGGCTGGCCCGTCCAAAACTCTGCGAGTCGTCATGACAACGCGACCGCGTCCACAGCAGCAGTCGAATTTGAAGGAAGTGGAGCCTGGTGGTGTTGGATACCTGGCGGTGCGGCTGGCACAGCGAGGTGTCCGCTGGGTGGCGTGGGAACGGCAGCGGCGCCGGGTGGCGTCGGGTTCATGGTGACGCTATGCGCACGAGGCACGAACACGTGGCAGAAATAATTGTTCCAATCACATCATATCACTTCACGTCAATCACATCACGTCGGGGTCACCACTGTAGCGACCCTTGGTCTCTACAAGAAGGTGTGGGTGACCCCAAATGAAATGCGTGTTCACTTAATGCACATTTATTAATCTTGTAAAATACATGTCTAGATAACAGCGCGGTACGTCGCTGACTGACTGGTAGGAGCGATCATGTATGAAGATTTTTTTTTATTATTATTTTTTAATGGCATAGCGATTTAAAGTTGCCTTTGAACGAGAAAATCAAACATACGAAGTATTATTTATCTATCTTAATGTCTTGAGGTGCCCCAAACCATTTAAAAATCGGTAATATATCAATTTTTTACACTTTTTTATCATACATACATACATACATACATATACTCACGCCATTAGTTCCCATTGGGGTAGGCAGAGACTATTGATCGCCACTTCGCACGATCCTGACAAACCTCTCTAGCTTCGTTTACATCCATCAATCTTTTCATACATGCTCTTTTATTCTTCATACTTCGGACGCCAGCCTTTTTGAGCACACTCTCAATTTGGTCCAAGTGTGTTCTCCGTGGTCGTCCTCTACTAACATTACCATCCACACTAGCTCTATAGATCCCTTTTACCAATTTTCTATCATCCATCCTCTCTATGTGCCCAAACCATCTCAACATTCCTTTTTCTATCTTTCTTACAATATCCTCTTTCACACCACACTTTTCACGAATAACACTATTTCTCACTCGGTCACATAATCTAACATTACAAATTTTTCTGAGGGACCTCATCTCTACTGCATTCACTCTGCTCTCATGCTTCTTCTGCCACACCCAACATTCGCTTCCATACATAAGCGTAGGAACAAGAACAGCATCATGCACAGCCATTCGGGCCTTTTCAGATACCGTTTGACTGATCATTAGGCTATTCATTGCTCCATTTACCGCATTACCCTTTTTTACTCTTCTTTCAATGTCTTCATCACATTTTCCATCCCTTGTAAACAAACTTCCCAGATATACAAACTCCTTCACCTGTTCCACATCCTTACCATCAATCGCAATCACGCATTCTGTCACATCTTCCTGTCTCTCAAAAACCATCGTTTTGGTCTTATCCACATTCACCCTCATTCCCTTTCTTACAAAAGACTCACATGCAATATTCATCATCTCTTGCAACTCTCCTGCCGATGATGCAAGTAGCACTTGATCGTCAGCATACAAGAGGCATTTAATGATGAATCCACCCATCCTTAGTCCATAATCACTTTCACGCAACTCTGTCAAACAGTCATCCATGAACAAATTGAAGAGCCACGGAGAAGCTACACATCCCTGTCGGACACCCCTAGAGATTCCGAACCAGTCAGTGTTTTCCCCGTTTACTCTTACACATGCACTAGAATCCTCATAAAGTGATACCAATGCACGTATAAGTTGACTCCCCAAACCGAACTTGGATAACACCTCCCATAAACACTTTCTTACCATTATCATACGCCTTCTCTAAATCAATGAAGGAGCAATACACCTTTTGGTTCTTAGCTAAAAACTTTTCGGTGATGCTCCTTAGAGAGAAGATTTGATCCATACATCCCATTCCTTTCCTAAATCCCGCTTGCACATCCCATATTTTCTCATCAGTTTCATTCATCACTCTTTCAATCAGTACCTTAGCATACAATTTACCAACAATGCTGAGTAAGCTGATGCCGCGGTAGTTTTTAGCCTCTTGGTGTGACCCCTTTCCTTTATATAGAGGCACAATCACCGCCTTGCACCAGTCTCGTGGAACTTTGCCACTCGACCAGCATTTTTGGAAAAGGAAGTGCAACCAAGAAGCCACCAACCCTTTACCAGCCCTCAGCATTTCGATAGTAATCCTATCATACCCTGCCGCCTTCCCTAATTTCATACTTTTCATTGCTTTCATTATTTCTTCCATACTAATCTCGCTGTCACTAAATTCACCCATCTCCCCGTTCCAATCAACATTACTGTCGATTGGCGAAGAAATGGATGCATTTATCATACAGTCAGAATGTCTAATGAAAGTATTTCAGATAAATTTCAGAGCTATTTTAGACTAAATTTCGTTATAAATACTCATGATTGCAATAACTAAAAGATCAGTACTATTTCATATAATTATTTATTTGAAGAAATACGATAGAAATGGGTTAATTTTGATTAAACATGAAATTGTTATATAGTTTCAAATTCTGACATTTGAAAACGTGAAAGTAGTCTTGCCCTAATGAAACCGTCTCGTTTATGTATTCCACAAACTGCACTTGAATCTTCAGTTTACTAATTTAATACAGCGCTATACGGCTTGGGTGTGGCATGGAAAATCTCTAATATTCTCAACTGCACTCAACCCACTTTTGACAATCGATTTTACAGTTTTTCCACGTTATCATTTCGATATAATCTTTTACTTTGAAATTGAAAGCAGGCAATTTAAATGTTCGATGTCCTGGAGCTTTTTCTGTTCCTGTTTTTAGAATTTGATCATCTCCAAGCATGGCGACAAGATAATTTTCGGGATGACCGAAATATCCATTTTGTTTACTTTGTCAACAATCTTTTTCAAACTCGGTTTCAAATAGCGACTCAGACTGATAGTTTGCCACAGGAGTTTAGCTCCATTTACACACGAGGAATTACATTTTATTGTAAACCACATTTGGCCATAAACTTTCATCACGTACGTGGCTAATATCACCAGTTTTTCTTTCGGATCTGCTTTGGTGGCATATAATCTTAAAATTAAATTTGCTGTCGTAAGCAATCTAGGATGGTTGAGAAGCCCAGGTTCCATGCTAGCTGAATTGCAAGAAGAAAACCGAAATACTGATAGCTGTCATTAATCCATAAAGATATTCTTGGTCAGTACTCAAATCATTTCTATAAAATTTAGGTAATGCTGACGGAATAGCGGTAAATTCCACTATTGGCATTGTTTCCCATTTTTGAAATTCGGACCCAATGGGACCTGAAAAGCATTTAGGTCCCATAGAATTCCATCCAAATGCAACAGTAGACGTCGCAGTGGTAATTCGTTAGAATGTAACTGAAAGACAAGCCACTGTAATGGCTTTTTAAGTTCAGCTTCCGTAAAGTAAATCACGCCACCTTAAAAACCTGAGTTAACAACTGTTCCATCGCAACCAACAACAAATATTTTGTTGTTTTCAACTGGTTTAGATTTCATGTAAATTAAAATAGAGTTTTTAATACAAATCGCAGTGCCCGACTCACACGTGACATGCCTGAGATAGTCACTTCCGATAAAATCACATAACGGTCTTCAGTTACTCTTTTTCTATAATATTTGCCGTCCGTATAATTCAGAAAATTATTGTTTGTTTGACGGCCTTGATAAGGTTCCATCAAACTTATTTATATGTCATGGTAGGCACGAATCAGTTGTAGTACTCTCTTACGGCTAACTGCTGGAAGAGATGCCTATTGCTAAATATCAAAAAATTCTTGCGCCAATCTTTCGGATATCTCTTGGACCGTCTGGACTTAAAACTTGAAAGTAGTTTCTTTCGATTTAAATAACTTCAACTGCAAACATTTCATTGTAAATATTACTAACATGATTTGAATTTCTTGATCCCAGTCGTTAACATCGAATTGTCTCACAAGTAAAGGAGTAAAAATCGCGCGCGTGTGTTAGTTTAATGGCGTCCAAACCAATATTAGTAGTAAAATTACCTCCCCAAGTCCCACCTACCCCGCGCATCGTCGAACATATCTTAAGGTCAAATTTTTCAAACAAACACTAACAAGATAACGTTCAGAATATAATATAGCCAAAGTAATATGAATGTGTTTTGTGACCAATTTTGGTAAAATTCTCTAATATTCATGAGGTTGGGGGCACCTCTAAATATATTCAGACTTAAATAAAATTTTATGTAGATATTTCTGAGTTATAAATGCAACTTTTTATGGGTATCCCAAAGCGATATCGAAAAAAAAATTTTTCGCTCCACCCTATGACTGGCCAGCTTACTTAAAAGTGCTGACAATCAATATGATACATTGTTATAATATGGTTTACATGTGTGGAGGTGGACCACCTACACATCCATCCATCCATTAATACTCCAAGTAGAACGATGGAAAGAGCCAAGGGTTAATTCCAAGGTAAGTGGCCGCTCAGTACTCCAAGCAGAATGATGGAATGAGCCTGGGGGTAGTTCCTGGAACGTTCAACGTTCTAATCAGATTCACGTCTCCATCCGTTGGACTGCCCATCGAAGTTATGAATAGCAGATGAAGTGGATATCCAAGCAAAGCAAAGCATACATTCTTTCGATGTGGCAGTCCAAGATAAAATAATCAGAAACGGTTACATTATACATTTATAGTTTGAAACAAATGTTATAATTTAAAATATTAAATATTAGCACAACAGGAGTTCAATTTAAAAAGAAACTAATACGAATCTCTTTAGCGAAGATAATTTTAATAGCTGATATTCTACCTTGTAAAATAACAATTACACAACTTACCAAGTATGGGAATCACTGGCCACTTATTATTATTACTATAAAATGTACAATGACTTCAATCACGACCTAGGGCGTCGAGTTAAAACTAATTAAATATCGATACGTATACCTTAAAATAGCAAATAATTTTATATGTGTTATCGTCACGCAGAGCCGCCGGCCGCCAACGCGGCTGCTACCGTTCGTTTCAAACTCGTTTTTTACATATACCTTGTTACAATATGCTGTACTAACATTTTATTTACCCGGATATATTCAAGGAAAAAACAGCCTCAGGACTATCTACTAAACTATTAAATCAAACACTGTTGTATATGTTTTACTAACATTTTATTTACCAGGATATATTCAAAGAAAAAACAGCAGCGTTGCCAGCTCACAGAAAAAAAAATCTCTAGCTAAATTTAAAAAATCTCTAGATTTCTACATATTTTGACTTTAAAAAATCTCCAGAAATCACTAACGAATAAATTCGTTAAAAAAAAATTATCAGGTCAAGTATAAGGACAAAGGTGTGAGCTATATGTGTGTATGTATGTATGTTAAGTATAAAATAAAATTACAAGTTATTTCTTAAGAAACATAATTTTAATTGTAAGAATTATAATAATTAATCTTAATCTCAAGTTAAATAGCAAAATATTAAATAAAACTCAATTTAACTTATAATAAGTAAATCAAAACGTTAAAAATCAACATTAAATACTTCGTTTGGTATTTCTTCGTCATCTTGAATATACGAGTCTACCGATGTAGACGGTTGAGATGGATCAATTTTTGAGTACTTAAAATTTTTGCCGACAGCAGAGATCACATCCATCGGGAGCTCATAACTATAACAGGTTCTCTTCATTATTTTTAATTGATTTCTTATAAAGAGAATACTGTTTAAAGTATTTACAGCCATCTTGTTCCTAAGTTTATTTTTAACAATGTTCATAGCACTAAATGCTCTTTCCACTTCAGCATTTGAATGAGGAAGGGACATTGCAGATAAAGCCAGATCAGATAACTCTTGAAATGTATTGATTCCTGCAGCATTTTTGTAATTTCGAACTTCAACCCAAAAATCAATAACATCACGTGTAGCTGTCCATTGCACAAAATTCACTCCATGCCACTGTTGTAGCAGTTTGTCTATTGTCTCGTCATTAAATCCGAGTTCTTTGGCTAGGTCTGCTATTTGGTTGTCTTTGCCCTGGCGAAGAGTATTGTCCACGCTCAATAGACACATTTTTTCCAAAATAATATAATTAGAAGGAAGTCTCTGCTGAATCTCTTTCGCTAATTTTACTGTGAATTCAATGCAGCGTTTTCTGACTGCTTTAACGACATCATGGGTTAAAGAGGTCTTTTGTGCGTGAGTTTCAAAAAGATATCCTAAATACGGAACTGGATTTAAGTGGTCTTCTATTTTAATGGTCAAATAATCACTGTCAGTCGTTGCAGCCGATGGCATCAATACTCTATTGCAAATTGAACGAAGCAAAGTCATCAATGTATTTAGTAGGGCAACAGGATTTGAGTTCTCACTCTCAAAAGACTTTACTCCAATTTGTACGTCATTTAGGATGCTCCTCAAAAAGTTCATGTAAAGTAAATTTTTCTCATCGGCAAACATGGAATGAAGTTGGTCTGCTGTGTAACATTTATCTTTGTTCAACGAAAAAAGCAATTTCAGTTCTTCCCATTGAGACAGTATCCTAGTCACTGATTCTTCAACGGAGAGCCACCGAGTATCACAAGAACGTAATATTTTTAAAGGCTTCTCGCAATTTATAGTCTCATAAATATCCTTGTACTCGTCATATCGTTTAGGTGAATGTGAGAACCAATTATAGGTTTCTCTAATAAGAAACTCTATATTTCGCGGCAACGTGTGCTCTGATGCGTATGACACAGCTAGTTGAAGAGAATGGCAAACACATCTAACAAGAATCAAGTTGGGCAAGCCAAACTCCGTTCTTAACAAACTATGTACGCCATTATGAATACCCGTCATGACAGAGGCATTATCCACCCCAATTCCAATTAAATTTTTTATAGGCAAACTATGTTCTTCTAAACAGTTGACTAAGGCAGTAACGATTCCTCGAGCATCCGCTGTTTTAAGTGGTTGTAAGGCGAGAAATGATGAAACCACTTTTTTTTGTGTGGAACTGAAGTATCTAATTACTACACCCAACAATTTTGACACACTGAGGTCAGTGGATTCATCCAACAGCATACTATACTTTTGTAAGCCAATATCATCCAGTAACTTCTGTTTAAAATGTGGAGCCAACACATTTTTTATTACTGCACTACACTTTGACCTGTGCATTTTTATATTCATAACACTGTTTGAATCGGAAATACATTTTTTTAAAGCCTCAGTTAAGTGATCAATTTGTTGTATGGATGTGTGTTCAGCAATAAATAAAGCCAAAGTTCCTTCTATTTTCAGTGAGTTGGTACTATTTTTGGAAGCGGGAAGAAATTCGATTTGTTTGTTTTTAGTCACCAAGTCTGATTTTTCTTTGTGTTTCTTTGTTTCTCTGTGTTTCTTAATATCACCAATTCTAGCAAAAACTTCACAATGACAAAACTTACAAAAAGCTTTAGTGGGATCATTTGACACAGGCCGTAACCACATTTTGAATTCTTCTTGGGTTTCCCATTCTTTTCGATATTTTTGAGGATAAAAAGTCTTTTTTTTCACCGGCACATCCATAGTAATATTTCACAAAAACAATAACTTCAATATAACTTTATAATTCAATAATTCTGAATTCGTAACCGAAGAGAACAACTGGCGAACGAAATCTAAGCAAACAACAAAACAAATTAATTATACATTCGAATGGAATGAAATGGGAATTCCCCAAGCATAAACAATATTTAAAAAAGAGGATAGCGCTATTTATTTCTTAAAGGCGGATAGGCGGTCTACTCGCACTCGGGGATTCCCGTCTTTACGGGCGAGCATATAGGGTTGCCATTATGTACTTTCTAAAGTACCACAGATTTGAAAATATCATTTAAAATCACTAAATATGTTTCTAGTGATATTATTTCCAAAATTTCACTACGTAACTCCTAAAAATCACTAAATCTAGTGACAAAATCACCAAACTGGCAACACTGAAAAACAGCCTCAGGACTGTCCCACCACTTTGAAAATCAGGTTAGGCATCTGCCAAGTTACATGCTTGCATGATCAAGGTTAAGTGCTTGCATGACCTTAGTAATATTTACCTTGTAAATCTTGTAGTTCTGGAGATTCGGATGGCGTCGTTAATGGCGTCCTGTTTTCCTTGCTCCGTTGTCGGCGTTTGCGCTTCCGAAGTTTTTTCGCCTTTTTATAACTTTTACGTAAGGATTCAAAGTCGTCGTCACTCTTACGACTACGTTTTGGCATTTTTGTTTACTATCAAGCACTTTCTGAAAGAGAAAACCCTATTTATACGAAAAAAAACTACGAGCAAATGTATTGAGTGGCAAACACTTTAACACAAATGATTGACAGCCGGTAGCAACGCACTGACAACTGCAAAAATCAAAGCGGAAACAGTTTTATTTTTTTATTAGTCTTTGAAATAAATTTTGCCGTGTAGTGCCGGCTTAGAATGTCGCTACCCCTTTCTACCCACGGGTGTCGTAAGAGGCGACTAAGGGTATTGGGGCTTTTTATTGGATTTTTGGGCGATGCGGTTGGAGACCCATCACAAAAAACCTTTATTCTTACCATCTTTTCCCCACTCAACTTCCAAAAGTGGCTGAGGAATTTATAATTCTTTAGCTCTGGTTACCCCTTCTAGGGAAATATAGCCGTGAGTATATGTATGTATGTGAAATAAAGTGTAAGAGTGGTAGCACCTACGCGGTACTACATGTCTTCTAATGCTAATCTTGAGGACGAAACACGAGTATAATTATTAGTCACTACAGTACATTGGCCTATCGATCCTCGAAGGTAGGCCTCGAAGATAATTGAAAGGGTTGCGTGTGATGAGCTTGCTAAGTACCTGGATGATAATAATATATTGCCTGAGCTTCAATCTGGCTTTCGCAAGGGTCAATCTACAGCATCAGCCTTACTTGATGTTGTAGATAATATTCTTAGTGACCAAAGTGAGGGCAAAAGCCCAATTTTAACTTTATTAGACTTTTCCAGGGCTTTTGAGTGTTTGCACAAGCCCCTTCTGTTATCCAAGATGGCATATTACGGCTTAGATATTGCGACGATTCACTGGTTTGATAGTTATCTGTCTGAAAGGATGCAGTTTGTCGAACTTTGTTACACGGAATGGTAGTATTTATGCATCTTCTGTGAAAAACCTACCCAGAGGAGTCCTGCAAGGATCTATTTTGGGACCTTTGCTTTTTATTTTATACACAGCTGATATCACTAATTGTATTGTAGCGACGCGCTGTCAGTACACAATGACGCGCACTACATAGAAACGCTGACAGTGCAAGAAGAATCACATTCCACAGCAACACGAAACAAAGTAATATACGTCACACGCGTCATCAAGACTCGCCATACAAATCTTACATCGCGCAATCGAAGTTTCTAAAAAACATTTACTATATATACAAGTTCCAACTTAATACAGTAGGACCGCGGTCCCCAGGCATACCACCGCCTGGCGGAAGATCTTCCCTTTTCCTCCACATTGGTGACCACCGACTACAGAACACGATGGCGTCCTTCTAAGCACAAGGAGTCATTTGGATTGGCCAGACAAGTACGAGCAGCAAAGGATATCAAAGGACAGCAGACAAGAAAAAGCGCTTCGAATCCACGGTTCAAGAGACACGACTCGCAGCACGGCAGCAATGGGAAACGCAACGGGGCACCCACACCGTGGCTGTTGGAGTCAGCTTTGAGGTTCCGGCACACATGGCCGTCGAGCATACTCACACTGGCACGAAGATATGGAGTCAAAATTTTCTGTTGGAGGGGGAGTAATGTAGCGACGCGCTGTCAGTACACAATGACGCGCACTACATAGAAACGCTGACAGTGCAAGAAGAATCACATTCCACAGCAACACGAAACAAAGTAATATACGTCACACGCGTCATCAAGACTCGCCATACAAATCTTACATCGCGCAATCGAAGTTTCTAAAAAACATTTACTATATATACAAGTTCCAACTTAATACAGTTGGACCGCGGTCCCCAGGCATACCACCGCCTGGCGGAAGATCTTCCCTTTTCCTCCACAGTATTAAACACTGCAATTTTCATATGTAGATGATATTCAGCTATATCTTTCTCGTCCACCTCTAAAAGCTGCGGAGACAGTCAATATTCTTAATGCAGAGCTTGCTGACTGGTCGGACAGAAATTGTCTCGTCTTGAATCCAAGCAAGTCCAAGTATATGATACTTGGAACTAAATATCAAATACATGATACGAGGGAAATTCTTGCAGCCAATGGTGTGGCTATCAGAGGACAACCAATAGAACAGGTGGTGGAAGCAAAAAACCTTGGTCTGTTGATGGATAGTGAACTTTGCTTTGAAAATCATATTATATCCGTAGTAAGTAATTGTTTTTATCGCCTAAAAGTCCTTTATAATATTCGCGATTTTGTAAGTGTGGATTTGCGTGTTCACCTTTGTGAATCGTTGATACTATCGAGGTTAAACTATTGTGATGTTGTCTATGATAGCTGCATTCTTGGTCGCTCAAAGAAGTTGATACAACGTGTGCAAAACGCTTGCGCACGTTTTTGTTTCCGCATTCCTCCAAGATCCCATGTCACTCCATTCTTGAATGACGCAAAACTGTTGAAAATGCAGGCACGTAGACATCTACATCTTGCAACGTTGCTCTTCGGTGTAGTTAAGTATGATTCTCCTAACTATTTGTTTAATAAGCTGCAATGGTCCAAAAGCGACTATCAATATAAGGTTAGAGCGATCTTGCCTATGCACCGATCTGCAGCGTTTCGAGGCAGTTTCAGGTTCGCGGCGTCCAAGTGCTGGAATGATATCCCTCCCCCGATCCGGGACACAACTAGTAGGAATGCTTTTAAGCGCAAGCTAAAAAGCTACTTCCTAGCCCAACAAAATCCTTCTTCTTAATTCCAGCTCCTGGAATTCCAATCCTATTCCTTTTACAAACGTTATAAATATTTAAAATACATATAGTAGTATACGTATATATTTGTATGTATGTTCTCTAATTTAGTATGTTTATATATGTGAAATAATATAAGTCTGTGTATAAATATATATTACAGTAAGTATTTAATATGTTTTTTTTTAAGTGGCCATTGCATTGTATGAGATCAGTGATATCCTTTTCAAATTTGTTTGCGTGAATTGTGTCATATTCTATATTGTATGCTGTAGGGTTATTTATTTAGGTGTCATTGTCACAAATATAGGACTAACTGAAAACCAGTGTTATGAGGTAAAACTCGTAACAATATACTGAGTCAGAATCCTTTTCGTTGCTGTGCATCATTTTTAATTTAGGTTTTTTTTTATGTTTTAAGATTTTGAAGTTTTGTTTTTTATTGTGTTCTTTTGATATGTTTTATGTTTTTTTTATGTAGCAGTAATTTAATTTGCAGCAGCGAATAAACATTTCCTTTTCTTTCTTTTTCTTTAAATATTATGCACGTGGCATATATCTTCCCCCTTTATTTGAAATTTTATATAGAAGTGGTGTTATTATTCGGAAAGTAAAATTGTAAAGGTTGAAAAATGTAAAACAGTAGTAAGATAAAGTATAAAAATGTATATGGCATAGTGTAAAAATATTACAATAATATCTCCCCCTTTTATTTAATTTTTATTACAAAAGGTCCCTATTTAATCGAAATATATAGTACAGAAAAAACTTTGGAAAAGGTAAAAATTGTAAAAAAATATCAAAAATAGTACAGTAAAATAGTACACAAAAGTGTTAAAATATTAAAAAAAGCTTAGGATTATACATGTCTATATTATTAATATTTCCGTACCTACTTTATTTATAACGGCACTATTTTCACTTCACTAACTACACTATCACTTGCTGCGCTGTGAAGCTTGGCTTGCCGCGGTCGTCTCTGGCCACCACCGCAGTAGCCGGGCTGATGACGGGCAACTCCCGAAGCTCTGGACGCATGCAGTTTCCATATTGATACTTGCATCGCTTCCACATGAAGTAGAGTACCATAAAAATTAGGATAGCTGTGATTGCGATCATATAAATCTCCAGGCTGTCGGTTTGATGTTTAATGGTGTCCGAAGCTGCTGCTGAATTGCCCGCACCATTTTGGGCAATTATAATTTCTTTTTTCGCAATTCTGCTAGTGCCTTTTCCCACATTGCTACTTTGACAAACTATTTAATGGAAAAATTCGTGCGTGGTAATCGGCGACAAATCACAAAGTAAATCGTACCACGGGTTTGCTAACTCGGCCTGATCTTGTTACGATCTCTTTGTTCGTATCAAGATGCACCTTATTTGGCTGGAGAGTATCATTTTCGCATGTATTCATCGTAAATGCAGGCTTAAGTCGATCGATACTAATAGTGTTCTCTGTATCTGCTTGTAATATTCTAAAATATTTATCTGTTTTGTCTAAAACCTTGAACGGACCCGTATAAGGTGGCGTCAGGGATTTTACTATTTTATCATCATCATCATCATTGGCCACAGCATCTGTTGCAGATGTTTGTTGCAGCGCTCATGGATTACGGGTTGCCGCACCGCCGTTGGTCAAAAAGTCAAAAGTCAAAAAGTTTATTTTTCAAAATTAAGTTAAAAATTAACATTTTTTGAACGTCAAATTTTTTTAAATTTATCATTAGTCCGTTGCTTCGGAAGGTGTTCGTAAAGAGAAGAAGCAACAAAGAAACTCTTTACATTCACATTTTTTCATTTTTTCAAAACATGGTTTGTGTTGGTGGCTGTAGAGCCCTATGGCTGCGCGGCATTTCTTGCCACATCTGTCGCACACGAAACGAGAGTCTGCAGGAGGTGGGAGATCACGAAGAAGTCTTTTTTGCTTTAGATTCTCCAGCCAGTCTTCGTCATGTTTGACAGTTCCGAATTTGATATCATGACGCCATTTGGATCTCATTTCGGCGCGTTTCTCCCAGCCATCGGTTTGTATTCCGAAGCTACTCATATCTCGCTTACAGGAGTCTTTGAATCTTAGTGTGGGGCGCCCTACAGGTCTCTTCACGTCCGCTATTTTTTTATTTTATCACATCTGACAAAAACATGAGTGCAATTTTGTAAATCAGAATGAATAAAAATATTCGACTGTTTAGCCTCTCTTTTTGGTACAGCCGAAATATTTGAGATTCTCTTACGTAACTCACTCAGGAAAAAGTCATTATCGGAAATTATTAGCCTTTGCGGCTGAAAATAATCGCCTGGTAACCTTATTACCTCGCCGTAAACCATCTCTGCGGTACTTATCTGAGTGTCATCTCTCATACATGCTCTCAAACCTAACAGTACTGTCGATAATTCTCCAACCCAGTCAGTTGTGTTACCTCTGCACATCAATGCGATTTTCAATACTCTATGCCATCGCTCAATGGCTCCATTCGCCTAGGAGGATGGTAGGCACAAGTTTTAATTTTATAAATACCCATTCTCTTAGATAAGTTTGCAAACAGACTGGATTTCGAACTGGCGGCCCTGATCAGTCGTAATGCGTAAAGGACATCCAAAAGGACATATCCATCCAGAATAAACAATATCTGCCACTGTCTCTGCGGTTATGTCCTTGATCGGGAAAGCTTCTGGCCATCCAGTTCTCCGTTCTATCAGTGTTAGCAAGTAACGATAACCCTTGCAGTACTGTAGGGGTCCAACGATATCAATATGTACATGTTCAAATCTGCCACTATGTGTAAAACTTTCGAAACGTGACATGGTATGTCTATGAACTTTGGACTTTTGACAATCTATACACGTTCTAGTCCATAAGGTAACCATCTTTGTTTATAGACTTCCATATGTATCGATCACGCATCATCCTTCTCTGAGTTCTAATACTCGTCCGACTGATACCATGTACGGTATTGAAAGCGAACTCCCTGAACTCGTGAGGCAAATATGGACGAACGTTACTCATCGATACCTCACAGCAAATCGGTACATCTGTATTAGGCATCGCAGTTTATTGAATTTTAAGTTTTCCGATTGCAGCAGAATTTTTAATTCTTGATCGTTTTCTTAGCTTGCGCCAATTCCTTATAGTCGAAGGGTGATGGCATGTCTATGGTAGCTATCTGGATAAAGCGTCGGCCACCACATTTTTGATCCACTAATGTGCTCAATCGTTGTAGCAAATTGCATGATGAAATCCAGATGGCGTAACCTCCTAGGGGCTTCATTTTTTCCAACCGATTTTTTCTGAAAGGTATGAATTAATGGCTTGTGTTCGGTGTATATTGTCAATGGTCGACCTTCCACTAGATATCTGAAATGTTTAATCACCATGTATATTGCCAACAAGTCACGATCAAAGGTGCTATAACATTGTTGCGCTTTACTTAACTTCTGTGAAAAAAATCCTAATAGCTTCCAATCATCTCCATCTCTCTGCTGCAATACTGCTCCTGCGCATGTACTCGAACAGTCCGTCATAATAGCTATTGAGGCGTCAGATGACGGAAATTTCAATGTGACTGCGTTCTGAAGCATCTCTTTGCAGACGTTAAAAGCTTGAACAGATTCATCAGTCCACTTTATTTCTGTTCTATCCCTTTTCTTACAATTACGTGTGTATTCGTTAAGTTTAATCTGAATATCGGCAGCATGGGGAAGGTTAGGTCGATAGAAATTTAGCATTCCTAAAAACCGTCGTAATTCTTCTACCGTCTTTGGTTTCGGATATTCCTGTATTGCCTTGATTTTATCATCTAATGGTCGCAAACCGTTTTCAGATATGTAGAATCCTAAAAAATCAAGTTCTGTTTTTCCAAATTCGCATTTTGCCATATTTAATGTGATTCCGAACTGATTAGGACTCTCAAAAACTTTCTTAAGATGTTCTTTGTGACAAATATGTTCTGATGATGCAATAATTACGTCATCTATATAACAAAATAAAAATGGAGAAGTTTCTCCATTAGATTTTCTATCAGATTGTGTAAATCCCATATCTTGGAAAACAACGTTATTTAGAAATCTTTGAAAGGTCTGGGCTGCGTTTCAGAGCCCGAAGGTCATTCGCGGGAACTCGTATAAACCAAATGGGGTCGTAATTGCAGTTTTTTCAATGTCATCTTCATGGACCCTTATATTATGGTAGGCTCTTTGCAAGTTCAACCTTGAAAATATCTTCTTTCCTGCCAACAAGTACGTACAATCTTGTATGCGAGGAATGGGATATCTATCGGGTTTCGGTATCGCATTAAGACGACGGTAATCTCCACATGGACGCAACTCCCCATTCTTTTTGTAACTACATGTAAAGGAGTAGCCCAACAGCTTTTTGAGGGTCTAGAAAATTCCCATGTCCATCATACGTTGAAACTCGGCCTTCACCTTGTTATGCTTATTAGGTGGCAAAGGCCGCGGGCGCGCGTATACAGATGTCCCGGTAGTCTCTATGTGATGGACTACTGAGTGGCGTGGAGTCTCCTTGAAACAAATTGGTTTCGTAATATCAGGAAACTCCAATAATAAATTGCTGTACTTGTTACTAAAGTTAATTGTATTTACTGGTGGTTGTTTAGAATTACACTTAAACTTGTCACTTTGTCTATAAGTTTTTGATGATGCACATCTACTAAAAGTTTGTGATGTCCCAAAAAATCCGCTCCTAATATTGGTTGTTGGACCTGCGCAATGACAATTGTCCACTGAAAAGATCGGCGCAGGTCAAAATTTAATTCTAAAGTCATCACACCAAATGTTTTTATTACACTCCCATTAGCAGCGTAAAGAACATAGTCACTTTGTATAGGATTTTTAGTCTTTGTCACAGGTATCACTGATATATTTGTACCCGTGTCAACTAAAAATTTTAGTCCCGATTTCTGATCGAAAACACATAGGCGGTGATATAGTGTAATGGTGCTGACCTCCGCCTGCGATCGCACCTTATCTAGTTTTCCTGGTTTTTGTTTTTATCCCACGCACATGGCTCTATGCATTTCTTTGCTCTGTTACGATACGAAACCGATGGTGATAAAAACAAAGCCAATCAGCATTTTCTGCAGTACGGCTGCGATGATTCATATTACGTCGCCATGACGCAGATCGTGACGTGGACCGATTATAGTTCTTATTTCTTTATCAACAATTGCCGCTGATTTTTCAAAATCTTCTCCATCACAGACAGCTAATACGCCTTGCACCGGTGCTGGAAGGTGTCTTTGCCACATTAGAGATAGCGTTTCATCACTAATTTTGACACGCGCGAGGTCGCGCATGCGTCGCAGAAACTGCGCAGGCCTTTGATCATCTAGTTCCATCTCACTGAGCAGTTTTTGAAATGGTCGATTTTCTGACTCTTCGTAAACTGCAAGCAAGCGTGTCTTAAGAGTTCCATATTTATTTGTCTCTGGAGGATTGAGCAGTATATCTGAAACTTGTTGAATGAATTCTTTGCCCAATTTGGCTACCACCAAGTTAAACTTCGTTACGTCACCAACTTTTTGTTATCCCAATATAGCTTCACACTGTACGAACCATAACCTTGGCTGATCGCACCAAAACTCAGGAATTCTGGACGACACAGTTACTGGTGCCATATCCATAGAATCACCGTTCATATTTGAATTGCCCTGATGCTGCTGTTGCTGCAAATTCCCTTCTGGCACAGACATTTTGATATCGAAGACAGTTGGCGGAGTCTAATCTGGTCGTCTTGAAATATCAGTACATTCTTAAAGTGTCGTGCTTATCACGTCGGGGTCACCAATTATGTGACGGACCTATCCCTTATCGGTGCGTAATGAAAGAAACAACTCGAGGAACGACTATTCTTTATTAAATTTCACATTAGACTGATACATTTTATTACATACATTATTTTCTAAACATCGATTACATTGCATCATAATTTTTAGTCACTACAGTACATTGGCCTAAATATTATGCACGTGGCATATGTGTTTATCAAAAAGTTTATATATAAAGTCATTGTACCTTCATGCCTCGTATCTAGTGATCTGGCGTTGTGAATACTATCTTTAATAAGTGTATATTTAATATATTTATAATGATCATTTAAACCCTATATATAATAAATACGAAATGTTACTGATATGATATCTGATGAGCACGCGTAGCTATTAACGAACTGAATAAATAATTAAATAAATACTAATTAAAAAAAAAAAACGGTCGAATTGAGAACACTCCTTTTTTTAAGTCGGTTAATAAAATGCTGACTCACGTTTCTGTGCTACCCAATTAGTACAATAACTATAAGCTACTCTAGAGAAGTTAGTAAACAATGACAAAAAAAACATCACTCTAGTTTAATACTTCATATCCCGCATATAAAATTGTAAAAAAAACTTTACAACGGATTTTGCAAAAAAAAAACTTAGTTTCTCCATCCGATGGAAAAATTTGATTATCTACCTACACTAGCCTAGAGCACACGTTCGTAACCTTATAATGTCTCACCCTCACCCACACATAAAACGGCGCGCGAGCCATAGTGACCTTCACGACCTGCGCACACATGCTCGTGACCGTATAATGAATCCACGCACACATAGAAAAGGGGACCGGGGCGTAAATTTAAAACCAAATAAGGACCAAACATAAACGATCGAATTAGTTTCATTATTGTTTGGTTGGCTCTTTTCATCACAACCTTGGTAGCTTAATAGGAAGAGCACAGCCTCCGCTACAGACACATGGGTTTAAATCCTAACTAAATAAAAAAAGTTCACTTCTAATGCTTATATTTAATAAGCATTAGAAGTGTACTTTTTTAATTTAGTTTAGGTTTTAATAAGGTTGTTAACGGTGGCGGGAACCATAACGACAAAATCAACATTTAGTATGTATTCCTAGATTCTAAACCACATCTTACAATTACAATTCAGTCGTTCAAAGTTGTGAATTGCCTGTCCATACACGTCAATAATGGATAAAACTGGTATTGAGAACGCAAGGGAACTAAATACACCATTTATTTGGAAGTATTTGTACTTCTGCCATTTTACTGCGCAAATTATAAGTGATTTTGTAATTAATAAATAAAGAATAAATAAAGGAAAGAAAAATTTCGACACAGGCGGGAATCGAACCCGCGACCTCGGGTATACGCCCCGACGCTCTGCCAATGGAGCCACCGTGTCAATGGCTGCCAGCGCGAAATTCTTCTATCCTTTATTTCTTTTACACGTTTAAGTAGTGTTTGCGTTTTTCATGAACAAAAAGATTTAAATTATGTGATTTTGAAATTCCCCAACTAATAAATTATTCTGTACCTGAAACAAACCTATTATCTTTAGGTGCATTCAGTGCAACCTTGGTAGCACAGTAGGAATAAGCACTGTCTGCCTCCGATCCAGAGGCATGCGTACAAATTATTATTAATCACAAAAAAGGTGACAAATTGTAATGTTCAAAAGAGTTTGTACCTCTGTCACCCCTTGGAGAAGGTTAGGCGTAAAGGATAAGTAAGTGAGCTAACAAATCCTAATTTACTTTTTTGTATGCGTAGGGGAAGGGGGGCATGATGGGGTATCTAAGGAAAATACCAAAAATACAGTATAATCATTACGTTTATTATTCTTATTTATTTATCACACAATGTTTTATTTATCTAACTACAATTTGAACACAAAATAAATGATTTAATGGGAACTTGCGAAAAACCATCTTGCCCCTTATCATGGGGTAAGCTAATTATTATCACAATAAATACAAATATTAATTTCTTCGGCGTTATCATCATTTACAGCAGCACACGCATTGTGAGCCCAACGTCCACGAAGCTGACAGCCTACCCAACCTTCGGATGATTTCAGAAAAGTATGATTTTTATCCTTACAATGGAGACAAATTGCATCTTAATCATCATTATTTTTCGTTTCAGCTACAACTGTTCTTTTTTTTAAATTTTTTATTCATGATAAAGGAAAAATACATTATACAATGATTATATCGTGGTCACTTAATCCTCTTCTAAGGTTTAATTGTGACCACCAGTCTTTAGTTTCTTCCTAGCGTTTTTTTTTGAGCCGGGGTTCATTAGGATTGGATACTTTCTTCAGTTTTTTTTTAAATTCTCTTGCTCATTTTTATAAGGAGTTAAAGTAATGACGGCTGCTTTTCCTCTCCGGTATTGCTTCCTCTTTTCAGTCCGTTTGACCGAAGGGATCGGCAAAATATCATCATAGGGGATACATTTTCAAAGCTCGATGTAAGATCATGGCACACTGCACGGATGGGAGGTTAGAAGCAAAAGAACATCCAGGTTCAGGTTCGGGAGCAGGTGTTTTACTCATCTCAGGTGTGACTTGCTCGTTAGGATCAGTGATAAAATCTATTCTTCCTGGTTCGCATGATTCTGTTGTAACTTCAGGTCTTGTTGTAACTGCTCCAGGATGGGATGTTGTGGTCTTTAAAGATACATTCGTGGCTTCTGTGGTTGAAGGCACAGATAGAACTACCTCATACTGAGGCCCTTCGGCTACTGAAACTCTCTGTTGCTCTACACTAGGCGAGTTTTCAATATTTTGTATATCAGTAGTTGCAGCAGATATGAAATCGGCATCCGTAAAATTATTTTGATTATACGGCCATATGCCATACTTTCTGAATGCGTTATTGCTGTAGGCGTTGTAGCTGCCTGAATGTATACATTTCCAAACATTTCACTTATCTGAAATACAGTTACCACACGCCCTGGGTGTGATCTCAACCAGGCAATACAGCATGGTCATAAAAAAAACATGTTTATTTGTCAAAAACAATCTCATAGACATCAAAAACCTACTCCCTAAAAAAGGGGCAGAGCCCTGTGAGCATAGATTAAGTAGTAATACAATACAAACTTATAATAACTTTAATTATAACATAACATAAAAACATAACATAACATAACATAGTAGCAAATGTGGTACAAATATAAACAATTAGAAATAATCAATGTAACGACAACCAAAGTATACATAAAATGTAGGTGTATTTGAACATGTGTGTGTGTGTATTGAGTGTGACTTTATATATATATAAACGTATATATATATATATATATATATATATATATATATATATATATATATATATAAATAATTCATACAATGCTATACTATTTATGTGTAAAATTCTAAGAATATATATTAAACAATCCTTCAGTTTCCTCATAAGTCAATTTGAGAAGGTATTCACGTACTCTTAAAGGAATTTCACGGTTATTAAGACCATAAAATTTAATATCCTATTAGGCCGGTCGTATAAATGAGGACCGAGGAACTGAGAGAACCTAGTATTGAAACTCTTTACAGAACATACTAAGTCGGATCTTCGCCTCATCACATTTTCTTCTGAAAATGGAGTATTAATATTTAGTCATATAAAGTATAAAAAGTTTCCTGACTATAAGTACTTTATAATCTGTATAATTTTTGTTCATGAAAACCTCATGTGGGGATTATTACTATGAAATAAAACCTTTATTTATTCTTTTTTCGAGGTTTTTATGAACAAAAACATTCAAATTATGTGATAGTTAGGCGTTCTCAACATTCGCATTCTATCTGAAAAGATGTTTATCTTTTACGTATGACAAGTGGCCTTCCGAATTTGTAAAAAAATCAGAGGTAGGGAATGCAAACACTACTTAAAAGTGTAAAAGAAACAAAGGATAGAAGAATTTTGCACTGGTAGCAATTGACACGGTAGCTCAATTGTCAGAGCGACGGGGGCGTATACCCGAGGTCGCTGGTTCGATTCCCGCCTGAGTCGAAGTTTTTCTTTCCTTTATTTATTCTTTATTTACGAGCATAGTTCATTTATGTATACAAGGAAAATGCTTCCCTGAGGAACACCATATACTAATGGTTCTTCATCACTAATGACACTCTCAATTTTGGTACACTGTCTCCTATCAGTGAGGTAAGACTTAAAAATGGAAATTACCAAAACTCTTAAGTTGGCCAGGGAAAATACCTTTTGGAAGGCAAAGATTATATAAGTGGACCAGAAGAGGAACCAAAACGTGTTTACACTTTTTAATAATTTGATTAGGAATTTCATCCCAACCCGTGGAACAATCATTCTTAAGACCATTTATGAATGTCAAGAGTTCGGAGTTATCAGTATCCAGCAATACCAATGAATGTAAATTTCAGTAGTGGTGGTTATGTTTTGCGATGTTAGAAAATTTTGATGATTGTTTAATTTTTTCAGCCAAAACCTTACACTGAAGCAAAATGTAAATTGACGTGATTTGCCGAAGTGATTTTGTTCCTTTGATCTAGTAATCTGACAGCAGGATTTTCCCTCATTTTACTACTAATTATTGACTTAATGATATCCATAATAATTTAGGATTATTTCCAGTCCTAACTATTGGTTTTCTTTCGTATTCTCTTTTTGCATCTTTAATTTTGTTAAAGTATAAACTTTTATACCTGAAATATATTTTCTTATTGACTTCATTGCCAGTATTTGATTTTCACTTTTTATACAAATTATCCTTATTGGTTTGACACCTGAGTAAATTCTGGTTCATCCACGGCTTAACAAAACGTTTACGCTGCGGAGTCAAATGGAATTTAGTGTTATTATTGACCACTACTTATATTTTATTTATTAGAATATTTATACCATCATTCGGATCAATACAATTTAAGACGGGAGTGAAATCAGAATTATCAATTTCGCGGGAGATGCCTTCATAATTTATATTTTTCAATATGTTTTGCATATTTACTTTGGTGGGAATTAAGTCTATGTCAATAAGTATTGATTTATGGTAGTTTTTAACACGAAAGTCCGAGCTGACCGTTTATTTGATTTAAGAAAGACGTGATCCAAACACGACTTGCCTTTTTCCCTGGTTGTAAAATTGTGACATGCTAAAAGTCCATGGAAAGCTAATAAATTTAGATATTTGTCCGAGTTTGGATCATCGTTACCAGGTATAATATTCATATCACCAATGAGTACGACACTATTTATGGTGCTATATTTGAGAAGGGTAGTATTTAATAGGTGAAGAAACTCATCTATATTATTTTGTTTTGTCCCTGTAGTCTTATTGTATGCATGATGTCTATAAATAGAAATAATAACGTATGACTTAGTTTTTATAATGAGACAGTTACATGTTTCGCTAGACAGTTCTTCAAAAGATAGTAAAATATTTTCTTTTGTATATAGAACAACTCCATCATTTTGATATGTGTTTAAAGTGGTATCTGACTATAGCTATGCACTAGCAATAGCCTGGCAAAATAGGGATGATTGGGCAACAAGACAGCCAGCACTCCGTTAATACCAATATATCACAATCAAATTCCAAACGTTTCAACAAAATAAGAAAGTCAGAAAAACGTGTGGAATGACCGAGACTGCGTATGTTTTGCGTAATTATTTTCAAAGAGGGCGATGACAAAACAAGCTCACTACATTACTCAGGACGACATTCATATGCGGCAGAAACAGAAGAAGAATCTAACTCGTTCATAATATCCAAATTATTAAGCGTTAGAATTTAGTATTAGTAGAACTATTATTTAGACTATAAAAGAAGACAATAAAATTTAAGAATTCGACGTGAGAAGTAAGAGTTTGTACGATGCTTAAATATATAAAAAATATATTTATTTATTTATTTATTCATACATGATAACCATCATTACAGGCACAGCCTAATGCAATCGCATCGGAAAACATAAAATCTTACAAAATACATTCAGAATAAATTATTAACATTAATAAAAAATAACTTATTCTAACATATATGTAATTTCTTCACTTGTAGCAAATTATGTTCATTGCTACTATTGTGAATTCATTCAGAGTACACCAAAACAAGTCTACATCCTCAGCAATTAAATTTAATGTACTAAGAGCCCGAGTGACTGGAGCCTCCCCTAGTAGCTTGGTGCGTGCGAACGGTACAGCCAATAGGGCAGGTCGTCGCCTACGACCCATGTACCTGTCTGGTATGTTGAGGCGAAGCTGCTCCAGTACAACTGGATTGTCTAACTTACCTCTGAGCACTTTGAATAGGTACAACACTAAAGAAAGCTGTCTCCTAACCCTCAGCTCAGTATATCCTACCATACCCAACACAAATCGAGTTGGGTAGTTAAGTGGGTAAAATGGGCATACCCCATAGTATTTGAGATATAGATACCTTACAAATTTATTCTGTATTCGTTCCAACATAAGACTATATTTAATTTCATGAGGGGACCAGACAAGTGCATTAAATTCCAAATTACTTCTAACTAAAGCATTGTATAATGCTACAATAGCTTTAATATTAGTAAAATCTCGCACATTGCGCAGAATAAAACCTAACTGACCAAAAGCCTTTTTAGAAATATTGACAATATGTTCCCTAAAATGCAATTTATCACAAAATTTAACCCCTAGATCTTTAACTTCAGTGACCCTGACCATGGATGAACCCCCAATGACATACTCCTGCTGGATAGGTGTTAATGCCCTAGTGAAGGATATCACTGCACATTTGGATTTGTTAAATTGCATCTTGTTATCTATACTCCACTTTTCTATTCTATTAATGTCCTCTTGCAGTCTAATACAGTCACTTTGAGACCTAATTTGTTGGTATAATTTGAGGTCATCCGCAAATAATAGACTTGAAGCATATTTTACTACTGATGGTAGGTCGTTTATTATCAGAATAAATAGTAATGGGCCAAGGTTTGAACCCTGGCTAACGCCAGATCTAGTAAAATATGACTCACTTTTAAATCCAACCCACTCTACATATTGCATTCTGTCCTTCATGTAACTTGCGAAAAAGTGCAGCAGGTTCGGGATGAAACCAAAACCAGCCAACTTCTTAAGTAGAATGTCATTATCAACCAAGTCGAATGCTTTTTTGAAGTCGAAGTAGGCAGCATCAACTTGACCCCCACCATCTACCTCTGGGATTATACCAATGGCATAATTCAACAGGTTGCTGGAGGTGCTTCTAGCTGGCCTAAACCCATGTTGGGCTTCATCTAAATGTATATTTACTTGAGCTGATAATATTTTATGAATAGCCGCCTCAAATACTTTGGCTGGAGCTGATAGTATTGCTACTGGCCTGTACTCATCCACACTTTTACCTGACCCCCCCTTTGGCACTGGTACCACCCTAGTGGTCTTCCATTTGATAGGGAATAACGCCTCTTTGAGAATAAGGTTATAAATGTGTAACAATGGGCAGTAGGGTGGTCCTTATTCTTAAGGAAAATATTTTTTTTCTTTAATTTCGGGGGGCACCACGTAATTTGGTTATATACCTTAAGAAAATATTACAGTATTTTTTTTGAATTTTTTTAATAACATTTAGAGGTCGCTACCAAGGTTTAAATTTTAAATAAAAAGCCAAAATTTGTTTTTCTCAGAATCCTTTATTTTTTTTAACCAGGTCTTAAAAATATTACACAATTTTTGTTGATGCTATGAAATAAAATAATCTGAATGATTTACTTTTAAGATGCAAGGGTTGACTTGTTAGTATTGGGATACTTTTTTCTATACTCTTTTACCAACAAAAGCAAATATTGCTTTTGTTCTTCATTTGTGGTAATTAATTTATTGTATTCTTCCATTAAAGCAACACCACGCTCAGCTATATCATTCACTACACGCAATGAATGAACAATATTTTTGGCAGCTATATAATCAGGGTCTTCGTTCCAGGTTTCAACGTCTTTATAAAAAAAATCTGATGAGATACCTAGGACCTGGAAGAATTTTAAAGAATTACTGCTCACAAAGTTTTCTTTATTTTTTTCGTGGATGGTCGCCATGTCAAGGTTTATTCGTTTTAAGCAATCATGTGTGCCTTCAATTTTGAGTGCTTCTACCATTTTTTTCTTCTCTTGGACTGAAAGTTCGTCATCGAAAAATGCAAGCGAAACCAGCTCTTCCGACAAATACCACAAGTGATTTAAAATCTTTTTCAGCGCAATAGTAGCTAGATTTTTGTTAACACTTTCAAAAGCTTTAAGGTCTTTTAGTAATTGTAAGTCGTTTCTTGGTGCTGACTGACTGGTAGAGGCTTGAAACCAATATTTGATATAAATCATCACCGTGAAAATACATATTTCTCTCACAGCCTTTTCGTCCTTTTTCGTTAGCTTTAACTGATGCTTAAATAAATAAATTTTTAAACAGTACAAGGCTCTTGCCATCCATCTAGCTCGATGTAGACCAGCAAATGAAACGCCTTTTTCAGGAACACCTCCTAAGAATATGATTGTAAGATTTAACATTTCTTTGTAGTCATCTCGAGGTTGATGTACTTGAAGTTGCTTTTTGGCAAAAGAAATCCTGTCTGCGACCACTTCTGCAAGAATATTTGCCTCAGCGTCATCTGTTATTGTTTTGAAGTCGCTTTGGTCAATAGTCCCAACTGTTCTTAAATCTTTTGAATAATTGTATATCAGGACCACTAGATGGGGCAAGCGATTGATCCACTACACCTGACAACATAATTTCCATTATGTGGTGACGACAAGCAAACCAAAGCATATTTTTATCCATTTTGCGCTCCAAGAGAACGCACACTCCACTTCTTAAGCCGGTATTTACAGCAGTAGTGTCAAAACACAAACATTTTACTTTATCGCTCAAATTCCATGAATTTATAGCGTCGTAGACAGCCGACGCACAAGCTTCGCTTGTTCCACGTTCTAATTTTGGGACGGCGAGTAATTGATCGACTCCATGTCCTGATACCAAAATTGGCAGCCGATCTACAGTTTTGTGTCCAGTAATATCTTCTATAAGTTTACCGTCCCAATGAATTGTTAAAGACGAACTAGGTTTAAACTCGCTTTTGAGCGACTCTGCAACAGCTTTGCGATTTTTGACACGCTGCCGACGAATAGAAGATCTATTGACATTAAATTCTGATGGATCACAGCCTGCGCTTTTCAAAGTAGATGTCACGACCATAGTTGCTTTTCTGTCACTCAATTTAGAAACATCAAGACTGGAAGCTAATTGACTGTTAATAATATCTTTTCGAGCTCGTTTTTGAGGTGGTTGCATCTTCGTCAATTTTGATATAAATTCGGAGTCAGATGGAGTTTCTTCCCCACTTATTGTGGCAGACGATGACGAAATAAATGATAATGAAGACAATGAGCATTTTTCTGTTATAGACGAGATATCTTTGTTTTCACGCTCGCGCAATTTATCAAGCCGTTCTTTTTTCTCTTTTATTTTCTTACATTTGTTTAAACTTTTTCTGTCGACTGAACCAATCAAAAATTGGCGTCGATTTTGCCGCACTGCTAACAAAAACTGTTTATCTTCTTCTAAAGTCATAATATTTAAAGCATCACGATGAGCGATGTCAAATAAATCTTCTAACTTTTGTTGCCAGTTTTGTTCTTTTGTTTTCAATGCTTCTGAACGTTTTTTCTTGTTTTCTTTATTTTTTTTAGATTCTGCCATTCTTTGAACAGCTTTTCAATTTTGCTGATGACATGTTTTTTTAATTGAATAGGTATGCCAGCTTTTTCCCACAAATTAATAACCCCACAAGCCGTCAAAGTCGCAGATTCACGAATACTTTTCTTTTCTTCATTTTTGTAGTAGAAAAAATATCGCAACACTTCGCCAATGGATGGTAAGGTTGATTGGCTTAATTCAGATAATAATTGACCGATAAGCCAAATCTCACTTTGATTTCTAGTAGTTATACTGAATCCGCTACTAGTAGACGCCATTGCAAATTGAAACACTTCACTGTAACTTTTACAAAAACAACACGTGCGCTCTTGTTGCTTAACAGAACTGAAGTGCGGGGCGATCGTAGTACAAATGAGGGGGTCGAGGAACGGAGAGGGGGGAGGGGGATTAGAAGGTATAGTCTATGCTAGTTTCACTCGCACGTAACATGTTATGTACCTAAATTTTAAATTAATGGAATCACCATTTAAGCTGTATTTGCACACTTTTTGTAAAAAATTGACAGCTGGTAGCGACCTCTAAATCTTAACAAAATCAAAAACAAAAAAACATTTATTTCGTATTTAGAGGTATATAATCAAATAAGAAAGTGCCCGGAGGATAATTCGAAAATTGAAAAATAAGGACCACCCTAATGGGCAGGCTAACACTAACCTACAATCTTTAAGAATATATTGTGGGATACCATCCGGACCTGCAGACTTTTTTGATTTAAGCCCTTTCAATGCCCCCTGCACCTCATTAAGTGTAATCTTATCTAACTGTACTCTGGCTGAGCCATTTGCCACACCAGCTTCAATGATTGCAGAGTTCACATCTATCTTAGGAGGTTCAGAGTTGTAGACTGAATGAAAATACATAGCAAATTTATCAGCACAAGCCTGTTCACCCAGAGGCATCTTTCAAAATTACCTTTGCATTCCTATTTGCTTTCTTTGAATTAATATGACTCCAAAAGGATTTTGGATCTTTTTGAAGATTAAATTGCATTTGCTGTTCATACTTGTCATTAGCATCTTTAATGTTCCTTTTTACCCTAGCCCTACATTTAGAATACAAATTATAGTCCTTCCTTGATTTACTTTGCTTAAATTGTTTATGAAGATTATATTTTAGTTTAATGTCGCGAATAATGTCACTTGTGTACCACTCTGGGTATTTGTACCTGGGGTTCACAGTCTTTCGCTTTTTTTTGGGCACACAGTCATCAAACACAGAATAAATTGTATCATAAAAATAGTTTAAGCTCATATTTAAATCCAATTCATATAGCGAAGACCAATCTATAGTTCCCAACAATGAATAAAGAAGGGGGAAATTAATATCATTCTTTTTTATTTTATAAATTTAAATTAATTTATTAATATGGTAGTGATGTTGGCAAGGTGTACTTATTTTGATTACATGTTCATTATGAGAAGCAAAAATGAGTAATATGTTGTATGTATATACGAATAATGAATAAAATATATATACAATATCACGGCAACTTTGATTATCGTTACTTAATTCTATCCCTGTATTCTTAGAATAACTGTACATATGTGACATAATATGTACTTAGTGGCCTTATAAATCCAACATCTATTGGCTGCATCTTATGTGTGCAGTGAGGTGGGAAGCAGTGAATTATAACTCCATTTTTACATGCCAGATCAATTACTTCCAAATTTTGAGTGTGACTTACATGCCCATCCAGAATCAGCAACACAATGATTAGTACGAGTAGCTCCAGAGAATCTGATGAACTTTTTGAACGAAGTCAAAAACATTTCAGTAGTTATCCAGCGTCGATCATTGCAAACACCTACAGTACCTGGTGGAGCATGATCTAACTGGTTTCATTCGTTGTCTTGGGACAATCACCAGTAGTGGAGGCATGTAGGTTCCAGCAGCGTTAAAACATATTTCTACCGTTAAGTCTTTTGCTCTAGAAATGTCATCATTGGGAATCTCTTATAAAATTATAGAAGACTTAAAAATAAAAAAATAAAAATGTTTATTTGGTAAGAGACATTTACATTTATGCAGAATTTTACAGGGGTTCCCAAACTAGGCTAGGCCTGTATTTCGGGAAACCAGTTAACAGTAAAATTGAAATGTTTACGCTACTATTAAAGATTGAAGAAAAAAAAGAAATATTGAGTTAAGTTGATTTAAAATTAAACTAGCAATTATAAAAGTAAACAAGACCATATTTACATGGGGGGTTAGTCGGGTTAGTAATGTACGAATGTATATATAGAAGTAATAAAATTTTAAAAATAAATATGCAATATAGTTACATTATTATATACAAGGGTGTCATATGCTTTCTGTGTCGTTGTAGTCTGTATCGAGCAGCCACTAATACAATTTAATTTTTAATTGGTAGGCGGAGTCGTCTTTGTGAATGACACCTTTTTGTGGCATTTTGTTGTTAATGGATATGAAGGCCGTCAGCCCGATTTGCCTGGCGAAGGCAGTCTTTACCATAGGAACCACTATCTGGTATACGCGAGAGGACCTGAGAAGGTTTAGTTCCGTAGAGGACAGAACGCTTTTATGTATAGAAATGCAAACTTGCTGGACATACAGTTGCCTTACTCTTAGAACTGATGCTTCTTTATAGAGAAGGTCCGTGGATTAACTCAGAGGTTTTTTGAGCATGGCCTTAAGCAATGCGCTCTGGGATCTTTCGAGTCATGTATGTTATGGCTGCCCCTCCCCATATTTCAATGCAATACGTGAGAATGGATTGGCACAAGGGGAAGTAAACTGTGCGCAGAACCTTAAGATCGGCAGCGCCTCGGAAAAGTGACATGACCCCTATGAGTCGACGTGTTCTCTTGGACAGATTGAGTACAGGCATTTCAAAGGTTAGACGCTCGTCAAGTGTCAAATCGAGGTACTTAGCTTGGGGAGACCTTTTGATGACGCTACAGTTGCACGAACTAGAGGCATCAGTAATCGCACCACACTTATGCATTTTTAAAGTGTCAAGGGACAGGGGTTTTGGAGACAGGGCGTTTAAAGTTAGTAAGTTGTCCTGTACCTACTGCTGGACATTTGGTAAACTTCTTTCTGTTGCTGTTTTCACCGACTCCCCACGTGGGACCCTGATAAACTAGCAACAGTAGCAAATTGTCTTAGCAGTACCCAGTTCAGCAGTAAGTAAATCGTTTAGGTACGCTAAGAAGAGAGTAGAACCCAGTTTACTACCCTGTTGAACTCCAAAACTGACTGTTGCTAGGTCACTCTCGAATGACCCAACCTTTGTGATTTGACTACGGTCCTCCAGGTAGCTTTTGAACCACTCCAAGGCTACACCACGCACTCCTAGGGTCTCAAGTTTCCTGAGCAAAATTATAATTGAGATGGAATCAAAAGCTTTGAAAAGGTCCAGAAACACTACTATGCATTTGTTTCCAGAGTCCAGTGCGTTTACGTGCGTGCTAGTCAAGATTTTAGTGGCGTCAACTGTTGATTTGTTCCGACTGACACCAAATTGATTCGGAGCAAGGAGACTGTTGGACTCAATATAGTTCACTAGTCGTTCTAGATGTTTAGACAAAATATATAGCAGAGAAATCGGTCTATAGTTAGAAGGGTCCCACTTAGAGCCAGATTTATGGATCGGGCACTGCGGTTTTCCATGTATCGGGGAAGTGAACTGTTATGAGGCTGAGGTTGAAGATGTGTGTGAGTGGCTTTATTATTTCAAATTGGATATGTTTGATCAACGAACTACTAATATCGTCTTTACCTGGGGCGCTATCATTCTCAAGGCTAGATAAATAGGAGACACTTCGTGCTCGTCCGTTGGAGTCAAAAAGAAGGAAGAAGAGGGACTGTTGTGTAATTTAACTTTTTTGACGAGTACAGTCATTCAGGGAATTTTCATTTTTTATTTTAGGGACGATTAATTCAGTTGCTATGTTATCTTTGGTTTTTTTTAAGTGACAGGTTTTTTCTCTCTCTTCTCTCATTTGTACGACGATTACCTATTTAAATCACAGTTTTGTTATTTATTGACAGTATTTTCATTATAAGATTGATATACATCTATTGTTGAGTACTATACCCATACATATATGATTCATTAGAAGAGTACGTGCTTTCATTTACACTTAACTCATCTAGAAGAGCTTGATTATTTTTTTGTCTTACTTTAAACTTTTGAACAGGCGTGAATCTTCCATTTGTGGAAGCAAACTCATAAAAAAGTAGTAGTCATCAGACTTATTCTCATTTCTAGAAGCCTCGTTTCTACTTTGATTTGATAAATCATTTTCCAGCAGTCTTATCCTTTTCCTTTCCAATTCTAAAAATTCAGTTCTTATGTCATTCGCTGTTCTCTTTTTTCTTGATCGTTGTGACGCAGAAGCTTCTCTTGAAGGTGTAGAAATTTATTGCGATGATGTAGAAGCTTCTTGAGAAGAAACAGGAGCCTCTTGTGAGGATGTAGAAGGTTGTTGTGGATAAATAGAAGATTCTTCATTATGACCGCCGACCGGTTGTATCTTCTTGAGAGTTTTCTCCAGATATGTCTTCTATCTAAAAAGAATCATTACTTATCTGATTACTTACTTCAGTACTGCTTAAATTACCCTCAGTAACATTTGGTACAACTTCATCTTGCAAAAACCTCAATTGAGAAAAATATTGCCAATTTGAGGGTTGATTAACATTTTCGGCATCTCCTGATCTAGGGGCAGGATTTTTTCTTAATTCCTTTCTATAGTGATCTTTTAAATTTTTCCATTTCTTCTTTAAATCGGTCACTGAAACAAAGAACGAACAGACTATTTATTATATACATAACTTTAACATATATATGCTTTAATTTTCAGGTTTTTGGCGAGTGGGCAGCCTTTCAAAAGACTGTCGTTGTCATTCAGAATGGGAAAAAACACGGTAGCCAACATAGTTTATGGCACTTGTAAAGCTATATGGAAAAATTTGGTACATTTACATATTATGCCAAAACCGACAGAAGAATTATTGAAAAATATATCGGAAAAATACTATGAAATTTCCTAATTGCGTTGGTGCTATTGATGGCAAGCACTGTCGATTAAAAAATCCTAAGTTCGCTGGATCATCGCATAATAATTATAAACATTTCTTTTTGATGCTAACAAATCTCGGTCGCGGGTGCTAACAAAAGATTCTTTTTGTATAAAAGTTGGAGGAAGAGGGAAACAAAGCGATGCAGGGACATTCCATTACTCTAATTTGAACCGTTTACTTCAAAGTAATAACTACAATATACCAGGTCCACAATATCTACCCACGTCAGATATTGTTCTACCAATGGTTTTTATTGGAGATGAAGGATATCCACTCAAAACATATTTGATGCGACCTTATCCTCAAAGCGTACTTAATGCACAAAATGAGTTATTTAATAAGCGATTATCGCGGGCTCGAAAGACTATTGAGTGTGTTTTCGGAATTTTAAGATCCAAGTGGCATATTTTCAGATCGCCCATAGAGACAAACAAATGTCATGCAAGATTACTCATCAAAACTTGCTGTTTGTTGCATAACATTATCCGAGATAAGGAAGGTGATAATGACAGTGCCTATATTACTGTCAATACGAATCAACAAACATTACAATTACTAGGTAATGTTTACAAATGAAGAGAACGGGAAGTAGCAACTTCTAGTGAAAAGTGTGAAAATCCGTTAACGGACATGTACTGTGTTGTGTGTCATAAGACGGTAGACGATTTTGAATCGGTGAAGTGTCCGTCGTGTAGAGGATGCTACCATCATAGAGCTGCCTTAATATCACGTCTGCCCAATATCGGGAACACCAAGAGGAGATAAAGAGGTACCGCTGTCAGGATTGTGTCCATGATACCCGAAGGATTGTGGCGACTGACGATACCCCAGTGAGAGGTGTTGGTTCAAGGGCCGCAAAAGAGGAAGATAGTATGGTAAACCTGGATATAACATCAAACACGAACAATATGTCATGTGAGTACGTTGCAGCTACATTTCCGGAGACTCATACATCCTTTGGGGGTCAACATACTCTGAACGTCGTTGAGTCGAGTGAGTTGAACAAATCACTGAGCAGTATTATGGAAAGCGTTAATTCAACTATTATAGCACGTATGGAGTCATTGGAGGCCAAGCTAACTAAAACTATTGAGGATAAGCTAGATATGTCAATAGAAAACTTTCGTATTAGCAGTGAATTAGAAAACGCAAAAAAGGAATGCCATAAGTTGCAAAATGAGGTGTACCATCTCAAAACAGAGTTAGCTAAACATACAGGAAACACTGAGTTCTCTAGATCGCAACACCATCTCGAATCACACGTCAAAGCATCCAAGGTAAACAAATGGCAGCCATTACCACCAAGCGGAACAGTCGTGGAATCACTGACAGCCGCGGCGGGCGCGCCTGCGCAGATGCAATCACAGAGCGCAAGACAGGGACGGGAAGATAGCACGAACGCAGTCAGTAACTATGCAGCTGTGGCCAGGAAATTTAAAAATGGAGTGGGTAAAATTGTTACACATCAACAGGATGGTGAAGGCTGGACTGAAGTCAAAAAGAAGAAAACTTTAAATAAGTTCGAGAGAACAAATATAATAAAGGGGGAGGTTCTTCTATCAATGGAATTGAAGGAGTGGAACAAAAAAGATATCTACATGTTTGGGGGTTGAAAAAGTCCACCACCGATGAAAATATGAAATTACACCTAGAGAATTTAATAGGGACACAAAAAGATGTCAAAGTTGATAAAATAAAACATAAAACGGAACGGGATTATGTATCCTTTTTGATCGGAGTCCCTGAATCGCACTACGATAATGTTTGTGACTCAGATAAATGGCCCAAAGATGTTAAACTAGCCGAATGGATTTGGTTTCGAAAGTAGTAGGAAAAGGAACAAACCCATAAAACATTATAGTTTATTTTACCAGAATGTGAGAGGCCTCAGAACGAAACTGAAAGAGTTTAAAACTAATGTTTTGAATTCACGAGCTGACCTATTTGCAATAAATGAGACAGGTTTTACTGAGTCCATTTTCGATTCTGAATTTCTCCCTATTGGTTATAGCGTCTTAAGATGTGATCGAAACGATAATCGCAAAATGGGCGGTGCGATGTTAGTGGCCACACCCGATTACGAGATCCGCCGAGTGGAGGTGCCGGGCGACACGAACATTGACCAATACTCATTTGAAGTTATTATTGCGAGGGTATTTAGAAAAAATAAGTTTATGATTGTGATATGTGTTGTTTACATTCCACCAAGAAGTAGTGATTATAACTATTTTAAATTGTTTGAAATCGTAGAAAAAATGTCTGTACAGTATAAAGATAAATTGTTGGTAATAGGCGATTTTAATCTTTATTCTTGTTCTTCAGAAGTAGTAAATTATTTTGAATACATTTAGCGTATTGTGGATTCAGCCAGCTAAATACAATATTAAATAAAAATGAACGATGTTTGGACCTGGTTCTATGTAGCAAGGATGGCATTTGTCGGGACATATCGCTATCTAACGAGACGCTTGTAAGTATAGATACTCATCACCCACCGTTAGACGTGACATTGCGTCAGTTCGGCGGTAGCGGTGAGGAAGGGGTAGCCAGTGGTTCGCGATCTTGTTCAACACCAACTTCGTCGTTACAGCGAGAAATTTTTAGAGAGGAAACGAAAACAAAAACTGGTTGTAGACAGGGATGGGCATTTAAGAAAGCTGATTTTTCTGCATTACATGCAAAAATTCTACTGACGGACTGGACTGACCTATATTTTATAAATAACTCAGTGCAAGCTCTCGATTGTTTTTATACTATAATAAATAAGATTTTGGATGACTGCGTTCGACAAAAAAAGCGTTATACAGGTTGCCCCAGGTATTTGTATCCTGAGTGGTATACTCCTGAAATAAGACGCGACATAGCTCTTAAAGCAAAATTACATAAAATGTATAAAATAAGTAGGCCACAATGTGATTACGAAATGTTCTCCGCGTTGAGGTCTAAGCTAAAAGTAAAATTACCATAGATTAAAAAACGTTAGATAGGTCATTTACGAGGAAACCGGCGCTTACGAGTGGCACCGATTGCGGCAGATGAACGCACACCACTAGAAATATATCCAAACAACACACCAAGAAATACATTTGAAATGTAGGCGAGATAGCACATCTTAAAGCAAGCGCTAAAAAGAGATAAACATATTTGCTCTGTACCGTCGTGAAATATGACACTAAGACGACCGTTTGACAAAGAATAATTAAGACCTATACACACGATTTATTATAATATATAATTAAAACGTTGTAAATTTATAATACTTACGAATGATAAGTAATCTCATCATTTTAGTAGTTTGTGCAAAATCTCATCACACACGACAGCATTCTCGATTATTTTGATAACAAACACGCCAAAATAGGTGACGATTGCGACGGCAGCTAGTGCGCGACTGAAGTCAGATGAACCATTTAGCCTGTTTTTTAAGTGCCACTTATGAGCGCGCATGACTTATCTACGGTTTTTTATTAGTACATCTATGAAAATTACGTATTGCAGAGGAAAATTATGAAAATAAGGTTCAATATTTACTATCAAGGGAGCCTAAACTATTTTGGATAATGGTAAAATCCAAACGGCAAAGTCTAATCCAACCGACTATTTGTAATAATGGAACTGTGCTCTCAAAATAGGAAAGCTGTCAGGAATTTTTAAATTATTTCAGTTCCGTGTATGCAACGAGTCCGTCGCGTCTTAGCGTCGCGGACGCAATGGCGGCGGACGTGGCGGCGGCGCGCGTGCATCTCACCGCGCTCAGCCGTGACGACGTACACAATTTATCATTAATCCGTTGCTTCGGAAGGTGTTCGTAAAGTGTTAGGTGTTATCTTGAAGTCACTGTAATGTATTCGATGTGGGTAAATCGCTATCTGAACTGTGTTGATAATGCATTCATGCCCCATGGCAATAAGTCCTGCTTCGCTTAGCACTTGTGATGTCATTGGATCTTCACATACTGATCTCACATGGCACTGTGGAGGAACAGGGAAGATCTTCCGCCAGACGGTGGTATGCCTGGGGACCGCGGTCCAACTGTATTAAGTTGGAACTTGTATATATAGTAAACATTTTAGAAACTTCGATTGCGCGATGTATGGTTTGTATGGCGAGTCTTGATGACGCGTGTGACGTATATTACTTGGTTTCGTGTTGCTGTGGAATGTGATTCTTCTTGCACTGTCAGCGTTTCTATGTAGTGCGCGTCATTGTGTACTGATAGCGCGTCGCTACAGCACGTTCGGTAACAGAATAATAAATAAGTGTTCAGTAGGCTTGGGTAGATCCAGCTCCACGAGGTGATTCGAATCTTTGGTATCTGGCTTGATATTTTATTTAACTCGCTAATAAGTTGTTCGGGTGTGAGCAGGTGCAAGTCGATACTTCCTTGATAAGACGAAGTCAATGTTACTGTTAATGTTTTTTGAATATCTTTGACGTTTCTAAGCAAACTATTGGCGGGAGTGAATGCTATAGTAACGTTGCTAAGGTCAGCACTTGTCTGAAATTCCTTCAACCACTTAGCCATTGTGTATTCTAAGTCCGTTAAATCTTCTTGTTTTCAAAGTATGATAAAACTCGTCTAATTTTGGCAATTCCATTAATTTTATTGATTTCCAGTTTCTTGATAGATTCGGAATGCTGTTTTCGTTATTGAAATCTGCACTTAATTATCTGTGTTCCCATTCGATCAGAAATTATAATTTTAGTTCTTATCAGGCATTATTTCACTTCTAAAATTCCTTTAAAAAATGAGGGACACATGACGGCTAATAAGCCATAAATTAAATTTTAGCCAATATTTTCCAATAGATATTCGTCAAATTAGGTTATTAAACATGGAAGGACACGACATGATAGTCCAGTGGGTAGAACACCCGCCCGAAAACAGAAGGGCGTGAGTTCCAATCCTGGGTCGTTCCTACACCAATTTGTCTTTTCTAAAGTCATATGTGTGGTTAATTTATCATGGTTGTTAACGGTGAGGGAAAACATCCTGAGGAAACCCACATGGCTGATTTGTACTTAGTCATGTGACAGTGTATTCGTACAAAACGGCGATAGGCCTGCCCCCTATCACGTGAGTACACTGTCTAAGCAAAACGTGGGTACCTTATCTGGACACTAGATGGCGCTGCCATGTGAGTTCAGAAGTATTGGTACCTCTGCCAACCCCTTCGGGGATAAACGGCGTGAACGTTTATGTTATGTTATGTTATCATGAAGGTACTAACTAAACAGGAGAGCGCACTCACAAAAATAGGGTACACAATAATGCAATTTATTATCTTGCTATAAAGCTTATAATCTTTTAAACAATGTCAAGCAGAGAAACGTCCTAAAATGAGAGCCAGTCGAGAATAATTTCAAAGAAAAACAAATTCAAACTTATTTATGGGGAATATTTTATAAAAAAAACAGGTTACTAACTATTCCTTTTCATAAATTGTTTTAATAATTATCATCGACTATTAGCTTAGAGATAAATAATTTATTAAGTTTGAAAATCGGTAAAATGGAAGCCATATGAATAAGGTGTACAAAATTTATCATCTTATCGTGTGTTTTGGAGCTTTAAGTTTAAGGAAATAGTCAGCACACCAAATTTTGTGAAATATATCGTGACTTTTCTTTTTCAAATAAATGATATAAGGGAATGTATAAATGAAAGTAAACCAATTGCGGAAACATTTTACTAATCTATCTTAGATGCTGTGTAGGTTTGGGGCTTTTGAAGTTATTTACTTGATACATTATCATCCTTTTAATACCACCATCCTTTGCTTACCATCTTTTCTTTGCTTGCAAAAGTGGCTGAGGAACTTTTAAATCTTAAGCACTGACTACCCCTTCTTTTTAAATATATTGATTAAGAATATGTATGTTTGTAAATATAAGTATTTTTGTAACCATTAAAGTAACTTTCATTAGAACACCAACAGATGGTCACCCTACTTAAAACGAGACACAGAGATCTAGTTAGTCAAGTCATTCTTGCGCCACCAGTGCACATTCCAGTTAGATAGTACTTCCATGATGATGATGATGACGAAGCCATAAACCATGGAAGTATTATTTAAACAGGAACGCGCGCTGGCGACCTAAAGTGTCCTGAAAAAGGATGGCTAACTAGCTAACTGTGTCTCGTTTTAAGTAGGGTGACCATCTGTTGGTGTTTATTTATTTATTAATTTAGGTACAATTACAGAACTTAAACTAAAAACATATATTAAATCTAATTACAACATGAACATTCCTAGTCTAAGTTCCAGTTACAACTGCACACAACATTCACTTGTAATATATGCACGACAAAAAAGAGAGAACATTACAGATCAAATATATATAGTTATATTATTATTTTTTTATACTTTTCTTTTTTAATAGAATTAACTTAAACTAACTAAGCTTATATACATTAACTTAAGATTAGACTATCTACAAAAGAGGAGAGATAAAAAGATAATTCCTATAATTAAATATTATTTTGTTGATTGTTAACATAACGTTTAAAAGAACTTAGTGAGCATCCAAAGATGTCAACATCGTAACATATATTATTATAAGATTGGCACATTCTGCGTAGTGGGTGATTAAGAGCAATATTATTTTTTGGGATTGATAAGGTAAACAATTGCTTAATTCGCACTGATCGAGAAGGAACCCTGAATTCTAATTGCTGTTTTAATAAGAGTTCCTCTAAAGGATACAAAAACACTTATATTTACATATTTTGAATGTTTTTGTTCATGAAAACCTCATGTGGGGACCTGATGCACTGGCAGCCTTTGACACGGTAGCTCAATTGGCAGAGCGACGGGGGCGTATACCCACCTGTGTCGAAATTTTTCTTACCTTTATTTATCCTTTATTTATTAGTTATATTTACATATATACATTGTTTTTGGTAAATCAACGTGTTTTTTATACATATTTATTCTTAATTAATAGATTATAAAAGAATGGGTAGCCAGTGCTTGAGAATTAAAATTTCCTCAGCCACTTTTTGAAGTTGAGTAGAGAAAAGATGGTAAGCAAAGGAAGGTGGTATTAAAAGGATGATAAAGTATCTAATAAAAAAACTTCAAAAGCCCCAGAACCCTCAGTTACCTCTTCCAAAGCACGCAGGTAGCAGAAGATTTGTGCTATTTAAAGCCGTCACTACACAGCATTTTATTTCACTTACATGTATTATTTTATTATTTATTTGCACTAGAAAGGTCACAATAAGCTGACTTAATGCTAAGAGTATTTAGCATTGTTGCGATATACTAATTTTCTATATGGATATTTGGCAACTTTACTAAAATATTTGTCACGGTTCTTTATTCGAAAAACCATATTTTTTCCCCAAAAAAATTAAAATGAAGTAAATTTTAAAACATTTATTGACATACTTAAATACAATTGCTTATTGTCTTTTTCACAATCCGTTAAAACAATGCTACATTAGAAAACCATTGATAGAAAGTAAAATATAAAAGTTGTTATTATAATTGGATAATCTATCAATCTTAGTACTTTACAAAACGGGTCATAAATCAACTTCAAAAGCAACCTACCTGCCATAGTCTTATTGGTCTTACTTATACATTACTAAATATGATAGTTTTGTGTAGTTTTTGTCTCAATCCCACTTTGTTTCCTAATCTACGTAGATTTTTTGTTTTATAGTAATGCGTCATTCGTCAACAGCTTTGATTAACTGTATTTCATGATTATCTTCGATTTCAAATGAATGCAACGGATGTTGATGATTGTATTTATGTAGATTTGTAGTAAAATACTGTATAGTCAAAGACATCAGCTTATTTTTATTAATATCTTCAAAGGATTCTTTTGAGTTAGTGACAAAAAGAGTAAACAGCTTTTCCGCAAATATTACGAATTCATACGAAAATTTTGAAGCGTGTTTAAGCCCCCCTCTGTCAACAAATGTAGTGAATGCCGAAAAATTACTAACATCAACAAAATAGCAGTGATCATTGTGTTTTTTTTGTGTTATTAAAGATGCTACGCAGTAATCACACTGGTTTTTTTTAATTATTGTATTTGTAATAGCTCCAGTTATGTAATATAAAATGTTAGATTTAAATTCAGAAACGTTAAGGTTTTCTAAATTAGCGAACAGAGCTTCAATTTGTTTCTCTTCAAGTTTATCATTTTCATTTTCATAAAGGATCAGTGTAGACCTTGATTTACTCCGAAAGTCAACAATAGGTGACAATTCAAATGATCCGTCGAAACAATTGGCATGAATACTGGGTTTCACACTCCTTAGAAATAATAATTTCCTGAGTGTATGTCTAAATTGCAGAGCATTCGGGTTGTCATTGCAACCTCCCCTAGCCCTAATACAAGAAAACAGCATTTCTATTTGGTTCTGGGAACATTTGTAAGGTAGGAAATATTTATTATCCGTTTGAATTAAAAAATCCTGGGCTAAACCATAAAAACTAAAAGTATTTACAATTAAACCAAGTGCAGGCATTTTGCGCCTGTGAGTAAGTAAAGACTCTCCACACACTTTAAGGGTTCTTAAGTATACAGACAGACCAAGAGTTATTTTCGCGTTTATAATATTAGTAAGGATTTGAACTACGAAGGTTACAATAGTTATCACTATAAATACATATACTCACGGCTATAAATCCCTAGAAGGGATAGCCAGAGCTTCGGTCCTTTTATTGGCATCCGACGGTCCCATGCCAACCTAGTAAAATATTCCCTATAAATAAGTTTGAACTTGTTTTTCTTTGAACTTAATCTCGACTGGCAACCGCGCGAGCGGGACACACTTCTCTCTCACACGGCTCTCGTTCTAGGACGTTTCTCTGCTTGACAGTCTTTAAAAGATAATTAACTTTATTGCATGGTAATAAATTGCATTTTTGTTTACCATATCTTTCTGAGTACGCTCTCCTGTTTAGTTAGTAGCTTCATGCCATAAACTAATAGACTGCACTGATAAAGTAAAAAATACTTAAGATTAGACTGCATGATTTATACTTTAGCCTGTCTGACAATACCCAAAATAAGAAAATAAACTGTATTTGTTTGTTTTTGTTTAAGCCCCTATTACACCACACGATATGCAGTGCCCTGCATGCAGGGTGGGCGTGAACCCTAGTTAGTACGGTGCTTATTACACTACTCTGAGAATCGGGCCCTAACTCAGTTTAAACGCGAATTTCGAAAGAGTTGAACGTATTATCGTATTTATTAGATCATGCCGTCGTCACTATCGAAACGTTCAAAGGCTTCAGCTCGCATGTTTTTATTCATGTACTCTGTATGCTCCTGTTTGCCATAAATACGGCATGTCTTTATACATTGCCGTGTAGTGTCGGCTTAGAATAGCACTACCCCGTTTCTACCGATGGGTGTACGTAAGAGGCGACTAACGGTATTGGGGCTTTTAAGGTATTTTTGGGCGATGCGGTTGGAGACCCATCACCAACAACCTTTACTTTACTATCTTTTCCCCACTCAATTTTCCAAAAGTGACTGAGGAATTTCTTATTCCTTAGCTCTGGCAACCCCTTCTAGGGATTTATAGCCGTGAGTATATGTATGTATGTATGTCTTTATACATGCACAATAAAACTTCCTTTTCCTTGTTGAACGTCATGGTATTACAAAATGGCGGCGCAAGGCGACGGGACGAACAGACGCTACGCGGTATACCTACACTCACGACCACTCTACGCGCTAGTCGCGCGGCATCTGGGCTCCCTAATCGCTCTAAATGTTATTACATTACCCGATCGGCAGAGCGCTTAGGCAGCTAGGCACATCGGGACGACCCGATCGCCCTAAATCGGGACACTTACTCCCTAAATCTTATTACACCACTCTTAGTCAGGGTAAGGGTCCCTTGAAATTGGGTAGTCTAATAGGGGCTTTATTTATTTCGCATGCTGACTGATAAGAGATATCAACTATATATCATTGTTGTTATCAGTCTCTGCCTCACTAACGGACTTTCCGAATAAAGTGATTATATTACATTCATTGATAAAATACAGTTACGTTCCATCTTGCAAACATGAATAAAGTGTTTTTAGTGCAATCGCCGCCACCAAAACTTGAAGATATACAAAAGACTATATTTTCTAAGGAAACTCTCGATTTCCTTTGTGAAATACACGAGAAATTTGATCTACAAATTGATGAACTCTATAAAGCAAGATTGAAACGCAAAGTATCGCTTCAATCGGCTTCATTGGACTTCGAAAACAATGCTATTAGGAACGATAAAAGTTGGCAAGTTTCATCTTTGCCATCGAGACTTCTGTAATTATTTTTGTTTATTATATTACACCTATTCAAAATTTAACTATGCATGATGCCCATACTAATTTAGAAATGAAATCAGTAGTGAGGATCAGTGAAAATTTTAATGTGAATCATATATTTGCGTGTGCAGTTTTGCAAGAAGACATTTTAATTATTAATCTTGTTTCTCTCAGTATAATTCAAGTGTGTTATTAATTAATATAAAAGCCAATAAGTTGTTTTATACTGCTTCAAGTTAGTGTGCTGCTACATTACTCAAGATTTTTAGTTAGTCTATATAAGAATAAACTCAAATGAAACTCAAATATTCACACCGTTATACCCAAAGGGGTTTGGAGAGGTACTAATACTTCTGAACATCATGTGACATTATCACACGGTGTTGAGAGTTTCCCGTTTTGCTGAGACAGTGTACTCACATGATAGGGGCAGGTCTATCACTGTTTTGTACAAATACTCTGTCTCATGATTAAGTACAAATTAGTCATGTGGGCTTCTGCACGATGTTTTCCCTCACCGCTAACAACCATAATAAATTAAACACACCTATGACTTTGGAAAGGACAAATTGGTGTAGGTCCAACCCAGGATTAGAACCCTCATCAGCTGCAAGATAAGCGGTGTTCTACCCGCTGATCTATCATGGTACAATTATGAATAGAATAGAATAGAATAGAAAACTCTTTATTGTACATCAAATATGGAAAAACAATTACAAATACACAGAATGAATTAACAAAAGTACAATTGGCGGTCTTATCACTAAAAGCGATCTATTCCAGACAACCTTTGAATGGAGAGGTCAATAAATTAGAGTCATGTGAGATAGATGTACAACAACATGGTGAAACTGATAACTATGCGTTAATCTGCACAAACAATACAACAATCCAGTCATACTTAAATCTAGTTACAAAATAATAAACTATTAACAAACATATAAATATTATGATACAATAAATTAAAACTTATAATACATATAAATATTATGATACATATTTTTTTGATTTAAATAATATCATGTGGTTTGTTCTTAGAGTTACACTAATGACAAAAAAAGGAGTAGCCTTCTAGCTTCAGAATTAGAACTTTGGAATTGGGGTGGGAAAAAGATTGTAAAACAAAGGTCTTGGTCATGGGTCTCCAACCACATTGCCCACTAATCAGATCTGCAACAATCCTTAATCACATAAGTCACCTCTTATGATACATGCAGGAAGAAATGGGTTCCTTTAAGTTCTAACAAATTCTTAGCCAATACTACAAGTGAATGAGTAATTAACTAATTACATACATACATACATACATATACTCACGGCTATATTTCCCTAGAAGGGGTAACCAGAGCTACGGAATTATAAATTCCTCAGCCACTTTTGGAAGTTAAGTGGGGAAAAGATGGTAAAAATAAACCTGTATTTTTACCATCTTTTAATTAACTAATTACCATGCAGGTTTCCATTGTAGTAACATAATTTCAACTAACATTTATCAGACAAACTAATTTCCTTTCTTTTATTATAGAACCATATCTTTATGAAAAATAATTTATATATGTTCCATCAATACTTAAAAATTTTGCATATCTAATTTTACAAGTAGGCATTCAATATTTAATTTATCTTATGTTATTACATTAATAATAGTAACTGCAGTTTAATCTTGTATTTCTACAGGAATCGCCACTTGGACCTCGGTGATGTATCTCCTTCAAATGCTGCACATTTTATAGAAGCATTGAATAGTGATGTACAAGGAGTTCAGGTGGATTTCGATGATGGTCATTGCCCAACATGGAGGAACCAACTATTAGGGTACCATAACATATATCTTGCTGTAAATGGCAAACTGCAAGGAGCTCCATTAAGTATTGCCACATGTCCTATATTGATGCTTCGACCAAGAGCATGGAATATTGTTGATCATAATGTACTGGTATGTATGTGAAATGTATTTATATGAATAAAAATAATGTTGCTAAAATAAATAAATAAATAAAAATAATGTTGCTATGAGTGCATATTTACCTTATAATCATTTACATCACTTTTACACCATGATAAGTAAACCACACATGTGGCTTTAGGAAAGAAAATTTTGTAAGAAACAGAAGTCCTTAAATCTCATTTGCTAAGATTTTACTTTTTCTATGTTGCACCTCCCCTGACAAAGAGTCATTCAATATTTGTTGACAATTATTTTTACATACCTATTTATTAAATACTATTTTCCTCACGGACCTACATTAGATTTCATGAGAAAATTTTCAGTAATCACATTTTGATCACACTCTCTAAATGCTTAGAAATATACCATCGTTGTTCACGAGGTGGTGGGGACCATGTTCATCCAAAGTTGTATGTATCCGTCTTCGATCATATAAACCAAAGATGTCATATTCCATACAAATTCAACGCACAAAAGTGGACCGCGAGAATGACAAGACTGTTTGACAATTAAATATTTATTTTTCTTCAACTATCGACCTTACCGAATTTTCTAAAGACCTATTATTTATTGTAAGATCTAGCACGCGAGTGTCTGTGAAACCTTGCTTACCATTTAAAAAAGCACTGTTCGGCCGGGCCGTATTTCGTGCTTTGTTGGTTTATCTTTGGTGTATATGATCAAAGGTATCCGTATACTTTTTTTTATTTACTTTTAGTCAGATAACAATATAAAATTACCCATTTCAGATAAATGGTAAAGAACTAGCAGGACCATTAGTCGATTTCGCAATCCTCATGTTCCACAATGCTCAGCAGCTTTACCAGACTGGTTGTGGACCATTTTTCTACCTTTCCAAGCTTGAATCATCCTCAGAGGCAAAACTATGGAACAATATCTTCATATGGGCGCAAGAAAGACTCAATATTCCAAGAGGAACTATCAAAGCATGTGTCTTAATAGAGAACATTTTGGCAACGTTTCAACTCGAAGAAATATTGTATGAGTTGAAAGAGCATTCGTTGGGACTTAACTGTGGTATATGGGATTATTGCGGATCGATTATTGCCAAGTTTGGTTAGTACGTTTTTTTCTATTTGCCTCTGGTAATACACAATGTCACAGCTCATACATTTATGTACCGATGGACTCGATTCTGAACTGAATAAGATGATTTATCTAATAGTTCACCACGCTGGCCGGGCACGGAATAGCTGGGACCGACGGCTTAATTTGCTCTCAGAATCAGATGACTTAAGCCTGCAATATTCCTACAATATTTAAAGGCTGAAAAGTTATCTGATCGCTGTCGGATTTTGTTAAGCTTCGATGGTTTTCCCTATGAAGTAGCGTCACCATACCTGCTTGTGTCGATCAATTTACTCCTCGACTCAGCCTAACAACACGATTAAAATAAATCATACATACACATACGCACAGCTATAAATCCCTATTTTTTTATTTATTTAATTTGGACAAACAACAGAGAGGTGAAATCAGTCTGTATCCAGAACTGTTCATCACAGAATATTTACATTTCTATTTTATTATTCTATTTATGTAAGTGTAGTGTATCCAGAGCTTCGGAATTAGAAACTCATCAGCCCCTTTTGAAAGTTTAGTGGCGAATGAGAAAGAAATATTTATTTTAAATTGATAGTAAAATAAAGTGTAACAAATGTTCAGCCGTATCGCCCAACAATCACTATAAAACTCCAAACCCCTTAGCGACTCATCGCCTCTTACAACACCCGCAGGAAGAAATGGCTTAGTGGCATTCTAGAGACACGCCGAGATACATAAACTTAAAGACAAAACGGCGGTATAAATAACTTTGACAAAACTTTTAGGCGAGCAGCGTGAATTTCTTCTACCAGACCGAAATAAGTACGTCAATATGGATCGCCATTTCCTCAAAAGTTACATGAGACTGGTCATCCAAGTTTGTCACGACAGAGGAGCCATGGCCACCGGCGGAATGGCAGCGGCCATGCTTACCCCTGGGTCCGACGGATCAGATGAACAGTATGTAATAGTATAATGAGTTAAATTCCGGGGTCAGGTCTATAAAAATGCGTTTTTTTCAAAGCCATGTGGTTGCTCTATCAATGACGGCGAGGGAAACATCGCGGAAAAAACTACATCAAAATGTGTGTGTACCATTTTTTTTATAATAAACGCTTATCATATATGTAATCCTTAGAATATAGCTCTTTGCTTTATTTTAATTTCATAATTATTTTTGAAGTGATAAAAACAACTAGATACTCTGTGTTTATTTAAAAAGTGAATCTTTTGTCCGTAGGTATGTCAAACAAAGATTTAGTTGTAGCTCATACCAATTGATTTTTATTCTTTTAGTATTGGTTGTTATAGCGGCAACAAAAATACAACATCGTCATGAAGGACAATCTCTTAACAGGCTGACAGTCAGAGAAACACCGAATTCTTAGTAGTAGATTCACGTTTTATGTTTTTCTATAAAACCATTCAAACGCACACTTCTATGTATCTATAAATATCTTGTGACATCCTTAAAAAAATAGAGCTAGCGTTATGCATAACATTGAAAACGAAAAATACGCCAGACTTTACTCAGCAACGCAACAAGATAAAATATGTTTGTAATGTCCTATATTAATTTCATTGTTGTAATGTTCTAAATGATCACATCGAATACTATCAAAGGTCGAACAACCTTAACCTTCTAACTTCTTATCTCGAACAAATACGATATTGTATTATGATTATATTAGTTCGTGAACATGATAGTCCAGTGGGTAGAACACCCGCCCGAAAAACAGAAGGGCGTGAGTTCCAATCCTGGGACGGGCCTACACCAATTTGTCTTTTCTAAAGACATATGTGTGGTTAATTTATCATGGTTGCTAACGGTGAGGGAAAACATCGTGAGGAAACCCATATGGCTGAGTTGTACTTAGTCATGTGACAGTGTATTCGTACAAAACGGCGATAGGCCTGCCCCCTATCACGTGAGTACACTGTCTAAGCAAAACGTGGGTACCTTCTCTGGAAACTAGATGGCGCTTGCCATGTGAGTTCAGGAGTATTGGTACCTCTGCCAACCCCTTCGGGGATAAACGGCGTGAACGTTTATGATTATTATGTTATGTTTTATGTAGTTCGTGAAATAACAAAGTTTTAACAAACAAACAATAGTTATGCTTGGTTGTCAATATTAAGCTTGTGTGTTTCCTTAGGCCTCGGTCTCGAATTTTGCGGGCGGCGGAGCGGCAGCGGCGGCGGCGCGGGAGAGGGGCCATTTGCCTGCCCCCGCGCCGCTCCCGCGCCGCTGTTTTCGAGACCCGGTCCATTTGACGATACGCATAAGATCCTGCCGCTCCCGCTCCGCTTCCGCCGCCGCCCCGCTGCCCGCGGAATTCGAGACCGAGGCCTTAAAGTGCTAACAGACGATCGAACATGTACGGCGCGCACCATCGCACTGCGCGGTGCGCTCTAGCCTACAGACGGACGATCGCACTGTGCGCCCCGCACCATCGCACCGTGCACCGCAAGCGCTTCGAACCAGCCCGCACCAATATTAATAATAATTATGTGCGACGAACCACGCTACACACGTTCGTTTTTGGTACGGCCCGTACCACGAACACTGGTGCGCGCCGTACATGTTCGATCGTCTGTTAGCACTTTTATATTGTATGTGCGGTTAACTTATCAAGGTTATTACCGGTTAGGGAAAACATCGTGAGACAACTCACTTGCCTGAGTTTTACTTTGTCATGTGCGGGTGTACTCGTTCGCAAAGGCGGTAGACCCGCCCCCTATACCAGATTTACAATTAAACCAAAACTTGAATCACCATAACCAAATCTATTAGTACAATAGGCTATTTGAATGTAATAAAAATATACATTTCTTTGATTTCCTTAGTCTTAATATTTCATTTTTGGAGCAATATGTGATAATGCCAGATAAAAATATTGCATTATTTCACTAAAATCCGTGTTGTAAAATAAGTTAGTTAGGAGTATATGAGAAGGCGATATAATTTAGATATACCGACGCGACGATATGACCGTTTTTGGTTAGAAGAGTCGAGCTTTAAAGAGCTAGGACCGTAGTCGAACCCATTTATTTTTATTTGGTCTAGGATGGTATGTGGAGACCACGAGGGTAACATTGATTTTTAATATTAATTAACCTATTACGAATTTGATTGGCTTAACACCTACGGTTGGTCCTTAAATAGAAAGAAAGACATTTATTCGTTGTAACCGCGATAGCTCATTGGGTAGAACATCGCTTATCGTGCAGACGATGAAGTTTCAAATCTCAGGTCGGGCCTACACCAATTTGACTTTTCTAAAGTCATATGCGTGGTTAATTTATCACGGTTGTTAACGGTGAGGGAAAACATCCTGAGGAAACCCACATGGCTAAGTTGCACTTAGTCATGTGACAATGTATTCGTACAAAACGGCGAAAGGCCTGTCCCCTATTACGGTGAGTACACTGTCAAAGCAAAATGTGGGTAGGTACTCTGAACACCAGGTGACAATGTCACGTGATGTTCAACAGTATTAGTACCTCTGCCAACCCCTATGGGGATATTCACCGTGAAGGTTGAATTCGAGTTTGCGACATTTATCCGCTGCACAGAGAAAGCACAGATTTCAAACAATAAAAAGAGACATTCGTGTAGTAATAACATGATAGTCCAATGGGTAGAACACCCGCCTTTAAACAGACAAGCGTGAGTTCAAATCCCGGGTCGGGCCTACACCAATTTGTACTTCTATGGTCATATGTGTGGTTAATTTATCATGGTTGTTAACGGTGAGGGAAAACATCATGAGGAAACCCATATGGCCGAGTTGTACTTAGCCATGCGACGGTGTATTCGTACATAACGGCGATAGGCCTGCCCCCTATCACATGAGTACACTGTCTAAGCAAAACGTAGTTACCTACTTTGGACACTAGATGGCGCTGTCACATTGTTTATAAGTATGGGTACCTCTGCCAACCCCTTCGGGGATAAACGGCGTGAACATTTGTGTTTTAGTGAAGAAACTTTTGTGAAAATATTTTTAGTAAAATTCTCTCTGCTAAGCGAAACGGCACTGACTCAGTTAATTCTTAACTTAAAATTAACTTAGTAAATTCACAATGCGGATTTTCAGTCAGACATTTCGAGCATCACACCCAACGGAACACACCCATAAATATTTAGATAACAAATAAAGAAGAGATTTAAAATACAATAATATATAGACACGCAGCTTAAGAACAGAGAATTATAATACTTATTAAATAAATAAAACATAACAGAATTCAAATCAAGATATCTAGAATACATTCATAAATATCTAAAGTTTGCCCACCCCTATGTTAGTCTTTAAAAATCCATGTAAATTATACTTTATTTTTCAGGTCAGTTGAAGTAGTAACGAAAATCTTGAACGCTAAGATGAAAGAAATAGGCCATGGAGTTGATGGCTTCATGGTTTATGACACACGAGTGGTGCCCCATGTAAATGAGGTGAGGTTCAATACAGCAATGCCGTGTAGTGCCGGCTAAGAATGTCACTACTCCTTTCTACCCACGGGTGTCGTAAGAGGCGACTAAGGGTGTGGGGCTTTAAGTGGTTTTTGGGCGATGCGGTTGGAGACTCATCACCAAAGATACTTTATTTTTACCATCTTCTCCACTATTAACTCCCAAATGTGGCTGAGGAGTTTCTAGCTCTAAAGCTCTGGCTACCCCTTTCTGGGATTTATGGCCGTCAGTATATGTATATATGCATGTATTTTCAAAATCACTAAGCCACAGATTATGGTACGTTAAACACAAACGAATGAACTAAGTACCGCCCGCCGATAGCTTCTGCCTACCCCAGTGGTAACTAATGGTGTTATGGTAATATGTATTGGTTCTACAAAGATATGTGTACGCCTGAAAGTTACAAAATTATGCATCGATTTAAGATTATAGTTAAGTTTTTTGAAAATAATTTGTATCAAAATTATATTAGAGATTCATGTTAACGAACGCCCAGTGTACTAAATTTATGTATTTATGTAATTTATGAAACAACAATAGAAATCTACTACAAAATGAAAGTGTATTTCGAAAGTGTTATTACACGGTGATACATGCATACATACATATACTCACGGCTATAAATCCCTTAACGGGGTAGCCAGAGCTTTGGAAGGAGAAACTCCTCAGACACTTTTGGAAGTTGATTGGGGAAAAGATGGTAATAATAAATGTTATTGGTGACGGGTCTCCAACCACATCGCCCAAAAATGACTTAAAAAGCCCCCCTACCCTTAGTCGCCTCTGACGATCAGCCACGGGTAGAAATGGGGTAGAGTTACTCTAAGCCGACACTACACGGCTACACGGTGATATATCGCAAAAACAAATTAAAAGTCACTACGCTGAAATCAATCATTCGAATCCGTAGGGAGCCATGGTATGTGCATCTGGATCGAGGGCCCATTTTTTTATTATTTGTAAAACAAATTGAAACTTATAGGGAATTTACTTAAAATTAGTTAAAACTCATAGAACAGCCCCATAAATTTCTTAAATATGAATTAGAGATACTACGGGCGAATTGATTGGGCCCTCAGTTCAGACGTGCGCATAAAGTGGCATCGTCAAATCTCAGAAAGTACTATGTCCGAGTAAAGAATTTTTATTTTAAAATTTACTTAAGAATTAGCGACATGATAGTCCAGTGGGTAAGAACACCCGCCCGAAAAACAGAAGGGCGTGAGTTCCAATCCTGGGACGGGCCTACACCAATTTGTCTTTTCTAAAGTCATATGTGTGGTTAATTTATCATGGTTGCTAACGGTGAGGGAAAACATCGTGAGGAAACCCACATGGCTGAGTTGTACTTAGTCATGTGACAGTGTATTCGTACAAAACGGCGATAGGCCTGCCCCCTATCACGTGAGTACACTGTCTAAGCAAAACGTGGGTACCTTCTCTGGAAACTAGATGGCGCTTGCCATGTGAGTTCAGGAGTATTGGTACCTCTGCCAACCCCTTCGGGGATAAAACGGCGTGAACGTTTATGTTTATGTTATGTTACTTAAGAATTTCTTAAATTATTTAAGAAATTTACAATCCGCTAGAATATGGCTTTACAGATTTATGATAGTTTTATTTGGGCCCTCAATCCAGACGTTACTGTACACAGAGCCCTAGTTTACAATGGGTTCACATAAGGTAACACATAAATTGACTTTTATAATTTATAGTTGAACACCCCTATGAATTAGTTAAAAAGAAATAATGACATAAAAGAGATAATGGAATAGTATATAACAGTCGTTTTGTCGTAAAAACATATGAACTGAGGGCCTAAATATTTTCAATCTTATTGTTTAGGAACAACGTCCTTGTAAAAAAAAAATAGATCACCTGTTTTAAGTAATTCTTAACTAAAGTTTTTCATTTATTATTTTATTCTAAATGCCATATTTTAAATGAAAACTAATTTGCATTTTTTAAGTATAAGCAAAGGGTTAGGGTAACCATGGTTTTGTTTATTTTTCTACTATCCTCATCAAGGCGGTATTTTTAAGCGACTAAGATTTTATTTATTACTTGAGAGGTGTACATTCTGTGTACTAAGTATCGGGAATTTGTCAATAAAACAAAAAATACAAATTATTCATCTAAATTTATTTTATCGCCTTCAAAGTAGGCCCCATCGCTTGCAATACAACATCTCCATTGCTTCACCCAGTCTTCCATACATTTTTCATTGGCTATTTGCGGTATGGCCTTTAGCTCATTTAGCGAATTTTCTTTTATGGCTTCTATCGACTCAAAACGTTTTCCTCGAAGTGGCAATTTTAACTTGGGAAATAAAGAAAAGTCAGACGGAGCCATATCAGGTGAATACTGTGCTTGCACGAGAACTTTTGTTGAATTTTTCGCTAAAAACTCTTTCACTATAATGGCTGTGTGTGATGGTGCATTATCATGGTGCAGCATCCATAAGTTGTGTTGCCACAAATCTGGACGTTTTCGGCGTACACTCTCACGCAAACGCTTCATGACGCCTAAATAATATTCTTTATTCACTGTTTCTCCCTCTGGAAGGAATTCGGAGTGAACCTGAATTTTCCGTTTTTTTTTTCTGGTCTTAGTTATGTATAATTACTTATATGAAAATGTGTAGGTACTATATCTAATCTATAATTAAGCAGTACCTACTACACTAATGTTAGTTATAATTATAAGTAAAATATTTGTTTATAAAGAATTAACTAAAATAAAGTTTGTTTAGTAGTATTTGTTTTTGTGTCCTACGTGTCCAAAGAACATCATGGAAACCCTAACCCTTTGCTTATACTTAAAAAATGCAAATTAGTTTTCATTTAAAGTATGGCATTTAGAATAAAATAATCTAGAAAAACTTAAGTTAAGAATTACTTAAAACAGGTGATCTATTTTTTTTTACAAGGACGTTGTTCCTAAACAATAAGATTGAAAATATTTGGGCCCTCAGTTCATATGTTTTTACGACAAAACGACTGTTATATACTATTCCATTATCTCTTTTATGTCATTATTTCTTTTTAACTAATTCATAGGGGTGTTCAACTATAAATTATAAAAGTCAATTTATGTGTTACCTTATGTGAACCCATTGTAAACTAGGGCTCTGTGTACAGTAACGTCTGGATTGAGGGCCCAAATAAAACTATCATAAATCTGTAAAGCCATATTCTAGCGGATTGTAAATTTCTTAAATAATTTAAGAAATTCTTAAGTAAATTTTAAATTAAAAATTCTTTACTCGGACATAGTACTTTCTGAGATTTGACGATGCCACTTTATGCGCGCGTCTGAACTGAGGGCCCAATCAATTTGCCCGTAGTATCTCTAATTCATATTTAAGAAATTTATGGGGCTGTTCTATGAGTTTTAACTAATTTTAAGTAAATTCCCTATAAGTTTCAATTTGTTTTACAAATAATAAAAAAAATGGGCCCTCGATCCAGATGCACATAGCCATGGTACCTCGTAGACCTATACCGGCCAGCGCAGCGTCTTGTCTTGCGCATCATGCGTGCGTGTGAATTTCGTTGAGTTATTTTAAAATTGTAGTATGTGAAAGTGATGCCAAGTACAGTTTTGATACGAGGGCGGTTCAATAAGTCCGTGACTTTTGGAATAAAACACATATTTTTTAATTAAAAAATTATTTTATTTTTCAACGTGCTCTCCCTCCCTCTCCCTTGAGCTCTATACACTTTGTCCAACGCTTCTCCAATTTTTTTATCACTTCCAAAAAAAATGATTTGTCGAGGTCCTCAAAATAGGCTTTTGTTTGCGAAATGATTTATCATTCGAGTCAAATCTTTTCCCACCTAGTCATTTCTTCAGGTTTGGGAATAAGTAGTAGTCGCTCTGAGCCAAATCTGGAGAATAGGGCGGATGAGGGAGCAATTCATAGCCCAATTCATGGATGTTTGCCATGGCAACTGCACATGTGTGCACCCTTGCATTGTCTTGGTGGAGAAGAACTTTTTTCTTGGCCAAATGAGGTCGGATTTTTTTCAAATCGTCATTGAATCGGTCCAATAAGTTGGCATAATATTTCCCATTGATTGTTCTTCCCTTTTGTTGGTAGTCAATGTGGATTATCCCGCGTGCATCCCAAAAAATAGTCGCCATAACTTTATTGGCTGACAAACCCAACTTGGACTTCTTTCGCGCCGATTCACCCTTAGAAACCCACTGTTTTGACTGTTGTTTGGTCTCTGGTGTGTTGTGATAGACCCATGTTTCGTCCACGGTTACAAAACGGCGCAAAATATTGCGATTAAACAACGCCAAACCTTCCTGTGAAGTTGTTACACGATGGCGTTTGTGGTCGACTGTGAGCAAACGCGGCACACAGATAGATTAGATAGATTAGATAAATGGTTTCCGCAATTGGTCACTACAGGGCCATTTCACGTGGGCCACGGCCGTCATTCTATCCACCCGAGCTCCATCCAGAAGTCAACTAGTTGTGTAATATGTTTTAAGTGATTTGTCATACTACCTGTGTTTTCCAAGTTGGTGTGGCGTTGGTCGTTCAAGGTGTTACACTCGAACATTACATGATTTACCGTCTCTTCTGTCTTCATGCAGGCTCTGCATAGTGGGCTGTCTGTGATTCCTAGTGTAAAGTAGTGTTTGTTTAGTGAGCAGTGTCCCGTTATGATACCTGTAACCATTCGTAGTTTTCTCCTGTCTAGGTTCAAGAGTTTTCTAGTGAGCTGTGGATTCAGGTTCGGCATTGCTTCTTTGGATTGTCGGCATTCTGAAAGGGCGCGCCATATTACCTTGTGTTGTTCTTGTGTTCGTTCCCTTAGCCACGTACGATATTGGTTGTATGGGATTGGTATGATAGGTTCCGGTCCTTCTATTGTGTTGCTGGATCCTCTGCGGGCCAGTTCATCGGCCGCGTCATTTCCAAGCGAATTACTGTGTCCTTTTATCCATTGCAATGTGATGTTGTTTTCCTTGGATATACTTTCAAGTGACTCGTGACATTGTAGTATGATTCCATTATTGGTTTCGTTGTTTTTCAGAGCGTACAGCACTGCTTTGCTGTCTGACAGTATTCTGATGTTTGTATTTTCAACTTTTCTATTTATTATGGCTGTTGTTGCTAGGAGTAGACCTATACATTCAGCTTGATAGACACTATTGTGTTTTTCCTAGCGTTGAGTATGTCTTGATGTTGAGGTCGTATGAGAAGGCTCCTGCCCCTGTTCCCTCATTTGTTTTCGATCCGTCTGTGTATATTCTCAACTCTTTTATGTTGGGGTGGTCGTTTGGTTCTTCCTCAAGATTGACTTGATAGTGTTTGTTGAAGATGTATCTCTTTTGTATTCTGTCGCATGGCCCTGCCAAAAGGGGTTGATATTCCATTGCCTCTGCCATGATTGTTGTATGTTTTATTCTGGAGTCTTTACTTAATGTTTTGTTTCGATCTAATCTGATGGTGGCCATTGCTGCTTCTTGTTGTATGTAAAGATGTAAGGGAGGCAGGTTGAACATTACTTGTAGAGCAGCTGTTGGTGTTGTTTTCATGGCTCCTGATATTGCTATGCATGCCATTCTTTGTACCTTCTCTAGGTCTTTTTGGCATGTGCTCAGCACGGTTCTTGGCCACCAGACCAGGGCACCGTATGATATAATTGGTCTTATTACTGTTGTATATAGCCAATGTGTGATGCGTGGGTGTAAACCCCAGTTCTTTCCTAGTATCTTTTTACATTGCCATAGTGCTATTGTGGCTTTCTTTATTGTGTTTTCTAAGTGTTTGTTCCATAGTAATTTGCTGTCTAGTGTGACTCCTAGGTATTTAACCGTCTTCGATAGAGTTAGCGTTGTGTTGAATAGTTTTGGTGGGTCTGAAATGTTTATTTTGGTCTTTTTCGTGAAGAGTATCATTTCTGTTTTGTTTGGATTCACGCTGAGCTGTTGTTCTTCACACCACTTTTCTACTATTTTAAGTGCGTGATTCATTTGGTTTGATATCGTGTTTTCGTTTTGCCCGTCTATAAGAATTACAATGTCATCTGCATAGCCGACGGCATAGTATCCCTTGTTGTTAAGTTGCCGTAGGAGATCGTCTACCACTAGGTTCCAGAGGAGTGGGAATAGTACACCACCTTGGGGGCATCCTCTCATTACTCGGGCTCTGGTTACTTCGTTTAATTCGACTTGTACAGCTCTTTGTCCCAGCATATTCCCGATCCATTTTCTCATGGTAGTGTCAATATTGTATCTTTTAAGTGCTGTATTTATGCATTGAAAGGTGGTCTTGTCGAATGCTCCCTCTATATCTATAAGTACAGCTAGTGTCATAAGCTTTTGACTCATTGCTATTTCTATTTTTGACACCACTTCATGTAGAGCTGTTTCTGTAGATTTGCCTGCAGTATAGGCATGTTGTCTTTTGTGTAGCGGCTTGGCTTTAAGTGGTCCATCTCTAATATATCTGTCGCATAATCTCTCAAGTGTTTTGAGTATGAAAGATGTTAGGCTTATCGGTCTGAAGGACTTGGCTTGCTTGTAGTCTGTCTTCCCTGGTTTTGGTATGAAGGTGGCTTTCACTTCCCTCCAAGAGGGTGGAATGTATCGATGCGCGAGGCATGCCTGAAAGATATCTAATAGCCATTGTGTTATGCTAGTCTCCGCCCATTGTAGAAAGGCAGGGATTATACCGTCTAAACCAGGGGATTTGAAGGGTTCAAAGGTGTTTATGGCCCAACGAATGTGGTCTTCAGTGACTATTTTGTTGGCTGTTTTCCAGTCTTCTGGTGTGGGTTTTGTATGATTTATTTCCCATGTGTTTTCGCTTTCGTTCTCGATGTGACAATCGGGGAAGTGTGATCTTAGGAGTTCTGCACACGTTTCTTGGTCTGTACCTGTGTATGTTCCATCAGGCTTCTTAAGTGTGCTCAGGATTTTCCTGTCGTCGGTTTACAGTATTTTCCTAACTCTGTTGGCTTCGTTGTTTCTTTTGATTGTTTCTGTGTATTCTTTCCATGCTTTCCTTTGGCATGCTCTGGTGTCTTTTTTGTACTGATCTCGCGCTGCCTTGAAGGTTTCCCATGCTTGCGGTTGTCTTATATGCTTGGCTCTATTGAATAGTTTTCGTAATTCTTGTCTTTGTTTTTCTAGTTTCTTATTCCACCACTTGTCCTTTGGTTCGCCGACGCGTACCTGTGTTAGGGGACAACTGGTTTCATATGAATTTATTATGGAATTAGTAAGAATACTTACGTTAATGTCTATTTGGTTGGTATCTTCTTTCATTACCTTTCGTTCGTGTTTTGCTAGTTCGGATTCGACGAGGTTTCTGAAAGTGGTCTTGTCGGTACGCCGTGGATTGCGCCGTGGCTCTGGTGGTTTGATGTTGTAGTCGATGTTAAAGCATATCCATCTGTGATCAGATAAAGATAATACCTCAGTACAAACTCTCCAATCTGTGGACATTGAAAAAGCTTGGTTAGTGGCAAAAGTGGCGTCTACTATGGTTTGTCCTCTGGATGTTACCCAAGTCGGTTCTGAGCCTACATTGAGTATGTTCAGGTTAGTGGTGAGTAAGTAGAGTGATAATTCATCTCCTCTCTTGTTTGAGTCGGGGCAGCCCCACATTGGGTGATGTGCGTTGGTGTCTGCGCCTATTATTATTTCGTATTTGTGTGTGTCTACATACTTTACCAGGTCTATCATTTCCGTAGGAGGGCAGTCTGCGTCTGCGTCCCCAGGCATGTAGACTGAAGCTAGTATAATGTCTGCGGTGCCTTCTTCTTCGTCCTTGACCCCGAGTCTTAAGGTTGTTAAATCTCTGGAGCAGAATTGAGATAAAGGCATAGTGTAGTAGTGTTTAGGTACATATATGCATGTTCTTGGTTGGTCTGTGATATTTGTGTTAAGAATTAGCTTACCTCCAATATTACTGAGTCCACATATTCTGTTGTCTCGCACCCATGGTTCTTGTATTAGTGCGATGGTGTTGTTATTTTTCTCCAGTTCTCGTCTGAGTGTAGTTGTAGCTATTCTGCTATGCTGGAGATTTGCTTGTATTATTTTTATTTTATGTTTATTGTTTCCTTCATTGGGTTTGGCGCTGTTAGGTTGAGTGTTTGCTCGCTTAGTCGGAGAGAGTGACATCGCAGGGCTCGTTTAATCCTAACTCTGTCTCAATGTCTTCTGGCTCGTCTTGTCTTGGCGAGGAGTGCAGTATCCAATCTTCGGCTCGCTTCTGCTCTGTCAAGGCCATATCTGCTAACCTCTCTGTTTCCTTTTGGATCTCGCACATTTCGCTCCATTGGTGTCGATTTTTCTGTCTCGGGTTCCGGTGGCACGTCAGTTAGCTTACCCTTGTTCAGGAAGCGGACGTATATAGTGCCAGTAAGGTAATGTACCCGCCGCTCCCTCAGCATGAGCTTCTTGACCTCATCCGGGTGGAGGTGGAGAGTAATGTACATACCCTTCCACTTCCCCTCGGTCGAGGTCGTCGCCCTGCTTACGTGCCACTGTTTCTTGTCGTAATGGGGGTTTTGGCCAGCCAAGACTTTTTTCAGACGCTGTAGGTCCCTGTTGTATTTGGGGACAAATAACACGCATCGTACCCTATTGGGTACATCAGTCTGGCTGACCACCCGGAGTGTTTCGGCTTCATTGGTCCACTTGATTTGTTTGACGTTCTCTTGTAGCCATGTTTTGGCGAAATTGTCCTCACACCATGTTCGCAGGACCCCGTCGATCACGATTGGAAAACCGCGGAATCGGGGCATCTGCGTCTCACAGTCGAAGATCAATTCCGACAGTTGGTCGTTAATCCACTCACCTTCACTTGCGGTCAGGTCACGAGGTGGGTTGACACAAATCGCCAAGCTCAGGTCGGAGGCGTGGGTTTTGGCAGCGGTCGCGTAGTTCTTCTGCTGTCCGGTTTGTTGGCTTCCCGTTCTTGGTCGTTTGGGGTCTGGTTGCTTTTGAGCTGGCGAGATTGTGTCATTCGGACGTTCTCTTTTGCTTGTTGATGGTTCTGGATTGGTGCGTGTCTTGTCTGGTTGGTTTGCTTCTCTTTTCCAAAAGTTGTCTTCCGCGTCGCCTACGGTATGGTCTGTCACTTTTATGAGGGTTTTCTTCTTTTCGGGTAATACTACCCTGACGAGGCGACCCTTGCCGGCGGCGACCATCACCCTCGCCACGTTCCACGTCACGGGAGTGACGTGGTTCGCCTTGAGGGTGGGAGCCTGCCGACCTGGGTCTCTCATCAAGGCGTGAACGTCCGACGCTTGAGTGCCTTCTCTGTCTCTCATCTTGTCTTGAGTAAGCCCTTTCCTCTGGTGGTTGCTTAGGTTTGGGTCTTCCTTCTTCGTGTCTTTTCTTGATAGCTTTGGCGCGGGGTACAACCCTTTGCCAGCTGTCGTCAGTGTAGGGGTCAGGTTTGCATGTCGCTGAGGTAGTCGAAATTGCAGTTTGTTCATGACTTGTTGACGCTAAGGCAGCTGTGTCTTGTTTTTTCGGCGCTGAGGCAGCCGGATTTTGTTTGTTTGGTGGCGCTGAGGTGTAATATGCCGATATTGCAAATAAGTAAAACATGTGTAGCAATAAGTAAAGTGCTTAGTTGTGTAAGTTAAAATGTAAGCGTTTATTGTATTTTATATTCATTCAATATACGGACATAGTGCAATGAAGATCTTTTAATAAAATAACCTCCTATCTTCACGACCACAACACACAACATATTACATGGCGACCCTGCCAGTAGCACTGTAGGTTAGTGCTGAGGAAAAGTGAACATAATATTCATATATCAATTAATTTACGGCTGGAGCAACAATGGGAAAATCATATTCAAAAAAAGAAACAATTATTGCACAAACTGCAAGTGACGCTAGTGCGACGCAGAAGACAGGCAATTTGAGCGCTACTGAAATATTGAATATTGTACTGTTTATTGGTTTTGTCACCGCCATCATGGTTTACGTAGTGAAGAAATGCAAAAAAAGTGTAAAAAAACCATTCGAAAAGAACTCAACAGAGCTGCTATAGCCAATGCAGTTTCTAGACCGGACATTTCAACGATCGCATAACATTGTTTTGGACGTCCGCGCCGGGTGCCGGGAGCATAAGTACGGGGTCAATCGATCATACGAAGGGCGCTGGGAGCTCGTGTACGGAACCAATTGTTGCATGAAACTGTCTGCTGACAAGGCGTGAATATGTTTTTTCTTATACGGTAAACTATAACAATTTCATTCATTTTGATTATTACTACATCTTTTTTTTGTTATGGCAAGTAACTTAACTACTTTACGCGATAGTTTAAAATATTTGAATGAATATTTAGTTAAATTAGGACCAGAAGGGCGAAAAAAAAACTTAGGGTTACAAAAGTTACAAGAAGCTAATGTATTGTACACCCAATTAGAGGGTATTTTGTCTCAAATAGTTTTAGAAGTAGATAAATCTGAGATATGCGACGAAGAAGTTGAAGTAGTGAATAGGTTATTAATTAATGAGATAAGAACAATTTATAGTTACATTTGTAGTTTGTTTAGAGAAAAAGACAAGGTTGAGAATATAAATAAATCCGTCACGATGTCTAGTAATAATTTTGACATTAAGACGGTAATTGTCCTTTTACCATCAATGACTGATGATGAAAATCTCACGAAAGCGTTAATCGATGGAATAGAGTTGTACGCCAGTTTGATTTCGGAAAGTTCTAGGCAACTACTTATTAATTTTGTTTTAAAAACGAGATTGTCTCCTGGTGCTAAGCTACGACTTAAATCGACCTATTCTAATGTCAGCGATTTACTCATAGATATGAAAAAAAATCTTTTACAAAAGAAATCGGCAGTAGCTATAGGGCCAGCGCTGACCGCCGGCATGGCATGGCATGACATGGCAAAGGATTTCGGTACAGATATAGCATTTTTAATCTTATTACCATGAGTATAGAATTCATTTTACTTCATTTTGACACAACGATGCCGACGTTCTGTCCTACCGCGGCCTCCCTCGGCATCGTTGTGTCAAAATGAATTCTATATGCATGGCAATAAGATTAAAAATGCTGTATCTGTACCGAAATCCTTTGCCATGCCATGCCATGCCATGCCGGCAGTCAGCGCTGGCCCATACAGTCACAGTTATTTAGTGCTAAACAAGGTCACCGTTCAGTAGAATCTTTCGGTTCTAATCTGGAAGATTTATTTGTTAACCTTACGCTCGCCCAAGCTGACGGAGACGAGCAGAAGTATGATATTTTACGGCCTTTAAATGAAAACATAGCTATTAAGAGATTTTCTGATGGTTTGAGTGACCGCAGGCTCAGTACGATAGTAGCATCACGCTCGTTTAGTACCCTCCCCGAAGCGATCAGATGCGCTATTGATGAGCAGTCGTTGTCCGTGCAGGATAACTCTGTTATGCATTATAGGGATCAGACATATTATAATAAGCCATTTAATAACGCTTCAAAGGGTAGACAGCCAGCGAGACAACATAGGTATCACACCAGTGAAATAGAACAAGTAAATGCGCGTCAGCATTTAGCTTCAGCAGCGCGTGGTTCAACGTACGCTAACGCGCGCACAAATTCATTTCGCTCACGGGGCTTTATTCGCAAACGTAATTATCAACCTTTACGACATTTCTCAAATGAACCTGGCAGAGAACAAGAAAACCAGTTTTTTCGTGACTAATGAGTCCGATAATCATGTTTTGAATTTTAATAATAGTAGTACGGTTAGTTTTTATGTTCAAAAATTCAATTTAAATTTATTAGTAGATAGTGGAGCCAGTTTATGCGTGTTAAAATATGAATGGTTGCGTAATAAACCCGATCTTTTGAAACTGATGGTACGCGATCGTATCGTTATTAAGGGAGTTAGTGGAAAATTAGAATCGGTAGGATATGTAAGGTTAAATTTAGAATATGACGGAATATATTTAAAGGAAACATTCTACGTATTTAAGAATATGACATGTAGTACTTGTGGTATTTTAGGAGAAAACTTTTAAAAAAAATATAAAGCCATTATTAATTATTCAAATGATACTTTAGAGTTACATCAGGGCAACGAGAAAGTTAGTTTAATGATAAATGATAAAAATACTACGTATCGACATTTAATCCCAGCTCGGTGTGAGGTCATACGATATATTCCGACGACACTGTCTGAGGACTGTGTTATATTGTCAAAAGAATTAGAAAAAGGTGTTTATGTCGCAGGGATGATTGCGAAACCAGAATATGGTAGAATCCCTGTACGTATATTAAATACTACTAATGAGGAACTTTTCATAGACTTTTATGATATAGGTCTTTATAGCTTAAATCATTTTGATATATGTAGTTTAAATGAAAATAGAATAAGCGTAGACAGAGTGAAGACATTATTTGAATTATTAAATCTGTCAAACTTCTGTGACATAGATCAACTCAACATAGAAAGAATCTGTGCAAAATATGCTGATATTTTTCACTTACCAGGTGACAAGTTGACGGTCACAAACTTAATGCAACATAAGATAGCCGTTCAAGATAACGTTACGCCAGTATATAGTAAGCCTTACCGGACTCCATTTGCCCTCAGAGGTGAGGTACAAAAACAAATTGATGAAATGTTACGAAACGATATAATTGAGGAAACAAATTCATCGGAGTGGTCCAGCCCCGTTTTGTTAGTACCTAAAAAATGTGATAGAACGAATGAAAGAAAATGGAGACTTGTAGTAGACTATCGGCAATTAAATAATAGGATAAAAGATGACAAGTTTCCCCTGCCAAACATTACTGACATTTTAGATTCTCTTTCGGGCAGTATTTATTTTTCAAAATTGGACCTCAGTCAGAGTTATTTTCAACTGAATTTAGAAGAAAATTCTAGAAAATACACGGCGTTTCAATTAGATAAAATGTATCAAGTATCTTTAGATCCCGAATCGCGCAACTACACCGCTTTTACTACGGATAAAATGTACCGTATGAAGCGTTGCCCGATGGGTTTGAAAACCAGCCCTAGTGTGTTTTCTCGATTAATGACTGTAGCCATGTCTGGGCTCAATTATAATAAGTGTTTTATATACTTAGATGATTGTATAGTGATAGGAAAATCCATTGAGCACCATAATAATAATTTAGTTACAATATTTGAAAGATTACGAAAAGTTAATCTTAAATTAAACCCATTAAAGTGCGAGTTTCTGCGCACTGAAATTGTTTATTTAGGTCACAAAATTACGTCGAAAGGCATTTTGCCTGATCCGGAAAAATATGTGACATTACGAAATTATCCAACACCGACAGATGTCGGCGAAGTAAAACGCTTCGTTGCATTTGCCAACTACTATCGTCGGTTCATACCGAACTTTGCAAAAATTGCTTACCCATTAAATTATTTATGTAAAAGTAATGTACCTTTTGTATGGTCAAATGAATGCCAAAATGCTTTTGAAACTTTAAAGTTCGCATTAATTAACCCACCAGTATTACAGTACCCCGATTTTTCTCCCTCAAACCGCTTTGTATTACACACGGATGCATCAAAAATGGGGTTAGGTGCTGTATTATCGAATGGGAATGGTCATGTAGTAGCTTATGCTAGTAGGAATCTGAAAATAGCCGAAACACGCTATCCTATCATAGATTTAGAATTGTTAGGTATAGTGTGGGCGGTTAGGCATTTTAGACCGTATTTATATGGCCGAAAATTTCTTATCAAAACCGACCACAAACCTTTGATTAATTTATTTAGTATTAAGGATCCTTCAAGTAGGTTAATGAAGTTTAGATTATACTTAGAGGAGTATGACTTTGAGGTTGAGCATGTACCGGGTCGAAGCAACGCAGCTGCAGACTAGGCTTGGGTAGATCCAGCTCCGCGAGGGGATTCGAATCACCAGGTTCAGGCTCAGTTCCGGTACTGAATCCTCTTAACCGGGCCGGACCGCTTATCGAATCCGGCTCGGTTAAGAAATTCGGAACTGAATCAAACAACCAAAAAATACCACGCTTACTTCGCGGAACGTAACGATTGCTGTTGACATACATGTAAAAATCAATTTACTCATATGTATAATGATTCTGTTTGTATACAGGCTAGGTTCGCTAACATACAAATATCCATATGTAAAAAAAAAATATATATTTAGAAACATCTTAACAACATCTTATAACAATATCTACACATAAATATATGCAAATCAGAAAGTGACACAACATAAAACACTATCATATTTATAATATCACTATAAACACCATTATTTATGAAAATATTGATAAATCTATTAACCCAGATAAGCCTGAAACTATATTTTTCAAAAAACATTGTAAACTTTAGTATTATTTGGATAAAAAGACCCTAAATATCATGTAAAAAATATAAAAAAAATAAATGCCTGAACGATTTTCAGGAAAATGACCGTCCTAAATATAGGACAGTAGGATAATAGGCAGTAAATATTTTTTGAGAAAATGAAGACAAGGCTGGTATCAATAAGTTTAATTAGAAAAAAAACGACCATACAAACGGTTTATTTTCATAATAGCGTGAGGTTTGTACACTCACGATTGTAAGTTAGGTGTAAGGAATATCAAAAATAATTAAGTGTGATAGGATTCAAAGCATTTGACGCATAATCCAATATCACATTTTTTGCAGCGAGTCAAACATTTTTTGTGACATTCACGGCAGCGTGTCTGTTTTGATTGAGGAATAACCAAATGATTTATTTGATCTTTTCGACTATCGGCATGTTCATGTTGAGAAGGTCGACTTAGGCCTCTTTTTCCAACCTTACGGTTTGATTCTATCAGAGCTGTGGCTACTCTTCTTCAAAAGCTTAGGTGATCAAGTTTTCCTTGGTTTTGCTTCTACAATTGCCAAGCATTATGTTCCGCAAGGTCAATCATATGAGCCAGTAATGGCATGTACCATTTCTTACCTCTTATGCCGATTCGATAATGTGATATATTTTCGTCAGACCGATCCACACCCCCCCATATGTTTATTATATACTGAGACCAGCTGCGGTTCTTGTATGACAATGTTTTTCTTTTCCAATCATAGGGTTTATTCCAACGGCATTCGATGCAATACTAAAAATGCAAATCTAGATTATCGTTAACATGTAGGTGGCGAAATATGAAGTCAAATCTATCTCTTGACATAGCAGAACTGACCAACTTTTTGAATCAGGGGAGTTTTCCCAATACATTCTTCTCCTAGGGAGGCACGAATACCCACTTACTAGTGATATACCAATAAAGCACTTCATGTCTTCAGCGGTAATATCTCCCAGCAAATTTTTTTTAATATTTGTTGCTTTCGGTTACCGATAAAGGTATCACGTCAGCTTTTATAAAATTTTCAAACCACTCGATAGGACGCTTATTCTGAAAAGCACCCTGAAATACAGGCCACTGAACGGGAGACTTTTCTAAGTCCTGTTTTTTCCAAGCGAACGTACGTTTTCGTTTAGATGGACCTGGAGCAGGTTCTTCATCAGTGTCACTTACTGCATCCGCGCCTTGTATTGAAACTTCTGAAGGTTGAAGCAATATATTTCGTGGCAAATTATTCAAAGTCACGTTATCCTCTTCCCCCGAATCTTCATCGGTAGGACAATCAGGATCAACAGGAGGTGGCAAAATACATATTGTTCTTTCCCTGGTATCCTCTTCATCATCGCTCAAATTCTTCAAAGCATTTATAATTTCATGCGCTGCTAACGGTCTGTAAAGAGAAATACCGGTATTATCCTACTGTCCTACATATAGGTCACTCCTAATAATGACGTAATATCTCAATCGCTATCATTATGTTATCAATCATTACTTTTTAACTATAAAGCAAGACATACAAACAATAGAAAAAGGCAAAGAAAAACATATTAGTAAAACAAAAATCTCAAATTTTACATACCTGTGATGAGACATATCTGGAAGTTACTTTATTTCACAATTTTCACTCAAATATCTTCTAAAAATTAGTAGAAATCTATTATTTTAGTATTTTTATCGGAAAGCACACAATATGTTTACTTCAAATCAGTCTTAATTTATATTTTCAATGCAGTGGGTAGTTTGAAAAGAAATATTTTGTTGACCGACCTATATGTAGGACGGTAGGCTTATCTGGGTTAAACAAAATTGGCAAACAAAGAACAAAAAAGGACAACTCTCTTTTCGTCTCTGTCTCCCTAGTTCAAATTGTATTACATTCTTGTCTCGCTCTCACATTCAGCAAGCAAAGCAAATGTAACGGTAATAATCGAACCGATCCTGAACCTGATGCCTGAGCCTGTTGTTCGAAAACAATAAAACCGAGCCGGTGCGGAGCGGCCCGGTTAAGCGAACCTGCACCTGATAAGAAAGAGTGGGGCCGGTTAGGCCAATCAGGCTCACGCAGGGATTCGAATCATTTGAATCCACCGAGCCGGACCTACACACGGCTACTGCAGACGCGTTGAGTCGACTTCGGATGACAAGCGAAGATCTTAAAGATCTCTCTGAAGCAAATATTTCTGTTTTGACTCGAGCTCAAACTAGGAAACTCACAAATAGTGACCAATCGTGCTCGCGCAGCACTTCATCCGCGTCCAGGCCTGATCAACCTTTGGCGGTAGAAGTACTAAAAGAGCCAAATAATATTAATCAATTAATATTTTCTACACATTTTGAATATGATATAAAACAGTATAAGAATGAATATACTTTATCACTTTGTAAACATTGTGCATACGTGCCGTCGCAATGTGCGATATATCTAAACACCCGATCGTTTTCTACCGTAGAGGTGCTAGCGAGGGATTTAGATGAATTATGTAAGAAAATGCGCATCAAAGAGTTGCTTATTATAAAAAGTAGACACAACCAGTTGCATATAAAAAATCTCGTTAGAACGATAAAAAGGGAAAACATTGAATCCTTAAATTTCATAATAACTAAAGATGTAATACGAGTAAGTAGCAACGATGAAAAGAAAATAATTTTGAATGATTTTCATATTTTGCCCACCAGTGGACATGCTGGTGTGAATAGAATGTTAAATAATATTAAAAAATATTATTTTTGGCCAGGTATCAGTCGTGACGTAATGAATTACGTAGCCAAGTGTAAACAATGTCAGTTTCAAAAACATAGTAATAATTCGATTAGGGAACCAATGGTAATTACTGACACTCCGGGTTCGTCTTTAGGTAGGATTAGTTTAGATATTATGGGACCGCTAGAGATAGATAATAATAATTTTAGGTACATTTTAACAATACAGTGTCATCTAACGAAGTACGTAGAGGCATACCCGTTGCGTTACTAAAGACTCGGTAACAGTTGCTAGGTCATTCGTAGACAATTTTATTTTAAGATTCGGAATACCACAGGAAATTTTGACAGATCAGGGAACTGAGTTTATATGTAGTGTTATGTCGGATATTTGTAAGTTACTTAATATTAAAAAAATAAATTCAACCGCTTATCACCACGAAACTATTGGTGGGTTAGAAAATACACACAAGTCTTTAGGAGCATATCTCAGAATTCATAAACATAAACATAACATAAACATAAACGTTCACGCCGAATATCCCCGAAGGGGTTGGCAGAGGTACTAATACTTCTGAACATCACGTGACTTTGTCACCCGGTGTTCAGAGTACCCACGTTTTGCATGGACAGTGTACTCAGAATTCAGTGTAAAAATAATTCAAATTGGAGCGATTGGTTACCATATTGGTGTTTTTCTTTTAATAACACAGTACACTCTGAGACAAAATACACTCCTTATGAGTTAATGTTTGGAAAACCGTGTAATATACCGAGTAACCTATCTCATCATTTAGAACCATTGTATAGCTATGATGACTACCCTTTAGAGTTTAAGTATAGAATTCAAAAAGCACAACTGGATGCACGCAACAATCTTATGGAAAGCAAATGTCGACGAAAATGTATTTTAGATAATAAAACAAATCCAATTTTGTATAAGAAAGGTCAGTTAATATTAATTAAAAACTATGTAGGAAACAAATTAGATAATCTTTTTGAAGGCCCTTATAAAGTAGTTCAGGATATGTCACCAAACGTAAAAGTAATTAAAAACAGTAAAGAATATATTATACACAAAAATAATATAAAGTTGCTGTGTAGTGTCGGCATAGAATAGCACTACCCCATCTCTTCCCGTGGGTGTCGTAGAAGTCGACTAAGGGAAAAGGGCTTTTTTCATCTTCGCCCCTACACCAATCCAAGGTCTGCCGTGCCGAGGGATGCGTGGCCAGGGGTGAGCCTGGTCGTTAGCGTGCCGCCGTCCCGGAGCCTGGTGAACTCCGGGTACTAAATAACCTTACCTAGTCAAGCGGGGCTCTGGCTAGGCGGACAGTATATTTCCCTTGCTTAACGTGGGAACCGAATGTGTTTAGAAACTACAATTAAACGCGGTGGCGGCGATGTGGCTCGCCACTCATCACGCCGTGGTTCCTCACGGGGCGAAAAGTGGGCTAAAGAGACCCGCTTTAGTACGATGAATGTGTGTGGAGGGATGCATGAAAAATTAGATGAAGTATGTTTGATTATGGAAGAAAGAAAACTAGATTTTCTGTGTGTAAATGAAACGAAGCGCAAGGAAAAAGAGGTTTCACAACTTGGCCCATTTACAGCTATCTGGTCGGGAGTTGCCGAGAGTGACAGAGCTTGCCAAGGCGTGGGACTTCTGATATCTGAAAGGATGGCTAAGTGTATGAAAGATTATGCGTGTGTGAGTCCAAGGCTCCTATGGATAAAGGTGAAGGTAGGGCTTGTCCGGATGCGCATAATTTGCGTTTATGCTCCGGACATGTCCAGATCACTATCCGAGAGGGAGGAGTTTTGGAATCTGTTAGACGATGTTGCGAATGGGTGTGATGAAAATGAGAAAATTGTTATGTTAGGAGATTTTAATGGTTGGGTTGGTGTGTCACGCAACGGTTTTGAAAGAGTTTTAGTAAAGTTTGGTGATAAAAGAGTGAACGAGAATGGTGAGAAAGTGATTGATGTATGTTTGGAGAGGAATCTTTGTGTTACGAACACGTTGTTTGAACACAAAGATATCCATATGTATACTAGACAGAGAGGAAGCGAGAGAAGTATGATAGATTTTGTGATAGTGGATGAAAGGCTAAAAGCAAAAGTTGTTGACACCAGAGTCCATAGGGGCATTAACGTTGGCACAGACCACTTTCTAGTGATATCACGATTAAGGGGACTGTGCACGCGTTGGCGTCACAGGGCCAAAGTGTCGACAACTGAATTTGCGAGAATAAAAGTGGAGAAATTGGAAGAGGATGAAAATATTAGAGATGAATATATGAAGAAATTGGACGATAGGCTAAGTTGCGTGGAGATGAAGGATGAATTGGAAATAGAAGAAGTATGGGATGTGCTCAAATCGTCAATGGTTGAATGTGCGACGGAAGTATGTGGATTGAGTAAAAGAACAAATAGACCATAGACCACCAACAAGTTGGTGGGATAAAGATGTGAAAGAGGCAGTTGGAGATAAGAAGAAAGCTTGGTTAGATTTACTAGCGATTAAAGCTAGTAAACGAATGGATGCGAGAGTAACAGATGATGTAGTGAAGAATAGTGAAGATGAATATAAGAGAGTTAAGAATGAGGTTAAGAAGAAAATAGAAAAGAAAAAGCGTGATCTGATAGAATGGTGTGAGAGGAAACTCTCTGATAATTTCCGGAATAACCAAAAGTTGTTCTGGAAATATATCCGGAAAGAAAAGGGAGTTTCCCAAAACACGAGAGTGAATGTTGTGAGAGATGAACAGGGTGAATTGGCGACGGATGAAAGTAGCATAAGACGAGTATGGAAGAACTATTTTGAGGGACTCTTTGAAAAAGAGGATTCATCCATTTCTTCGCTAATCAGCAGTAATGTTGATTGGAACGACGTTATGGGTGACTTTAGTGACAGTGAGATCAGTATGGAAGAAATAATGAAAGCAATGAAAAGTATGAAACTAGGGAAAGCGGCAGGGTATGACAGGATAAACACTGAAATGCTGAGGGCTGGTAAAGGGGTGGTGGCTTCCTGGTTGTACTTCCTTTTCCAAAAATGCTGGTCGAGTGGCAAAGTGCCACAAGACTGGTGCAAAGCGGTAATTGTGCCTTTATATAAAGGAAAGGGGTCACACCAGGAGGCTAGAAACTACCGTGGAATTAGCCTACTCAGCATTGTCGGTAAATTGTATGCAAAGGTTTTGATTGAAAGAGTGATGAATGAAACGGATGATAAAATTTGGGATGTGCAAGCAGGATTTAGAAAGGGAATGGGATGTATGGACCAAATCTTCTCTTTAAGGAGCATCACCGAAAAGTTCTTAGCTAAGAACCGAAAGGTGTATTGCTCCTTCATTGATTTAGAGAAGGCGTATGATAGGGTGGTAAGAAAGTGTTTATGGGAGGTGTTATCCAAGTTCGGCTTGGGGAGCCAACTTATACGTGCACTGGTACCACTCTATGAGGATTCCAGTGCATGTGTGAGAGTAAACGGGGAAAATACTGACTGGTTCGGGATCTCTCGGGGTGTCCGACAGGGTTGTGTAGCTTCCCCGTGGCTCTTCAATTTGTTCATGGATGACTGTTTAACAGAGTTGCGTGAAAGTGATTATGGATTGAGAATGGGTGGATTCATCATTAAATGCCTCTTATATGCCGACGATCAAGTGCTACTTGCATCATCGGTGGAAGAGCTGCAAGAGATGATGAATATTGCATGTGCGTCTTTTGAAAAAAAGGGAATGAGGGTGAATGTGGATAAAACAAAAACTATGGTTTTTGAGAGAGAGGTGAATATGACCGAATGCGTGATTGAGATTAATGGTAAGAAAGTGGAACAAGTGAAAGAGTTTGTATATTTGGGAAGTTTGTTTACTAGGGATGGAAAGTGTGATGAAGATATCGAGAGAAGAGTGAAAAAGGGTAATGCGGTAAATGGAGCACTGGATAGTCTAATGTCTAGTCAGTCGGTGTCTGAAAAGGCCCGAATGGCTGTGCATGATGCTGTCCTCGTTCCTACGCTTATGTATGGCAGTGAATGTTGGGTGTGGCAGAAGAAGCATGAAAGTAGAGTGAACGCAGTAGAAATGAGATCCCTCAGAAAAGTGTGTAATGTAAGGTTATGTGATCGTGTGAGGAATGATGTGATTCGTGAAAGGTGTGGTGTAAAAGATGATATTGTAAGAAAGATAGAAAAAGGAATGTTGAGATGGTTTGGGCACATAGAGAGGATGGATGACAGTAAATTGGTGAAAGAGATATATAGAGCCAATGTGGAAGGTAATGTTAGTAGAGGACGACCTCGGAGGACACATTTGGATCAAATAGAAAATGTGCTCAAAAAGGCAGGTGTCCGCAGTATGAAGAATAAAAGAGCATGTATGAAAAGATTGATGGATGTAAACGAAGCCAGAGAGGTTTGCCAGGATCGTACAAAGTGGCGATCGATAGTCTCTGCCTACCCCAATGGGAACTAACGGCGTGAGAATATGTATGTATGTATGTATAATACAAAGTTATATTGTGAATGATTTATAGTTAATTAAAAATTATTGTAATAGTAAAATAATTATAAGTTCTCTTTTAAATATTTTAGATAAGTTCTCTTTGAATATATAGATGTATGTCATTAACAATAAAAAGTATACAATTTTTTTTTATTGATTATTGTATTTTTTTTTTAACCCTGTAAAAGGGGGGGTGAGCATGTACTTTTCTGGGACATGTAATATGCCGATATTGCAAATAAGTTAAACATGTGTAGCAATAAGTAAAGTGCTTAGTTGTGTAAGTTAAAATGTATGTAAGCGTTTATTGTATTTTATATTCATTCAATATACGGACATAGTGCAATGTTTTGTTTTTGATTGGTCGGCGCTAAGGCAGCCGTAGTCGCTGCTTCCGCAGCCTCCTTCTCCTTCTCCTTCTCCTCGCCCTTCCTCGAACATTCGAAATGCCCCCCCCCCCAGAATACGACAGGAGCTGCCCGACCTCGGAAGATCGGGGTGGGATTCCCCCACGGAGTGGGGACCCACCTGGGTAGTTCTCTTTTCGGATGTTGACTTCTTCATCTTTGCTTCGGTGTGGATGGTTTTTGAAAGGAGGTTTTCCTTCCTCCTGGGGTTAAATAAAATAAGAAGGGGAGGGAGTGTTGGGTAAGGAATAAAAATATACTAAATATATATGGATGTATATGTGTTTATAATACATAGAGGATACACACATATTGGGAGATAAATATACTAATAAACTATTTTAATAACGTTGGGTATTGGTTGTAGACTAAATACAAATAAGTACATATATAGATACGGACAAGCCCTCCGTAATTAGCTACCTTCGCCACAGGAGTAGGTGTAGATAAAGTAAGCGGGACCTGTTACTGGCTAGGTATTACCAGGGTGCACGAACTTGGACGTTTACGGTAGGACATTTGGTGAGTGTGCCTGATAGTTCTCCCGCTTGGCTGAACGTGCACTGGACCAAGATCCCTCACCTTGTACCCCACACATCTTGCGGAAAGCTTTCTCATGCCCAAGTGATCATTCAAAATTGAAACCACTGAGCCATGCGAGATCCCTACGGATTCCACAATCTCTCGCACTTTCAATCTTCGGTCGGCCAACACCATATCGTGAATGTTTTCGATTGTTTCGGGTGTAGAGACCTCAACTGGGCGTCCAGGACGTTCGGCATCTTCAGTGCTTGTACGGCCACAACGAAATTCAGTAAACCACTTTTTTACCATTGAAATCGATGGTGCAGAGTCCCCATAGTATTTATCAAGCTTAGCCTTGGTCTCGGTAATGGTTTTTTATCGCAAGAAATAATGCTTGATAAGCACACGAAATTCACTTTTTTCCATTTTCTCCTCAAATTTGTGAGTAGTCTGATAAAAATAGCTGTCACACACAAACTAACTGACGCAGCAAGTTAAAATTTAGACAGGAGTCAACTGACAGATACCTGTTCACAGGAGCAGTGTTGCTGTTTCGTAAAGAGGTCAGAAATTCAAAAAGTCACAGACTTATTGACCCGCCCTCTTAACAATAAATACTCTTAATCAACATCACATTTATTTGGATCAGGATTAATATTATGTTGATAAAATTCTTTAGCAAAAAATTGGTAATATTGAATTGATTTCGACTTTTGATTACCATAAAAAAGGTTATATTGAGTTAAACTTACAAGATAGACATATACTGTCGTGGACATCATGAATAGGATTTTTTACTGATTCTTCGCTCCTATTGGTTGCAACGTGATGGTATATAGCCTAAAGTCTTCCTCGATAAATGTACTATCCCACACAAAAATAATTTTTCATTTCCAGCCAGTAGTTCTTGAGATCATCGCGCTCAAACAAACTCTTAAGCTTTAAATATTAGTATAGATTGAGAATGAGAACCGTGATAGCTCGGTGGGTAAAGATACTTAACACCATCCGCGCGTAGCCGGGGCGGACCACTAGTAAAGTATGAAGAAGTAAACCAGCGGCACAAATGACTGAGTTAAACTCATGTTACTTTTGGTTCTTACAAAACGGAAATTATCCGATCTCAATCACGTGAAAACACTATCCTGGCAAAGTGGGCATCAAAAAACACTTGACGATAAGGAGAATTAGAATATGTCTGTATATTTTATATTCTGTCTATGATGGATTCTTTTTCATTTCAGCTATGGAAGAAATTCAATTCGGAACCCAATCAAATATCAAAGAAGCTAAACTTTAATATAACTCCCAAAGATTTGCTTACGATTCCATCCGGCGGTGTGACGTCACAAGGGTTACGTCATAACGTGGCTGTGTCGATTCTGTTCGTGTTCTATTGGTTGGCGGGAATCGGGCATTTCTTCTATAATGGCAACGTCGAGGATTCGGCTACTGCAGAAATATCAAGATGGCAGATTTGGCAGTGGATTCGATTCGCAGTAAGTATAACTTAGTTTTTGTTTAAATTAAGTTGTTCTTTATTATTGCAACCGTGATAGCCCAGTGGGTAGAACACTCTTGTTCAAATCCTGGGTCGGGCCTACACCAATTTGTCTTTTCTAAAAAAAATACATATGTGTGGTTAATTTATTATGGTTGTTAACGGTGAGGGAAAACATCGTGAGGAAACCTGCAAAACGTGGGTACTCTGAACACCAGGTGACAAAGTCACGTGATGTTCAGAAGTATTAGTACCTCTGCCAACCCCTTCGGGGATATTCGGCGTGAACGTTTATGTTATGTTATGTTTATTATTGCCTAATTTGTGTTGCCATAGCACACACTCCTTGCTCTTGCCCAGCTTTACTTTTTGATTTTTGCGCGGCTTAAATGTTGTTTTTGATTGACTTATCGTTGGTGATGTGTCTCCAACCGCATCGCCCAAAAACCACTTAAAAAGACCCATACCTTTCATCACTTCTTACGACACCCGTGGGTAGAAAGGGGTAATGACATTCTATGTCCGCACTACACGGCAACAAATTGTTGAAAATAACGATGTTAAGTTGGGATTACGTATGGTACCAGATAACATACTTCGTTTAGATAAATGTTAAATTCGTTAGCTGCTATATCTCATTTTTACCCCAATTCTTGAAATGTCATGTTGTTATTATGTATGCCCTGTAGTGCCGGCTTAGAATGTCCTTCCTTTCCACGGGAGTCGTAAGAGGCGACTATGGGGCTTTTTAAAGTGGTGGTTTTGTTAGAGACCCACCGATAATTTATTTCTATCATCTTGCCCCTGTTAACTTCCCAATATGGCCGAGGAGGATTCTTAACGTCTGGCTCCCCTTTTTGGATTTAGTTTTTTATTATATATATGTATGTATGTTATCATTTATCATATCTTCTATTATTTTACAGACGAAACTAGAAGACGATGAAAACGAGTGCGTAACAGCGGCACTCATAGACAAAAGAGCCACCGAGTTTCTGAATCACGCAAAGAAAAACTTGTGCCGATCGAATGCAGAGAGGAAACGCATGACAGCGGCAAAATATATGTGTATAGAATTGTACTTAATGAGACAACCGCCGGAATATATTACCAGCTACTTGAATGATAATCACAAATTCCGAACTCTACACAACAAAGCGCTTTTAAGTAATTTGTAAATTTTATGTTGCAGTAGTATGTTGTTTAAAATTCGATCCAAAAAATTAAGTTATGTTAAAATAAAAGTCAGAAAAATATTAGTAATGCCTACAACATGTAAGAGGTAATCGAAATACACAGTTCCAAGCAAAACTTAACAAAATAATGAGATAATGTCGAGCCTTAGAAATAAACCTTAACCCAATACAACTAATTAGAAATGTTCTTCTCAAAACTTGACTACCCTCTTTGGTATGATGCTATTACGCTCATTTACATGACTATGATACGGGAGGTAACTATAGTTCCGGTGTATACCTAGTTTTTGATGCCATACTTTTCTGGTGGTTACTGTTCAACTACCTATTATATTGGATAGAAAATTGCAACAAAATATTTTAGGGAAGCGTTTTACCAAATAATGAATTTTTTAGTCAGTTACGGTTAAGAAACCTTTTATGATATGCTGTTTTTTTGTTTTTATTGCAGGTTACTGTTAGTTTTTTTAATATATTTTATGTTTTTTTATTTATGACTCAAAAACCATTGTAAGTAATAAAATAACCTGTATCAGATCAGCATAACGAATCCAGGTTTGATCATATGAAACACGGTACGATCGAGAAAACCTTTTTACCCAAAAATTTTTTTGTATTTTTTTCCACGTAGATTGAAGTATATTCCAAAATGGTGTGGGTAAATATTCTAAACGAAGAATGGCTTAGGTATGAGTATATATTCGGGAGTAGTCGTAGAAATTAGTCATGTTATGCCTTTACTGTGATGTTAAACAAACATAGGTAAATATTTCTGTACACTTGTTGAATTATTGTATGTTTATGAATAAAGTTTTATTTTAATAAATGTGTTTTTTTTTTCTTCGATGCTATGCCGTGTCAGGACAAGGAAGTCGGAAGACAAGTCCAAAATACCTGGAAAAGCTTTTGGTCTATGAAAGAGCTAATGAAGGAAGAGCTTCCGTTGCCCTCAAACTTAAGGTCATTGACTCATTCAAGCATTCTTCTCATCCTTATGTAAGGAGCCCGAAACTGTTGTTTGACAAACGCACAAATGTTCACCCTCGGGGATTGCCAAAGAAACAGTTGATTATAAAAATATATGGTTTGAGAAACTTAGATGTCATTTTTAGAGATTAAAAGACCCATACATTTACTCACGCCGTTAATTCCCATTAGGGTCGGCACAGACTATCGATCGACACTTCATACGAGCCTGGCAAACCTCTAACTTTGTTTACATCCATCAATCTTTTCATGCATTCTCTTTTATTCTTCAAACTTCTGGCGCCTGCCTTTTTGAGCACACTCTCAGTTTGGTCCAAGTCTGATCTTCGTGGTCGTCCTCTACTAACATTACCTACCACATCAGCTCTATAGATCCCTTTCACTAATTTACTATCTCCATCCTCTCGATTTTAACATTCCTTTTTCTATCTTACTTAAAATATCATATTTCATACCACACTTTTCACAAATCACGCTATTTCTCTCTCGATCACTTAACCTAACATTACATTTTTTCTGAGGGACTGAGCTTCTTCCGCCACACCCAACATTCGCTGCCATACATAAGCATTGGGAACAAGAACAGCATCATGCACAGCCATTCAGGCCTTTTCAGACATCGATTGACTTAGTCAATTCCGTGCCAAAAATTACATCGTATGAGTATTATTTATTGATACCCCACATGCATGGAGAGCCCCATTATTTTATATTTTTATTATATTGTAGATACATACATACATATACTCACGCCATTAGTTCCCATTGGGGTAGGCAGAGACTATCGATCGCCACTTCGTACGATCCTGACAAACCTCTCTAGCTTCGTTTACATCTATCAATCTTTTCATACATGCTCTTTTATTCTTCATACTACGGACGCCTGCCTTTTTGAGCACACTCTCAATTTGGTCCGAGTGTGTTCTCCGTGGTCGTCCTCTACTAACATTACCATCACCACTAGCTCTATAGATCCCTTTTACCAATTTTCTATCATCCATCCTCTCTATGTGCCCAAACCATCTAAACTTTCCTTTTTCTATCTTTCTTACATTATCATCTTTCACACCACACTTTTCACGAATAACACTATTTCTCACTCGGTCACATAATCTAACATTACAATTTTTTCTGAGGGACCTCATCTCTACTGCATTCACTCTGCTCTCATGTTTCTTCTGTCACACCCAACATGCGCTTCCATACATTAGTCGCCTCTTACGACACCCGTGGGTAGAAAGGGGTAGCGACATTCTAAGCCGGCAGATAATATAAGGAACTACTAAAATTTAAATAAAATAACAACATAATGTAAAACTATTTATTTATATTTCACAATACACACTTATAATACTGGTAAATATTACAATTAATAGCTGTCTACCACAATGTTATTTCTGCTTTTATTTAACCGAGCATTTTTTATCGTCCTTGTTCGTAACAAATTTGTAGAAGCAATGTACTCCTTCTTTGAATAAACATTTATAAGGTTATTGATTCGAAGTAAGTAAAAACTATATATAGACCCAGAAAGAGTCATAATTAAAAAAGAAGTACTAAGTATATATACGATCAATTCTACTAAGCCAAAACAAAAAAAAATGCGCTTTGAATAACGCTATTGATCTAATAATTTGTTTTTAGTATATATTTTTATTCGGATAGATATGAAACAAAAAAACTGAAGTTTGCAGCCTGGTAAGGTGAGCCCTAATAAACGAGCAAATTAAATTAAAAGTCCTGAGATTATTTCATGAACCAATAATAAATTATACTATACATAAAATAATATTCTTTAAGGATTGGTACATAGTTGGAGTTTTTTTTTATATACCATCATTACCTTTGAAGTCAAGTACACAGAATTTGATTTCTTCTGATCTATTCTGCATATCAAATCTACTTACAATACTTAAATGGCTTATTCAAGTATTATTAACAACAGGCTAAATAAACATTGTACATATGACACTGATTCACTCATAATTATCCATCATTTCATACATTTTCTTTCGTAAAAAACTAAGCTACGATTAAAAATATTGAAGTAATTTTACACCGGTAAGTTCATATTTGTTATTTAATTTATATAAAGCTAAAAAGCTTGTTAGTAACTAGTATATCAAGCATTAGTATTTAAGATGAGTTGTTGCGGAAGCCACATTCGTAACAAACGTCCAGAGAAAACATAACAAAAGTTACATCCGTGAATGTGAATGAACGAATGTAACTGAAATGTAACTGAAATAACTAAATGAATGTGAATGAATGAACAATATATGCAAAAACATTATTGATACGTCCTTTCTTATGTTTTACTGAATTTAAGGATAATAGCTCGTTGTTCATTCTTGATCTTGAACAATAAGAATTGTGACAGAGTGATAGTATTGATCAAACAAGTTGCTTTCATTGTCCATAACATAATACATTATATTCATAATCAAAAGTGTTGGGCAGTGGCCAGGCAGGAAAGAGCGGCTACTTACAAAAATGCAAACTAACACCGTTTTAACCCTTTATTAGTTTTCTGTGTTAAAGTAAAAGAAATAAAGCGATAATTAAGAAGAATGATAATATTAACTTTACTGTTGCTAAAACAGGAAAAGGTTAATGAGAAGCATTGACTAATAAAATTAATATACCTACGTAAACATTTGATTGTGTACTACTTATTAAAACTTATAGTTTCATACATATAAATAAGTATGCATATAACGTACTAAATGATGTCACAAAAGTAGTGCTAAAAATTAAGAAAAACAAAAAGACACTTATTTATTGAAACCAAATTCGTCGTATATGCCAAACAAAAAATATAAATAAATTTATATCGGGTGTGAATAAAATTAGATCTAATTACTAAGGACTAGGTAAGGAATGTGGATCATGTCATTTATAAGGAAGATGTCTTTTAATTGGAATTCTATCAGGTAACTTATAAGTTAGGGTCTTTGGTATGTTATTCTATATCTTTTGGAGCCTACCCTTTCGAGTATATAAAACCTCCAAATGTAACTTTGGTACAGCTGCTCACCCAGTCAAAGCTAAAATCTTTTATACTTATTTTATCATCGCTTCGTTTATTAATATTTCCATTGATATTTATTATTTATCGAAAGCTGGAAATGTTCTTTGATAGTAATAATAATGGCATTGCAAGTAGGACTTGAGACTTGCGTTCGTAAATAATAAAAGTTTATTATTTCTTTACGTGGTAATAATGTGAGGGTATGATTAAGACTCATTGCAAATAATTTAACGTTAAGAATTCTCTAAAATTTTCCATCTGCCAGAAGTGGCTTAGGGATGGCTGAATGATTCTTTTACATTATTTTTTATTATGAAAGCCTTGAATATAAATAATATGCAACGAATTATTTAGCGTTTATCTCTCAATTTCACTATTGTTACTGTTTATGCTTTTACACTTAGATAAAAATAAAAGAAGAAGATGCGGCGTGAGCGTACAAATTGTCAACTAAATATGGGCCTTATCGGTTTATCACCACACCGCACTACATCCATACGAACTGATACGAACACACACGCAGGTATATATCGTATCGTGTCCCTTACTCACAGGTTTCGTATAGTCTGTCTCTGTCACTTAAACATGTCAGATTTCAAGGAGAAAATGGCCGTAATTAATAATTTTTGCTTGTAAATATATTTTTGGTGTACCTACGCATGAAACGTGATTCCCTGTGATTTGTTTTTACGCCTTGAATGATTTGTGAACTGAATAAAGGCACATCCAGGCATTTTAAGCGCGAATTGTATGAAAATATTAATTTCGATGTCAAAGATTATGTCAGCTCGTCGAGTCGAAGTATCGTAGCGGACTAAACTCGACTGAAGCAAACCAAGTACATTGTACTCAGTTTAGTAGGACCGCGCGCGGGCAGAGGTTGCCGCATCTTCATCTTATTGTTTTTATCTAAGCTTTTACAATTAAATTAAACTTTAAGAAACTACAACTTATCTGTTGTAAAAATATGTTTGGCTATTTTCATTGTTCATTATCATTATTATTCGCATTACTATTATTATTTGGGTCAGTTGCGGGAGCCGGTGCTTCTTTATCTTCTTCCACCTCCTCAATGAAACCGCATTGTAGTTCGTAAAGTTTGGCATAAATTCCTTTTAGTGCAATTAGTTGTTTATGGGTACCCATTTCTGACACAACTCCTTTGTCTATGACGCATATCATGTCAGCGTTCTGAATTGTTGCTAATCTGTGAGCGATGATAAGGCAGGTTCGTCCCTCACTGGCTTTATCTAAGGCTTCTTGGACGATCTGGAATAAATAAACTTGGTTACTGGTAATGTTCAAAAGCTTAAAGAATGTACAGCTACTTACAGCTTATATAATAAACGGTTCTGAAGGTTCATCCGTCCAATAAAATATTATAGTTAGATTTGTATGAATTGAGAAGCGAGCAAATAATTTTGTCGCACATTTCATTTAAGGGCGTCCCCGGAAAAATAGGTTGATATTGATTGTTTGGAAATTCTATAAAGTCTGATTTGATGATATTGATATGACATGAATAAAATATATGTTGGTGATTAGTTCATGGTGTTAAAATTTGATGTTTAACATTTTAATAATTTGTTGAAAAATATGATGAAAAAAATTGAATTGGAACATGCTTTGTTTTCTTAAAAACCGTATAGGCTCCACTGGCAAAACATACATGTGACTCATTATGTGTCTATATACGCGTAGCTTTAAGATCTGTAACTTTGATGTTTAACTTTTCATTTAAACATTATAGTTATTCAATAAAACTAAATAAACTACATTTATCTTGCGCGCGCGTTTTTTCCGTCCCTGTCACTCTAAGTAAATTTGACGTAAGAATGAGCGCAATAACTGCAACATGCAGGGAGGCCCTTAACATATAACTTCGTAAGAAAATAATTATATTCGTTTTAACTGTATTTATTCTTTGTTTATTTTTACAATTTCCATGTGATAATATTAATTTTATTAATATTAATCCATACTAATATTATAAATGGGAAAGTGAGTTTGTTTGTTTGTTTGTTCCGCTTTCACGCCGTAAATACTGAACCGATTGCATTGAAATTTTTCAGACGTGTAGTTAGAAGTCTAAATTAAATAATAGGGTACTTTTTATCCCGGAAAAAATATGTTCACACGGGAAATCAAAAATATTGTTTGCTTACTAAATGCATTGGAGATGGCGCTGTGTATCGTTTAAAACAACGTAAAATCCATATCCATACTAATATACTAATAATACTAATCCATACTAATATTATAAATGGGAAAGTGAGTTTGTTTGTTTGTTTGTTTCGCTTTCACGCCGTAAATACTGAACCGATTGCTTTGAAATTTTTCAGAAGTCTAAATTAAATAATAGGGTACTTTTTATCCCGGAAAAAATATGTTCACACGGGAAATCAAAAATATTGTTTGCTTACTAAATGCATTGGAGATGGCGCTGTGTATCGTTTAAAACAACGTAAAATCCATATCCATACTAATATACTAATATACTAATAATACTATACTAATCCATACTAATATTATAAATGGGAAAGTGAGTTTGTTTGTTTGTTTGTTCCGCTTTCACGCCGTAAATACTGAACCGATTGCTTTGAAATTTTTCAGACGTGTAGTTAGAAGTCTAAATTAAATGATACGGTACTTTTTATCCCGGAAAAAATATGTTCCCACGGGAAATCAAAAATATGGTTTGCTTGCTGGATGCATTGGAGATGGCGCTGTGTATCGTTTAAAACAACGTAAAATATTGTAAACTAATATAAAAATCAAAATTTAGAAGCTTAATGGTACGGTAATGGATCCCCGAAAATAAGGAACTCCCGAGGGATGATGTACTATTTTTTTATCGTATACATTTTTTTTTACATCTACTTATATTGCAAACGAATATTAACATGTAAATTTAGAAGCTAAATGAAACGACGACGATTCCTTGAAACTAAGGAATCCGCAAGAGTTCTCATAGGAACATCAAAAAACCTTAACTCATATATGGCTCAAAATATTGCAGCGATTATTTTTATCATCGATGGAATTCACATCAGACACTTTGTTAATGTTCATTTTGGAAAGATGAAGGGGTTTCATTAATTTAAATGACAAATTTGTTTATCAATAGTAAGACTAATGTGAAATAAAGCGTAATAAAAATTTGACACCGCCCCGGTAACGTCTCCGTGGCGTAGCGGTATAACTAACTACTATGAATATTTAATTAGAACTATTATGAATCAATCGTCCCGGGTTCGTATCTCAGGTAATTCAAGCTTTTTGTAAAAAAAATTTTTGTCAGCTTAAAATAACACTATATATAATAATAACAAGCACTATCCCTTCAATTTAGCGATTATTTTGGAAGGAGATCCACCACTAATCATCCCTATATTGCCGAGCAATCGCTGCAAGCTCTCCCACTATCACCAACGGTCAGTGTAGGGGGCAGCACCGGGCCGTCGCCGCAGCGCCAAACTACTATCCGTATCTGTACTTACTAGAGATATTCTCATTTCTGAACATAAAAACTTGGTATATTTGTTTCATGATTCTTATGAACAATTAAAAAGGAATTTTTGGAACTCATCCCCTAACGGGTTGATATAGCAAATGAAAGTTAATATAGAGTTTTTTTACATTTTATAATAAAACTTGGTGCGATTGAATTTATGAAATCCAACTATCAATCATTCATGAATATATGCTAACAACCATAAATTCCATAAAAGGGTGGCCATAGCTTCGGAGATACTAATTCTTCATCCAATTTTGGAAATATATTGATAAAAGATAGGTTAATAAAGGTTGTTAGTGATGGGTCACAAACTGCATCGCCCAACAATCACTTAAAAAGCCTCAATGTCCTTTATGTCATTTACAACGCCCGCGGGATTATAAATATAAAAAACAGAAGTTGAGACAGTGTTTCGGTATTTTGGTATTATGTAAACTGGATGCAAAAAATGAAGTCCACGCGGACGAAGTCGCGGGGCAAAAAGCTAGTATATAATAATTAATAAATATCAAATCTCTTTCCAAAAAAATCTACTCTGCCAATTATAGCAGTCAGAATTCCATGGAATAAATAATAATCTAATCTTATGAATAATATTTTGAGAATTTTGTTTTGTATACAACTAGAACTTGACGTTGACAATGCATACATATACTCAAGGCTATAAATCCCTAAATGGGGTAGCCAGAGCTAAGGAATTAGAAATACCTCAGCCACTTTTGGAAAGTTTAGTGGGGAAAAGATGGTAAAATAAAGGTTGTTGGTGATGGGTCTCCAACCTCATCGCCCAAAAATCCCTTAGAAACCCCAATACCGTTAGTCGCCTCTTACGTACACCCACCGGAAGAATTGGGGTAGTGCTATTCTAAGCCGACACTACACAGCACAGCCGACACTACACAACACAGCACACAGTGTAAAAAAGAAAAAATATGACTTCAACTAGAAAATAAAGTTTATTGCGTAAATTATAATTCACCTGGTGTTCAGAGTACCCACGTTTTACATGGACAGTATATAACTTCATATTTTTATCTCCTTATCCTAATAAGGGTCGCCATAATAAAATTATTTCAGCTAAAAAACTAAAAAACACTCTCTGTGCCATATTTTTCATTTATCGAGCTACCCAAGCTTTTTCACAATAATACTGCTATCTTTTTTTCATTACCATTATAGCTGATATTAAGAATTATCTTTTGCTTTTTAGTTTGAATAGATGTACTTTAAAAGCGAGTTTTTTATGTTATTTTTACTAGATTTATATAATGGTCGATAAAATAACTTCTTAGTTCTTCTTTTTTAACTTCTTTTCACTGTATTATTATATATATTTTTTGTTGTATGTGTAAAAAGACAAATAAAATCTTTTTATTTTATTTATTTATTTATTCTTCTACAATAAATACCACCGCAACATACTTACGTATATCATCCTAAGCCAGATCTTCTACTATAAAGCTGTTAATTCTATAAAACAAACACGTTTTACCTTCTCACTATGGGTGTCTAAAGCCGAAGTAGCTTCATCTAGAAGAAGTACTCTGGGATTTCGAACAAGCGCTCTGGCGATAGCAATCCTTTGTTTCTGACCTCCAGATAATTGTGAAGCTCGGGCACCAATTCGTGTCTCGTAACCCTGAATAACAGAAATCGACGTTTTATTGTAAAGGTTAAATTCACCACTTTTATACTAGTAGTTGACCCGCGTTATTTCAACTAAATGACATCATTTACTTACTTGTACTCACTCCCGTTGTTCCCATTGGGTAGGCAGAGACTATCGCAACTTTTTCTTTCTGACAAATACATACATACATACATATACTCATGGCTAAAATCCCAAGAAGGGGTAGCCAGAGCTAAGGATTTAGAAATTCCTCAGCCACTTTTGGAAATTTGAGTGGGGAAAAGATAATAAAAATAAAGGTTGTTGGTGATGGGTCTCCAGCAGCATCGCCCAAAAATCCCTTAAAAGCCCCAATACCGTTAGTCGCCTCTTACGTACAACCACCGGAAGAAATGGGGTAGTGCTATTCTAAGCCGACACTACACAGCAGAGCCGACACTACACAGCAGTAAGTTCAAGTAAGTTTCTGAGAAATCTCTATGGCTTCTGCCACATTCATCATTCTTCTCATACTTGCTCTTTTATTCTTTTCACTACGGACTATCGCCTTCGTAAGAACGGTTTCGATTTGGTTTTCAAACGTTTTACGCGGCCTTTCTCTACTAAGAACACCATGCACATTGGCTCTATATAACTCTTTTGCCACTTTTCGTTCACCCATCCTCTCTTATGTGCTCAAACCACCTTAAAATTCCTTTCTCTATCCCGCACACACTACGTCATCTTTCACACCTAATCGTTTACGAATGACACTATTTTTCACTCTGTCGCACAACCTTACATTACATATACTTCTGAGGGATCTCATTTCCACTGCATTCACTCTACTTTCATGTATCTTTTGCCTTTCCTAATATTCATTACTATACATCAGCGTAGGAACCAGTACAGCATTATGTACTGCCATTCGCGCCTTTTCAGACAAAGACTATCTCGACATTCGACTGTTAATGGCTCCATTCAACGCATTTCCCTTTTTAACTCTCCTTTCAATATCTGCCTCATATTTTCCGTCCCTAGTAAATAAACTTCCCAGATATAAAACTCTTTCTTCGACTTATTTATCTATTATAATATTACATTCTGTCATAATTTCCTCTCTCTCAAAAACCACTGTCTTGGTTTTATTTACATTTACTCTCATTCGCTTACTTTCAAAAGACTTACGAGCAGTTATCACCACCTATTGTAACTCATTTACCGTTGATGCAAGTAACACTTGAACGTCAATGCATAAGGGGCATTTAATGGTTCATCTTCTCATTCTCAGTCCATAAACAGTTTCACGCAGTACTTTCAAACAGTCGTCCATGACCAAATTGGAGAGCCACGGAGAAGCTACACAACACTGTCGTACACCCCTAGAGATCTCGAACCATTCCGTGTTTTCTCTGCTTACTCTTACACACGCACTGGAATTTTATAGAGTGACTCCCCTAATCTAATTTATTTTATGCTATAGTTTACTAAACATAATCTTACCGAAGGTAAAGCTGCAATAAAAGAATGCACGTTGGCTTCTTTCGCAGCGTTGACGATTTCTTCAATTGCAACATTTCTAGTGTTATCACCGTATGCGATGTTTTCTTTGATTGTTCTATCAAATAGTACTGGCTCTTGAGAGACGATGCCCAAATTACGTCGCAGCGTGGTTAAGCGCATGTCATTTACTATACTGTGGTCGTCCAGGTACTGCAAATAGTCATTTAAGGTAGAAAACACAAATCTATTTTTTTAAACTAGCTAATCACTAAAAATCTTTTTACATAATTGATACATAATCAAAATCTTTTTATTGATATTACAAAACTCAATTAAAAAATCGATACCTTGCATCCACAATCTTATACTAAAGATTAGAGAGAAACAAGCTTACGTGGGAAAATTTTCGCAGAAACTAGTTATCACACAATAAAAAGGTGCTGTATAATGTATCAACTTCCGAAGAAATTGCACACACAAAGGAACACTTGAAGAACCTCTGTTTATTACTATGAATCTATGCTTAATCGGGGCGTTATATCTGGAGTTCGGAAATACGTGCATATGTGCATTTAGTCCAACAAAAAGTGTTGTTTAAAGTGGTAAACATCAGGCATTCAAATTTATCTATGCATTTTCTGTATCTAAGGAAGATGTTCAAGTATTGTTTTGCAAATTTTGATCATTTGACTCATTCGAGGCGACCCTTAATAACGATATTTTGTGAGCGAAACTTTAAAAATATATACAAAAAAAATACATAGCGAAATTCTTACAACTTTTGACGCAATTAGCGGTCGCAAAAGGTACGTAATCAGGGTTTCGGAAAGTACATTAGTTTCCACTATAAGATGGCCAATATCAAAATTACATGCATGTTATAAATCATAAACTACAAAAATATTTATAATTAATTTTAAAGCAAAAAAATGAATCTAAAGAATGTTGAATCTAATGTAATTCGTACCACAGACCCTTCATCAGGGTCATACAACCGTTGGAGCAATTGTATGAGAGTAGATTTTCCACAACCGCTGGGTCCGACCAAAGCATATCGCTTTCCACTCTCGACATTCAATGTCAACCCTTTCAAAACCTCAACCTCTCGTCGAGTGGGATAGCGGAACTGTATGTTGGAATACTGGATTCTCCCTTCTGCTATCTGCAAATGAAAAAAATAATTGCGTATTAAAATAAAATTTGATTATAATGCCGTGTAGTGCCGGCTTAGAATGTTCTAATATAGGGGCTTTTAAAGAAGTTGTTGGGCGATGCGATTGAAGACCAATTTAATAACCTTTAGTTTACAATCTTTTAACGGCTTAATTTCCAAAAATGGCTAAAGAATTTCATGTTCGGAAGGTCTGGCTACCCCTTTTAGGGATTTATGGCTATGAGTATATGTATGTATGTATTATATATAAAATGTATTCCATGTAGAACATAAAGCAAAGAGCAGGACATTTTCGGTATAATTAAAATATATTATTTTTTTTGTACCATCATCCTACTATATATTTTTCGCGTGTTAATCAAATTTTTCCTCATTCTTTCCCACATATTTAAAATACATACAAACTACTTACATAATTTTCCGGTACAGACGGAGTAACTGTACTTTCAATCTTTGGCTTTCTCTCGAGCAGCTGAAGCACCCGGCCAGCTGCCAGAACTGCCGCGCCAAAGTTTGGAGCGAACGCCAGAGCTTGCCCCATCATCCATGCGCCGAAAATCAAGGCTTCAGACACTCTGAATAATTTTTAATATTTTAATATTAACCAAAAAAAACCGATTTCGGATGACAGAAAAACTAAATTTTCTGTCTACAGATTAGATTTATTAAGAAGTTTTAAAAGGTTTCTTAATTTCTATATATTTTCTCTATGTCTTAAATATATAAGGGTCACAGGTACAATAACCTATAACATATATTAAATCCCGATATAAATAAATAAATTCGTCTTATTTATAACTAGCTTTTTGCCCGCGACTACGTCCGCGTGGACTACATTTTACAAGTGAAATTGTGGACGATAGCAAATTTATCGCACTGGAAACAAAAACCTTTGATGTGCTTTGAGAGCATTGGACCCGACAAACAGCTGTCGAAGATATTAGTAAAATACGAAAGGAAAGAATAAAAGGACACGATATTCCTTGGACAGGGAATCGTATAATTGATCCCAGACTGAATGCATTCAGATCTCCACAAATTATTGAAGATAGCCAGAAAATCACTTGGAAGAACTAAGGACTGAACACCTCACCAGTTCCAGCCTAATGATCAGAGTTTCCTCATTTCACTGATTTGAAGCTAAAAGGAAACTTGATTGATGTGCTGCCGGTAGCCAGTGTAGCGGTAAGCCTTCCATCACTGAAGAACAAACATCACTTGGAATAACACAGGAACACGAACATAATTGTTGGTAGCAGAGAAACACGAACATAATTGTTGGTAGCAGAGAAATACACGAACAGTGTGGCTACCCTATTTTGGGATGTATAGCCGTTAGTATATACTCATGATTTATTGATGGATGAATTTCATATACCTTTTTGTACTTGTTATATCAGTCAATCGCATCAAGTTTCAAATTTCTAGATACAGTATATTTATAGATCAAAAATCTGTATACCTTATTTCAATCCCTTAGTGGGTGAGTTCCAAAAAACCTTTTTAATTGTTCATAAGAATCATGAAACAAACAATTTTGTACCAAGTTTCTGTGTTCAAAAATGAGAATATCTTTTGTAAGTATGGATAGCAGTTTGGCGGCCCGGTACTGCCCCCACACTGACTGTTGGTGATGTGTGAGAGATTTCAGCCAACCAGTCATCGGTCAATAGATGGCGGTACTGAATTAAAATTGAGATATTGTGCTATTATTTACTAACTATGCATTCTGAGGCTTAAACAGAATATTAATTTATGCGTAAGTATAGCACAATATACCTATGAAAATATTAGTTTAAAAATAGTTAGTAAAAAAGTTAAACATATTCTCAAACCTACCAAATGAATACGCAAAATTCATACAATATACTTTCAATTATCTTTATTCATTCATATTCTCATAGTTGAAAGTGAAAGAGAAAGAATAGTGCTTCCTATTATTCTAAACTAACACAAAACAAAAAAAAATCGCAAAAAGATTGCGATGCCCGAGATTCGAACCTAGGTCTTCCGTTCGATTAGTAATAACCGAACAATATACCGCTACGCCACAAAAACGTTAGTGTTGACTTCAAAATTTTGATAAGCTATATATCTAGTAGTCATACTATTGAAAAAAATAAATAAATGGACATCTATTTCGATGAAAATGGATGAAACCCTTATTTTTTTCCAAAAAGGCCATTAATGAAGAGTCTGATAAAGTCGTTTGATCAAAAATTAATCGTGTAAATGTGGGGAGCCACATAAAAGTTAAGTTTTGTTATGCTCCTGTGGGAACCCTTGCGAAATCCGGTATAAATACCCATATGTTGGCCAGGTCTATAAGTTACATGCATACCAAATTTGATCAAGATCCGTCTGGTAGAATTAACGTGATGAACGGACATACAGACAGACAGACAGACAGTTTTTTTTTTCAAAAAGCGCAAATTTGGCTTCAGTATCGAAAATTAAACATATTCCACCGGTTTTTATATTTTTTTCTTCAACGTACAGTTTTGACCTCGGTACAGTCTTATTATAGTATAGATTTTATTCGTCTTAATCGTAAAATTGCCTTTTTTTTTTTTTTATTTCTCATATTCCAAAAGCTTGGGACTAACTACTCTGAACCTTACTCGATATTGGCAATAGTTTCTACATACTCCCATAACATTATTTTAATTTTTTTTATCTTTTTGTTCATGAAAACCTCATGTGGGGATTATTACTGATAAATAAAGAATAAATAAAGGAAAGAAAAATTTCGACACAGGCGGGAATGAACCCGCGACCTCGGGTATACGCCCCCGTCGCTCTGCCAATTGAGCTACCGTGTCTGCCGTGGCTGCCAGCGCGAAATTCTTCTATCCTTTTATTTCTTTTACACGTTTAAGGGCCAGTTTCACCACTCACAGATAAACTCTCTGATAGTCTATTCGGCACTTATCTGCCGGATAAATTACAAGTTTCGGTTTCACAGGTTTCAGATAGTAATATCTTGCAGATAAACTCCCTGGTATCTTATCAGTCACATCAAGTGGCTGTTAAATTCTTATCTGTCAAATAAGAAACTTTTTTCTCATTTTTTTCATAATTTACCACCACTTGTAGACGGTAAATTATGAAACTGCTTTACCAATGTTCAAATTGTAATAAGAAGTGCTCTAACATGGACCTATTTGAATTTTTGGAATAATTTTTAATATATATTTTTTGGCCTCTGCAAGCGACAACAACAAGTCCGTTTCTTCCTGAGTCAAGTTAAAATTCCTTTCACGTTTTTTTTCCATAGTGAATTATAAAAACGAAATTCAACACAGCTAAAAAGCAAAACAAAGTTGAACAAACAAACACTTCACTCGGTTGCCCAACAGCATTTGCGTTGCGTTTCGAGATTCCATTCCTCACTAAAGCTCTAAAGTGACATATACACGGTAACAAACATTTAAAAGCATTTTTCTAAATAAAAAACATTGTTTCTGATTGTAGTTTTAATAAAACTGTTGGTTTTATGAAAATTCAAAATGTTTTTAATAAGACTTAATTTACAAATATTAAAACTAAACGCATAAAAGCGACGTTGCCATCTTGTTTATTCTTATCGGGCAGGTAAATTTAACTAACGGGTAATTTATCTAATAGATAGATGGTGAAACCTACAAAATATATCAGCCAATTTTATTCATCAGATAACGTGATGTGGCAGATAACTATCTGAAATTTTATCTGTAAGTGGTGAAACTGGCCCTAAGTAGTGTTTGCGTTTCCTACCTCCGAATTTTCACTAATTCGGAAATCCGCCTGTGTCGAAATTTTTCTTTCCTTTATTTATTCTTTATTTATCAGTGATTTTTCATTTTGTCATACACGTGAGTACCAACTTTTGGTATTGATAATGTGTTCACGTTATTAGAGCCTTGAATATCGTCACATTTTAGGAATATACTGCCCTCGATAAATAAACCTCACATACGAACTGAGAAAAGCCAAAGACTTATATAAGAACCATCTATAAATGTTGATGATGATCTATCCGATCGATTTCAGTCATGGCGACCACTTTAGACTTATAATCGGCTCTCCAATCGTGAACCCAAAGATGGCTTTTGTAGCCAATCTTAGTGGTAAATACTTGAGCACATTGAGGGCACATGGGCATTCCGTTGACATATTTGCAATGAATGGCACAGGGCTGCCGGGCTTCCAGCTCGTCGCGCTTAGAGTCGAGGGCTGCTTTACGCTGCTCTTCGAACTTATTAACTCGCCTCTGTACAAGTCTGCGCCATTCGGGACGTTGTGCTGCCAAAACTTCCCAATTAGAGGGCTCTATGTTGCATCTCTTCATGTGTCGCTTCTAAATATCTTTGTATCGAAGGAGTTGACCGCCATGCTTTCGCTTGCCCTCCTCGAGTTCAGAATAAAAGATGAGTTTCACGTCTCTTTCCTCCGCCATACGTATCTATCCTTAAATATTTCTTATTGAAACGAACTTACTTGATGACAGACTTGTAGTGCACCTCGTTGTTAGCGACCAGCACCCCGCCGTACCACAGCGACAGAGCGTACCCAGCCACGGGGGCCGTTTGCCCAAACGCAAATACGCATCCACGGAATCTGTCGAATTAACATAACCATTAAATATATACACGATATTACGTTACATAGATCAAATTTGCCCCAAATAAGTACAATCTAATGGCTATTTATATTTTTAATCCTTAGTGATTTAAAAATATACGTTGGTTAATCTCGATTGTTATGTATAATGTCTACAAACCGCGAGATTTTATATTGTATTAACCTATTGACTTGTATTTTGGGATACTAACTTAACAAATTTAATATTATATAATACACATATAAATAACATCCAAGACTAATACAACATTCATTTATGCTCATCGCATAAATGTTGCTCTCAGCGGGATTCGAGCAAGCAACCAGCAAGCAACCTTTACCAACTCGACCACGGACATCGTCATTGAAACAAGTATTATGCAAACTATAAAATATGAATTTCAAAAAAACTACTAAAAGAGTATGTCCAAAAATATAAGTCTTAATTAATATATATATATATATATATATATATATATATATATATATATATAACATAGCCTATCTGTTATTCATCCATGTCTCACTTCATGTATTTGTTTTTGCTACGGATAAAGCCCGACGAGCGGGTACACTAGTTTGGCCAAATTAAAAGCTGGTTAAACTTTGGTAAGATGTGAAGAAAACTATCAGGATCTGAAAGTCCTCAGCCACTTTTGGAAGTTGAATGAGAGATAGATTGTAAAATAAAGGATGTTTAGTGACGCTTCTCCACTGACATAACCTAACCATCACTAAAAAGGTCTAGATCCCCTTACGACAGCCGTAAGATTAATTAGGTCAGTTCTTTTCTACGCCGATAGTATACAGCTCAGTATAAATACCTGATATTTTTACGAGCAGCTATTCGAGCAGCTATACCCGCTTCTTGGTATCTTTGCACGACTGATTCTTCGCCACCTTTAATTATAAAAATATAATTATACGATTTTAATTTTGTCATTATTTTTCTAATCTAATTTACATACATACATACTCACGACGCCAATACTTCCCATTGGGGTAGGCAGAGACTATCGATACACTTTGTACTAATTTCTAAGTCACATACGTTTACTCACGATTCCCTAATCGTTTACAACCTAGATACAAGAACCACATAGCCAATAAAGAAAAGAGACAAACATATCAGTGTTATTCATGATTTGAACTTATCAAAGGCATTGAGTTTCAAAGAAACGATTCGATATAATTCATGTTGCATCGAGCGCGCTATTCTGAATCAGCTGCTAAAAGGATTACTTATATATCTTCTAATATATAAAATTCAATGCTTGTCACCAAACTCCCCGGAACGACAAGCTAATCTGACTTAAGTGAAATTTTGTATTCCTACACATTCGGTACTTCGTACGATACCCACAGGAAAATATGGGATTGTGGTATTTTAAGCTTTCAATCTGAAATCTTGAAAAAAATATTACTAACATATTCTTAGTGGGCTGTCTACTAGTTTGTAGGTATCTGTGTAACTTACTTACTTACTAACTATTACTAATACATTCACAAGAAAATGTTATTCGTGAAAAGTGTGGTGTGAAAGATGATATTGTAAGAAAGATAGAAAAAGGAATGTTGAGATGGTTTGGGCACATAGAGAGTTGGTAAAAGGGATCTATAGAGCTAGTGTGGATGGTAATGTTAGTAGAGGACGACCACGGAGAACACACTTGGACCAAATTGAGAGTGTGCTCAAAAAGGCTGGCGTTCGAAGTATGAAGAACAAAAGAGCATGTATGAAAAGATTGATGGATGTAAACGAAGCTAGAGAGGTTTGTCAGGATCGTACGAAGTAGCGATCAATAGTCTCTGCCTACCCCAATGGGAACTAATGGCGTGAGTATATGTATGTATGTATGTATGTCACAAGAAGATTAGATAATATTGACTCTAAGTAACACTACTCATACACATGTAGAGCACATATACTTACAAAAGGCATTAACGGTCCGAATATTGGTGATCGCTTCAGTGGCTATCGTCGTTGCTTTGTTCGAAGACTCTCTGATGCTGTCCAGTCCTGAAGCTAGTACCCTGGACTCGAGCACCACAGCTCCTATAACCATGGGGACCGAGACCAAAGACACCAGTGTCATTTTCCATGTGAAATACATCGAGAGGGCGATACCAAGAACTATTGTTGCTGTTGCTTGCATTAGAGCACCTATTCTTGTGCCGGTTGCCTGAGAAAGGAAAAAATTGTAGACAAAAAACAGAATTACGGTAAATTATTTTATGTAGCAAAATATTTGCTGATATTGAAATAGAAATTAGGTGGATATTGACGATTTTGCCCCACCTATTTTTTTTTTATGTCAATGTAATAATAACATATATTCTCACGCCGTTAGTTCCCATTGGGGTAGGCAGAGACTATCGATCGCCACTTTGTACGATCCTGGCAAACCTCTCTGGCTTCGTTTACATCCATCAATCTTTTCATACATGCTCTTTTATTCTTCATACTGCGGACACCTGCCTTTTTGAGCACATTTTCTATTTGATCCAAATGTGTCCTCCGAGGTCGTCCTCTACTAACATTACCTTCCACATTGGCTCTATATATCTCTTTCACCAATTTACTGTCATCCATCCTCTCTATGTGCCCAAACCATCTCAACATTCCTTTTTCTATCTTTCTTACAATATCATCTTTTACACCACACCTTTCACGAATCACATCATTCCTCACACGATCACATAACCTTACATTACACACTTTTCTGAGGGATCTCATTTCTACTGCATTCACTCTACTTTCATGCTTCTTCTGCCACACCCAACATTCACTGCCATACATAAGCGTAGGAACGAGGACAGCATCATGCACAGCTATTCGGGCCTTTACAGACACCGACTGACTAGACATTAGACTATCCAGTGCTCCATTTACCGCATTACCCTTTTTCACTCTTCTCTCGATATCTTCATCACACTTTCCATCCCTAGTAAACAAACTTCCCAAATATACAAACTCTTTCACTTGTTCCACTTTCTTACCATTAATCTCAATCACGCATTCGGTCATATTCACCTCTCTCTCAAAAACCATAGTTTTTGTTTTATCCACATTCACCCTCATTCCCTTTTTCTCAAAAGACGCACATGCAATATTCATCATCTCTTGCAGCTCTTCCACCGATGATGCAAGTAGCACTTGATCGTCGGCATATAAGAGGCATTTAATGATGAATCCACCCATTCTCAATCCATAATCACTTTCACGCAACTCTGTTAAACAGTCATCCATGAACAAATCGAAGAGCCACGGGGAAGCTACACAACCCTGTCGGACACCCCGAGAAATCCCGAACCAGTCAGTATTTTCCCCGTTTACTCTCACACATGCACTGGAATCCTCATAGAGTGATACCAGTGCACGTATAAGTCGACTCCCCAAACCGAACTTGGATAACACCTCCCATAAACACTTTCTTACCACCCTATCATACGCCTTCTCTAAATCAATGAAGGAGCAATACACCTTTCGGTTCTTAGCTAAGAACTTTTCGGTGATGCTCCTTAAAGAGAAGATTTGGTCCATACATCCCATTCCCTTTCTAAATCCTGCTTGCACATCCCAAATTTTATCTTCCGTTTCATTCATCACTCTTTCAATCAAAACCTTTGCATACAATTTACCGACAATGTGAGTAGGCTAATTCCACGGTAGTTTCTAGCCTCCTGGTGTGACCCCTTTCCTTTATATAAAGGCACAATTACCGCTTTGCACCAGTCTTGTGGCACTTTGCCACTCGACCAGCATTTTTGGAAAAGGAAGTACAACCAGGAAGCCACCACCCCTTTACCAGCCCTCAGCATTTCAGTGTTTATCCTGTCATACCCTGCCGCTTTCCCTAGTTTCATACTTTTCATTGCTTTCATTATTTCTTCCATACTGATCTCACTGTCACTAAAGTCACCCATAACGTCGTTCCAATCAACAAAGGAATAATAATAAGGATCTTTTAAATAAATGACATAAAAAATCGGAGGGTTAACTTTTGATGTCTGTAATTAAATGATTAATCCTACTCAGTAATTTCTATACTAGTCGTATGTTTCGAGAAAAAACCCAGACAATATTGATGTATGTAAACGAAAGGTCAGAGTAGGGAAAAAGGTGTTTGATGTTCTCTGTCTTCTATAAATATAACTTTTTAATATTGTTTATACGTACCCCTTGCACAGCTGCCGCGTCGGCTGCCAATCTTGAGCAAAGTGCACCAACTCCGTTTTTGGGGTCATCGAACCATCCAATCTCTTGTCTTAGCATCGCCTTAAAAGCAGCAACCCTAAAATTTCATATGATTTATAAGTAGACCCCGTTATCTTTGTAGCATTTTGGTGGCACCTGATTTTAGTGATGGGGTAAGTTATATTAATAATGTACCCAGAAATTAATAATTTTTTTTTAAATCCCGCAATAGAATCCACAAATTTAAAGAAATGAATCCTGATACAACTTTGCCACCGGAACCTGTCATCACACGATGGAGCACGGGGCTCGAAGCAGTACATTACTACAGCATGAATTTTGAGAAAGTAAAAAATGTTGTATTAGAACTTAATCCTGCTGAAGCTGCGTCAATAGCGCGAGCCACTCAATTGCTTTCATTGGATCATTTAAAAGCTGATATACATTTTGTACATAACCATTTTGGTATACTAGCTACTTCTATCAAAAAATTAGAGGGCCGAAAATTAAAATTAAATGAGTCTTTGCACATCATATTTAATGTACAAAGAAAGCTTTCCATACTTATCCTGCACCCCAAAGGTAAAATAGTATATAAAAATTAAAAAGTGGTTTATCTAAAAATCCGGGATATATGACGATACAAAATATAGATAATTTGTTAAAAAATAAAGAAACAGAAGTTAAAGAATCAGTAAACAAAAAAACTTTACAAAACTTCAAAATGATGAACTTTTTGCCACTAACATCGGTAGAAGTTGAACGATCTTTTTCTTGCTTAAAATGGATATTTTCTAATAGGAGACAAAGCCTTACTCCCGTAAGTATGGAACGAATCCAAGTTATTTACTACGAGTGTCACATACTAAACAAATGTCAATGTGAATAAAATATATGAATGTAAATATATAAAATATTAATGTACCTACTTATCTATTTTATTATAATAATAAATAATAATAAAGACAACAGAGATTAATTGATTATCAATTACCCCATCACTAAAATCAGTTGCCACCAAAATGCTACAAAGATAACGGGGTCTATTTATAAGCTTTTGCGCTCAATGGGTAACGCAGGCTGGCCATACACGGACAGCACAATTTGAGTGGTGGACAGGTGAATGGACAAACATTTCTACATACAATATCAATACATAGTATAAAACAAAGTCGCTTTCGCTGTATGTCCGTATGTATGCTTAGATCTTTAAAACTACGCAACGGATATTGATGCGGTTTTTTTTAATAGATAGAGTGATTCTTAAGGAAGGTTTGTATGTATAATAAATGCATAATATAGTAGAGAAACACTGATAAATCTAAAGGTTTCTAATGTGATGTCGTAAATAAGGACGTTTTTTGCGCTTATATTGCAACGCTGGCTGAACCCTACGAGATAGACCAAAATAATGTACTACAGTATTGTTCAGATTAAAAAGTTCAACAAAAAAGTCCGCGATGGTATATGTCTATCTCTTAGGGATAACCCAGCATAACCATTTTTATTCTTTACTAAAAAATGGTTATTTACGAAGTGATTTTAAACAATACAGCATTAATCCTTATCCAATTAAGTACCTTAAATAAATTGTGCATTTATTATAGATCAATATGCTTTTTACAGCATGTAATTTAAGTGAATATTACCGAAGATATTACAAATTTAAAATGCAGGGTTGTAGTTGTTTGCGCCGGGCGGGCGCGTGCCTATAAATAGCGCGTCGATGGCCGCGCTTCGCCTTATAGCACTTTATGATTTGCAGCGATCGCACGCGTTTATCGGAGCTCTACACGCCTACAATTTCCGGTATAGATATCTTTTGCAATGACCATTAATAAATCGCAGGGTCAAACTTTTAACGTTGCAGGATTAGACTTGAGTGTTGAGTGTTTTTCACATGGCCAATTATATGTCGCGCTGTCAAGAGTAACGTCTAAGCAAAACATGTTTGTATTGGCTATGGCTAATGACAAAAAAGCTGGGAACGTTGTGTATAAGGACATTCTGTAGTAGGTATATTTTGCATTGCATCCGTGCGAAGCCGGGGCGGGTCGCTAGTTTTAAATAAGTTAGTTTTAAGTAAGTTTAATGGCTTGTTCTGAATTAATTTATCGATCTCGCTTTTAGCGATAAGACCGCCAATTGTACCTCACTGTAAACTGTTTGATCATATTATTACTTTTGTAAATTTGTGTTTGATGTGCAATAAAGAGTTATTCTATTCTATTCTGTTCTATTCTATTCTATTTTATTTGTACGTACACATATGTATACACAAACTGCTCGAGCATTTAATAGCCCAGTAATCAATCAGCATCAGTCTATCGACAACGGCTTCCAGACTGTTTCTAGTTTTCAAAACTTAGTCAAATATGACTAAGTTTTGAAAACTATCTTACGGTGTTAATTTGTTTATAAGTAGCCCTAAAAAAAATATTTTTCTGTCTTTATTTTAGCTATTTTATTAAAAAATCGAAAAAGAAAATGCAATATTCAAATGTGCCGCGAAAACGCGACTTTAAGTAATATGGCGGCTGTTAGCACCAATGACGTCAATTCCGCATTAAACAACTATGAGCGAAGCGATACACAGTCTGTTTATGCACGATCTACGTCATTATAGAAATAGCCAATCACGGTCGTTTTTAGTCACGTGACAGTTGCATCGAAAATACTTATTTTAGAAGACGGATTTTAGTGAAATAATGCAATATTTTTATCTCGCATTGTTACATATTGCTCCAGAAAATAAATCTTAAGACTAATGAAATAAAAGAAATGTGTATTTTTATTACAGTCAAATAGCCTAATCTACAGCTGATCACTGGTTAACAAAATTCAAACTTTTTCGTGCCACACGGACTTTTTTGATATTTTTTACTTTAGTTGGTGATTGTAAGAAAAAATAAACAGTTAAAAAAATTTGCTAGCCAAGGATTTTATTCTATTGAGTAATTAAAAATATTAAGAAAAAATACAGATCTCATAAATCAAATTTTTTTTTATATAAATTACTTGTAGCCGCGAGTGACTTATTTAAACTTTAAACACTTACCAGGCACGTGGCTGGCAGGGGTGGCGTTCGAACTCTCGAGAGTTTATTGATGAATCACAGCGCAGGCTTACACTTTTCACCATAGGTCCATAGATAAATGTGGTTCAGTCCTTTTTCACTTTGTTCGGGAAATAGACTTGATTCGGAATTTATTTGGTAACTTTTATACGAACGTGTACACTCACATCGGCGTGTTGAGAAAGAGAGACTAACTTGCGGAAACGGATGTAGTTGTAAGACGTCAGACGTCAATGTTGCCAGTTTCCCGCATCAACGAGGTAGTGTTAGAGAAAATAAGCCACATGAAATAAATCTATTTCTAACGTGAATTAAAAAGTATGTAAACTATGTTTTGTTGTCTTGTGCACACCTAATAAAGAAAATTATAAACTAATTTGTTCCAGTACGGAACATAAACCCGCTCACCTTAAAAGTATATAACTTTTAACAAAATAAAAGAAAATATAACCTAACCTATGACTATGATTTAAATATGTATAAAGTACTCTATTCAATAGGTAGCGGACACAGTTTAACCACTGGCCGCTTAAAAAATTTGTTATTCATTTTGAGCGTAACCACACGGGTGACGTTGTCAGTCCCGGGATGGAGCGCGTGCACGCGAGCCAGCTTCTACTGCAGCGGCGGCAGGTGGTCGTCGCGTACAATAACAACAGTGCCTTCACTAATAGAAGGGCCTCGGTCTTGAAGCCACTTTTGATTTTGTTGAATTTCGTGAAGATATTCCCTACTCCATCGCTTCCAGAAATGTTGGACGGATTGCTGAACCCATCGCCAGCGCGTAAGTCTGTTAGGATTAACGTCTACGAAGGAAACGTCAGGTAGGGCCGTAAGCGGTTCACCTATCAAGAAATGAGAGGGTGTGAGGGGAAGCGGATCTGAAGCTGACGAACTCATCACGGACAGAGGACGCGAATTAAGAACCGCTTCGATTTGACACAGAAGTGTGTGCATTTCATCGTACGTTTGGGTACGAGTTCCAAGTACTCTACGTAAGTGGTGCTTAAAACTTTTCACCCCAGCTTCAAAAAGACCCCCGAAATGGCTTGCATGGCTTGGTTGGAAATGCCAAGTTATACACTGTTGAAGAGTTTCCTTTTGTAAATTTCTTTGAACTGAATCATTACCTAAAAAGGCATAAAGCTCTTTCAAGTATTTGTCACAACCCATAAAGTTTGTACCACAGTCGGAAAATATATCGGTACATAATCCACGACGGGAAGTGAAACGTCGTAACGCAGCAAGAAAACCTTCAGTGGAAAGCTCGGAAACGATTTCGAGATGAATAGCTTTGACACTCATGCAAACAAATACTGAAACGTAACATTTTATAACCTTGGCATTACGCACCTTATTGGCGCGAACAAAGAAAGGGCCGGCATAATCTACAGCTGTTTTAATAAATGGTCGCGCGGGCCGCAGACGAGTAGCGGGGAGAGGTCCCATGCGCGGTTGCACTGGTGTCGGACGCGCGCTGAAGCAACGAACGCAGCGATGTATACGTTGCCGCACGATATCGCGACACGAGATTATCCAGTACTTTTGCGAGAGCAGGTACTGAACGGTCTGAGGTCCGGCATGTAGATAACACACATGAGCATCATCTATGATTAGGTTAGTTAATGTATGTTTCTTTGGTAAAATCATTTGATGTTTACTATCATAAGATAAGAGTGACTTATGAATCCTACCACCGACTCGTAACAAACCGTCACTATGAAGAAATGGTGTAATACGCCTTAATGATTGAGAAGGCAAATTCCCTTTTGAAATCTTATTTATATCTTCGGTAAAAACCGATTGTTGCACTAAAAGAACGAGTTTTTTCAAGGATTCATTATATTCTGGAACCGTTATATAATCTGAGTGGTGGTTAGTTAAATGTTTGCATTTTTTGTAGAAACGAATTATCCAAGCGGTGATTCGTACTAATTTACCTAGCGAAGAATAACGCTGTATAATCTCAATATCTGTATTAATCGTCGTAGACGCGTTTGATGAAACAATACGCTTCTCTTCATTGGTATCAAATTGTTCATTGAAAGACGGCCATGCATGAGAAGGTCGTTGTAACCAAGCTGGGCCGTGATACCACAGGGGATGGGCGCGTAGCGCGTGGGGCAGTGCACCGCGCGAGGCCACGTCCGCGGGGTTGTCAGCAGAGCGGACATGGCGCCAACGAGATGCGGGCACAACAGACAAGATATCACTGGTGCGGTTGGAGACGAAGGTCTTCCAAGTATGAGGTGGTTGGTGTAACCAAGCTAGCACGATCGACGCATCAGACCATGCATACACGTTATCCATATCGACCCGACTGCCGTAGATTGAAAGAACTTTGTCTATTAATTTTGATAATAATAAGGCAGCCATTAATTCGAGGCGGGGTATTGTTAGACGAACCCGTAAAGGGGCCACACGAGTTTTAGCTATAACGAGGTAAGTACGAATTTCTCCGTCACTACTTGTTAAGCGAAGATAAACACAACCGGCATACGCGGTTTCACTCGCGTCAGCAAATCCATGCACCTGTATGGTACAAGTATTACCTAAAATGTGACGCGGAAAAGAAATACATTTTATTATCGGTAGCTCTTGAATAAAAAGTCTCCATGAATTAATAATATCAATAGGTGGGGTTTCGTCCCAACCAATATTAGCTACCCATAGCAATTGAATTAAATGTTTTGCGTATAAGGTCAGAGGGGACAAAAATCCTAGCGGATCGTAAATCCTAGCTATTTCAGAAAGGATTGCCCGTTTAGTGTATTTTTCAGAATTGACCTGAACATTAAACTTAAAACAATCAGTTAGCGGATCCCAATGTAACCCTAGGACTTTAGTGTGTGTATCCTTCTCGAGATGCGCAACGGAGACGGTTTCCTGCCGCCCACCATGAGGAGATGACGACTCAACCGCGGCAAGTATCGCCGGCGAGTTGCTGTGCCACTTAATTCAAACCCAGCCGAGGAGCAAATACCAATAAGCTCACGCTGTAACGCTAGGGCATCGGACTCGGAATTGGCCCCCGCGACCACGTCATCTACAAATATAGATTCCAAGAGTACAGGTGCAGCCAACGGGAACCGGTGACTTTCATCATGAGCTAACTGTTGAATAGTACGCAGAGCGAGGAACGGGGACGAGCTAACTCCGAAGGTGACTGTACGAAGACGAAAATCCTGTACAGGTTCCGCAGGTGAACTCCGCCAGAGGATACGTTGGTAATCCAGATGATCTTTACACATACCTATATTTCTATACATTTGTTTACAATCTGATGTGAACCCTATGAGATGAATACGAAACTTAAGAAGGATATCCACAATGTCGGGATGAAGCTTGGGTCCAGTGAGTAGCACTTGATTCAGGGATACTCCGGTGGATGATTTACACCCTGCATCAAATACTACGCGGGTACGTGTGGTCTCACTGGACTCTTTAACCACGCAGTGGTGCGGAATATAATAGTGTGCGCCCAGGGCGGCATCACTAGTCACGGGCTCCATGTGGTTTAAATCTAAATATTCTTGGATACACGCGTGGTAGTCACGTTTGAGGGTTGGATTACGTTCGAGCCTATACTCGAGCTTATGAAGCCTCGCGAGGGCTGTCTGCCGCGACTCGCCGAGGGGCGGAGCATCGGGTTTAAACGGAAGAGAAACGACGTAGCGGCCGGTAATACCATCGCGAGTATGCGTCCTTTGAAAAAGGGATTCACATAACTCTTCATCAGGAGTGTAACTCCGTTTCTCAGGAAGGGACTCCAGCTCCCAGAACCTTTGCAAATAGTCATTGTCGAATGAGCTAAAACACACATGGGGTGGAGTCGAAACCACGGGATCTAAGTTTAATTTACCCAATAATAAATAACCGAATACACTGTTTACAGCGATCGGAGAACCAGGCAAACCGGAAACGATATTACCTAATAACACATGGGATAGTATATCCGCTCCTAACAACATTTCCACGGGTTGTGGAGTACGAAAATCGGGGTCAGCTAAGGTCAAATTGGTTAAATGTGTCCACCCTTTCTGGGGAAGTGGTACGCTCGGCATGTGAGACATCAACTTTGGTAGAATTAAAGCTTCTACTTGAATTATAGGGTTTTGTTTACCCTTGGGTTTGACTAAACACGAAATTACACCCTTTGGTTTAACTGGTTCGCTATCACCAATACCATATACTGGAATGTTTATTTTCTTACGATTTAAACCTAACCTTTGCGCGCACGACTCAGTTATAAAGGAAGCCTGGCTTCCCGAGTCCACAACACACCTAACGGTCGATAGTATAGAAGAGCCAACACATACATCGATGAGCGCGGTCGAGAGTAGCACCGTGCTAGTTCGCATAGAAGGAGCATTGGAATTCGAAGCGCAATTATTATGAATAGAATTCGACTCGGACTGAGTTGGCGGCACTGGGTCTACCTTGGCAGGGGGGAGGGTGATAACAGCGGAGTCACTGACTACCGGCGAGGCTTGATTAGAAAAATGAATTAAACTGTGATGCCTTTTGTGACACGAGCGACACACATAACTCGATTTGCAATTGATAACATTGTGACCTACATTTAAACAATTATAACAAATACCTTTATTTTGAACTAGTGGATCGTCCCAGCTTCGCACGGGTAGCGTTGTTTTTTAAATATCTGAGGTTTTTTTTCTTTAGTCACTGCTCAAGCATTGTGAAATTCAGCGCAATGTTTTCAATTTATTAAATTTATAGCACTTCCTAAACAGTGTAGTTTGGTGATTTTTAATGCGCTTTAATGAACGGTTCAGTATTTCCATTTAATAGCAAATTTTGGAATAAAACGCTATGAAGTGTTTATAACAATCTAAAAAATAAATCATTACGTGTTGTAGGATGCAACTACTGGTGCCATCTAGTATGTTATATGTAAATTAGTAACGATTCGGTTTTGGTCACGGGCGCGATGGCTTATTTTATGTATAATTTCGGTGTTTCTCTACCGATTTCTATGATTCTTTTTTTATTGAATAGGTAATAATGTTACCTTTATTAAATTAGGGATGAGTGAGAGGTTTACAAACGTAAGAGTAAACAAATATAATCAGAATGTTCCGAACTGCTAAGCTATCAGGAATCACACGTGTTATTGTGAGTCAACCGTAAAAGATAGACATAAACTGTTGAGAATTTTTTTTAGATAATTTTATGAAGAATATTTCCGTCATACATGATTTCTATGTAAGTTTAACCATTAAGGCTGCACACGCGACGGAAGCTTAAAAAATGTAGTAACTTCTCCCGTTTTCCCAAAATTCCCCTTTACTACTCTGCTGGAAAGTATACAAAAACCTGCGCAGGTGTATGAAGAATAATTGTACCAAGTTTCGTTAAAATCCGTCGAGTAGTTTTTGTTTCCATAAGGAACATACAAACCGACAGACAGACAGACAGACAGACAGATAGACAGACAGACAGACAGACAAAAATTTTACTGATTGCATTTTTGGCATCAGTATCGATCCCTAATCACCACCTGATAGTTATTTTGAAAATATATTTCATGTACAGAATTGACCTCTCTACAGATTTATTATAAGTATAGATTAAATTGTACCTCGCGTGAGGTGTAAGATTTAAAAACTTTGAACATTTTGTCAACGAATGTTGAGCTTCACAGCATATACAAGTTTGCTTCTTAATTACGTTGTAACTACGTTGATTTTCGTCTGTTTGACGAGTAGGAAGGCCGACATTGTTTGCAGCTAATGCATTGAATGATCGCTGCTGCGTGATAGTGCGGCTTGATAGCGAACTACCCACTTTTGTATTTTGTTGTGAAATGGACTGCCCACCAACGGAAATGTTTATGATTTCGTCAGCGGAAATTTCTTTTTCAAGAAATGTGATCAATGTGTTTACATCGGGAATAGAAGATGGTTTCACTAGCGATCTTTCAAAACACTTCCTAGTATCAACTGGAATTTTACGTAGTAAAATATTTAAAAGTATGAAATTCCATTGGCCCACGGGAAACTGCATAGCTTCAAGTGCCTTAATATTTTCTTGGTAGACGTTAAGTAGCCGACGCAGGCTATGAACCGATTTATCACTGCAATTTTCGATGTCGAGAATTCGATCGAGATGTTTTGACGCGATGACTCGCTTATTTTCATAACGAGAAATTAATATTTCTAAAGCGATGGCGTAATTATCTTCGGAAATCGGCAAGGATTTTATAAGATTAAAAGGTTCGTTCTTTACAGTAAGTATTAAGTACCTAAGCTTCTCGGCATCCGTGTAGGCACTGTTGCTATGCACTAACGACTTAAATAAATCAATGTATGATGGCCAATCCGTAGGATCGCCACTAAACGAGGGCAATGGTAAAGTAGGCAAAGTTTTACTGTGATGACACTGCTGAGGAGCCTCAGACGATGAAAGAAAAATACGACTTGAGCGACGGACACGTTCCTCCTTTTGCTTAAGGTCGTTAAGATGAGCTAAGATGCCATAATACAAATCGTTAAATTCATTCCGAATAGTTATTTGTTCATCTTTATCAAAGCACTTATGTTTAAACAATATTTTTTCTATTTTACACTGGACTTTCGTAAACTTTCTCTGATGAGCTGAAATGTCTATAGTTCGCGAACGAAATTGCTGCTCATCGGTAGTTGCAAACTGTAATGTACGCCTAAGTTCTTCGAGAATCAAGTCCCTTTCGAATATGTCTTGTTCACAAACATGATCGTTCTCGGCCATTTTGCGTAACAAAGATGGCGACTCAAACGATTGAAATGAATTTGAAATTACTGAGTACGTAGTACTGCACAACACAAGACAACAAAACAAAAGATGAAATCGGATCCGGCTCGAAGGACCAAAATAATTTATGTAGCCGCGAGTGACTTATTTAAACTTTAAACACTTACCAGGCACGTGGCTGGCAGGGGTGGCGTTCGAACTCTCGAGAGTTTATTGATGAATCACAGCGCAGGCTTACACTTTTCACCATAGGTCCATAGATAAATGTGGTTCAGTCCTTTTTCACTTTGTTCGGGAAATAGACTTGATTCGGAATTTATTTGGTAACTTTTATACGAACGTGTACACTCACATCGGCGTGTTGAGAAAGAGAGACTAACTTGCGGAAACGGATGTAGTTGTAAGACGTCAGACGTCAATGTTGCCAGTTTCCCGCATCAACGAGGTAGTGTTAGAGAAAATAAGCCACATGAAATAAATCTATTTCTAACGTGAATTAAAAAGTATGTAAACTATGTTTTGTTGTCTTGTGCACACCTAATAAAGAAAATTATAAACTAATTTGTTCCAGTACGGAACATTACTTAATAATTTAAGATTTTCTTGAATGTTTAGCTTCTGGTTGGTCCCTTTTAATTGTCCAGCAGTAATCCGCTAACATATTTGGGCTCCATTTTCCCTGGTACCGCTTTTCCATACTAGAAATGTCCTGGTGGAACCTCTCGCCGTGCTCGTCACTGACAGCCCCTAAATTGTCAGGAAAAAAATCCAGGTGCGAGTCTAAAAAATGGATCTTGAGTGACATGTTGCAACCCAATGCTTGATATGACAATAAGAGCTCGCTAACCAACTCTCTGTAGCTGTCACTCTTGTTGTTGCCCAAAAAATTTGCAACAACATTTTTAAATGCGTTCCATGCACATTTTTCTAAACCGCTTAATTTTTCTTCAAATGTTGAATCTTTTATTAACTCCCTGATTTAAGGGCCAACAAAAATACCCTCTTTTATTTTTGCATCACTTATTTTAGGGAATTTTCTTTTAGGTAGAAAAATCCACTCCCACTGCGATTCATTCCTTTCACATTTTTTTTTATTAATCCTAATTTGATATGCAATGGTGGTAAAAGCACATTATTTGGCTCTACAAGGGGTAAATACTTTTTTTGGCCAGGAACTAACGATGCACGCATAGGCCATGTTTTTTTTATATAGTAAAAAAAAGGCATTTATTTCACAAAATTAAGTAATTTACAATGAATTGGTTTCGGTGTTTACCGCAGTAGGTTTCCCTGTGACGCAGCAAACAGGCTCTTTTAAATAACTAAGTAACATAACAATTATGTGCTGATGGCCATTTTTAATTTTGTTTCAAGTACAAAGATACAAAAAAAAAAAAACGTTTATGAAGAAATAAAAAAATAGAAAAAAAAATTTAAAGAGAAAATGAATATGGTGATTAGTTCTGTCTCGGCTATCCCATTCACATAAAAAGCAGCAAAATTTTGTATAACCCAGCTGAAATCCAAGTAATAATGCAACAACTTTAAGATCACCGCAGATTTTGAAGGAATATGTACTGTCATTTATTTTTTCAAGTAAAACTTTCATATTTTCATAGGTTTCTTTCATATTTGAAGCATGGGCCACAGGAACAGACGGAAGCATATTTCCATTATGCAATAAAACTGCTTTTAGACTTGCCTTCGAAGAATCAATAAATAAACGCCACTGAGAAATTTCAAAATCTATGTCCAACATTTTCATGATCTCATTTATGTTATTGCAAAACACCAAATCTCCATCCTGAGAAAAATACGTTCTGAAGTGTTCATCACGGTTTCGAAAATAGCTAACTTTTTTATTATGATGTAGCAAATTCCATTCTTTTAGACGAGATCCTAATAGTTCCGACTGCTTTTTTGACAAATTTAAATCCCTAATCAAATCATTTAGGTCTCCTTGAGTTATTTATTATAGCAGAAGATACGTTAGGGTAGATAACTGTGTTTTTTTTCTTGTAATTTATACCTTTTAAGTCAGTGAGACAAAAATAGCAATCTGAAACGTAATCTCGCTGTTCAGTCCACAGCAAAAGGCATAGCTCGTGCACCTTTCTTCCAGTCGGTTAAATTTTTCACACACGTTATGCAACAGACATGAGGGGCCCAGAATTTGTCTTGATGGGCGACAGAAAAACCAAAACATTGGTGATAACACTCCAGCACAAGATTCGTAAAATTTCGTCGTTGTTTTTTGAATGTAAGTTCTCCGCAGATATAACAAAAAGAGTTAGGGTTATTTTTACACTTCCTCGACATGTTCACAGGATTAATAAATCACAAAAAAATTTCAAATTCAACTACAAATACTTTTATGACGATTTACTTGTGAGCGTTTCTGTTAATTTACCGCCGTAGTACTAGTTATGAGTATTACCGTATCACAACAAATATGAGGCTAACAGACAAATGAAAACTGTGATTTAATGATGAGGGTAGATTGATAAAACAAAATTAGCTATCAAAGTTCGTGTGGCAAAATCAGTGTTGACCAGTGATATTTTTTTGCTTAGATATGGGTCAGCTTATATGCTACACAAGTTTAAAATATCAATTAAATGGTGCAATCGTACAGATACGTCGTCCGACATGATCGATTTAAAATAGGTAAAATTATGATTTTATATTACAGCTTGTTTTACTTTAGTTTTTTAACAACATGTTTAAGGATTGTGGGATGAGATTGCTCAGCTGTTATGTATTTTTCATCAACCAATGAATGAAAAAAGGATAGATTTGATTCTTAATTTTGCTGCTGGTAAGATAAAATTTACTTTTAAAACACCATCGACCATGTTGTCCTCAAATATACAAACATACATATACTCATTGCCATATATCCATAAAAGGGGTAGCCAGAGCTTCGGAATAAGAAATTCGTCAGCCACTTTTGGAAGGTGCGGGGGGAAAAGATAATAAAATAAAGGTTGTTGGTGATGGGTCTCCAACCGCATCGCCCAAAAATCCCTTACGAAGCTCCAATACGTCCCAAGTCACCTCTTACGATTCCCACCGGAAGAAATGGGGTAGTGCTATTCTAAGCCGACACTAAACAGCAATATCTTAAGTGTTCTGATTCGAAGATACCAAAACACGCAATACATTTCAAGATCAATCAATCAAGATTTCGTGCTGTGTAGTGCCGGCATAGAATAGCACTACCCCATTTCTTCCGTTGGGTGTACGTAAGAGGCGACTAACGGTATTGGGGCTTTTAAGGGATTTTTGGGCGATGCGGTTGGAGACCCATCACCAACAACCTTTATTTTACCATCTTTTCCCCACGCAACTTCCAAAAGTGGCTGAGGAATTTCTGATTCTGGCTACCTCTTTTAGGGATTAATAGCCGTGAGTATATGTATGAATGTACATTTCAAGAATAAAAAACGTACGTAACGTACCTTAATCTAGCTGTAAGACGAACGCCCGTCAAATTGAAAATGTATATTTGGAAGAAGATGCCGACCCCCGTTAACAGGCCGACCAGGAGAAACATAATAGCTATCTGCACGGTGCCAGACATCACGAATGCATCGTCTTGGACTTGTAGTAACTGCAAAGTAAAAATGTAAGGCTACACATTCATATAATTCATTTGCAAGAGTAAGGTAATTTAAGCTGACGCATATTATTTCTCCAGGAAAACTAACGCAACGGAGTATAAATATATTGATTCACACGGTACTGGTACCTCAATGCCTGCATAGCTAGTACGAGCGTCCTTTTATCTAGATATCACATGATATAAAACAGCCATCTCTTACGCAGTTACTTAGTTTCATATACTGTCATCTCATTCTAACCGATATGTTCCTCCTGATTATAATAATCATACGTTTGCATTCTGGGCAGGCAGGGGCGTCTGCCATCATTTTCAGATTAAAGATTATCGGCGTTTATGCTTACTTCAAATATGGTCTGTCTTTTGTAACTGTAACTAAACTCTCATTCATCTCTTTCTCACTTTCATGACAACTTCAACTATTTTCAACAACACTTCACCCAAATTATAGCAATTATAAATTCAGCCTTGTACAAAATACTAAACATTCATACTTATAAACCATCATTATGAAACTTACCCCATAAGTCTCCCCAAACAGTATAGCAAACATTGGAAAGCTGGATCCCACGGCTACTGCAGCCAGTAACCCACATAACATCAAATACTTCTCCGGCTCACAAAGTTTCAATATTTCCCACGTAGTTGGTTCCAAAGGCTTCTCTTCTTCATGTTTATCTTCAACACTCTCGTCATCGCTGTCACTGTCACTGGATGTCGTACTTTTCATTGAATCCAGTGAGGCGAGCTTGGACAGTCTGGGTCGGCGGAATCTTGTGCCTGTGAAAATATCAAGAAAATCGCATTGATATTATTTTATTCTGAGGAAAGTTAACAGCTGTCAATGATAAAATAACATAATTTGAATGCTTAGTATATATGCTTAACTACCTACTATTATTCTTATCCTAAACTCATTTGGGCTAGCCTAATTGATTAATTAACTGCTTAAGTTCTAATAACTGAAAAATACATGGTGACATAAAAACAAAGGTGGTCGCCAAAAGCATCACAGGCCAGTGACTTAACAACTCATTTTAACCCAAAAATAAAGAGCTGTTGGTATATTCGTAAATCATCGCTTGATAAATAACTTAGATACTTTGCAGGTATTTATTAATAGTAGCTTCAGGATCCAGGCTGGGGGTCACGGGTACAAATTACTTTGTGGGTAATCATTTAAATAGGATATTATTTAAATATTAATTATATAGTCGAGTTGGTATCCCTTATCATAATAAGTAATTATTGCAGTTTCCTAGCGGCTAACTTGATTGAACACTAAAGGTTGCCTGGAAGAGATCGGTTTAACGAATATGACCGCCAATTGTACATATGTACGAGTATAATGTGGTAAGGTGGAGATTTTTAATTGGCATTGCATTCTTTACTTTTTTGTTTAGTTAATTTATACGCTGTAAATCTTCCAAATAAAATAAAATAAATAAATTAATTTATTAATAATATTAATTCCATACATATTTTAATTTCGATGCTATATTAAATTTATAATATTTCGAAAAAAGTAGTTATATTAAGGTTTAGTAAAAAATACGTAAAGTTCCTTTAACTTACTTTTTTTGGAGGCAGCTTGTGAGTCTTCAGCAGTGGGAGCCATACTTGGTTCGTTTTCCAGAACCAGCTGATAGTACCTTCCTTTCAACGATAATAATTCCTCGTGTGTGCCAGATTCCATCACTTCGCCTTTATCGATGTAGTAAATTCTGTTTGCATTTAGTACCGTACTCAGCCTGCAAAGGTATTTGAATTAATTTTTTATAACTATATTTTAGCTATTTCCTCAATCTTATACTACATATATAAAACCTGTATTAAACAATTGCTATGTAGTGTGGGCTTAGAATAGTACTACCCCATTTCTTCCGTTGGTTGTACGTAAGAGGCGACTAACGGTATTGGGGGCTTTTAAGGGATTTTGAAACTTGCAATCCGCTTCTCTATATCATAGTTTACACCTAGCACACTATTCAATCTTATATAACTTATCGCGATTCAAAATGCTAACATGTCATATCGCGTTTTGTTAGTGAACTCATTTTTTAAATCAAAATCACGATCATTCGCATATTTTCTTGAATAAAATACGATATTATACCTGTGACTGACCATAATGGTGGTTCTCCCAAAAGCAGCTGCGTCTAGAGCCCTTTGTACTTTAGCTTCGCTCTGTGAGTCCAGAGCTGAGGTGGCTTCGTCCAGAAGTAAGATTTTGGGCTTCCTCACCAGAGCCCTGGCAATGGCAATGCGCTGCTTTTGACCACCGGATAACTGTGCTCCTCTTTCTCCAATCATTGTGTCGTAACCCTAAAATTTAGTTGTATTTGTTAACGTTCCGTGGTTGTCGTAAGAAGCGAGGGTATTGGGCTTTTTTGGAGACCCATCACCAACTTTATTTCTACCATCTTCTCCCCTATCAACTTCCAAATGTAGCTGAGGAGTTTCTAGCTCTGAAGCTCTGGCTACCCCTTTTTGGGATTTAAGGCCGTATATGTATGTATGTATTTGTTAATAATTTTGTAGATAAGCCTCCTGAAGTTTATTTGGCAAGGATGTGCAGTATTTATCGCTTCTAGTGTTATCTAGTGTATGTAGTCTACAGAACATGATAGTACTGTAGCAAGTAAATATGGCGACCCAGCTTATCAAACTACGCTGTTACTTGCTCCTGTACTCCTTGTATGGTACAATTATATAGTAATTGTTAATAATAGTGATCTAAGCGTTCAATAGATAAATGTAAATATTATATACCTCGGGCAGATTCTTGATGAATCCATGGCAATAAGCTTGTTTTGCTGCAACAGTAATCTCACTATCAGTGCAATTTGGATTACTAAGTCTGGAACGAAAATATAGATTATATATAGAGTAATATATAATTTAGCCGTGATAGTCCAATGGGTAGAAGAATACACACAGGCGTGAGTCAAATCCTGGGTCGGGCCTACACCAATTTGTCTTTTCTTAAGTCGTGTGTGTGGTTAATTTATTATGGTTGTCAACGGCATCCACATCCACACATGAGGAAACCCTCAGGGCTAAGTTGTACTTAGTCATGTGATAGTGTATTCTTACAAAAACGGCGATACTCTGAACACCAGGTAATAATATTACGTGATGTTCAGAAGTATTAATACCTCGGCCAACCCCTTTTTGAATCTACGGCGTGAACGTTTGAGTCTTTGAGATATATAATAAAAGAAAAACTAGTGTATAGATTAGGCTTAGAAAACACATGTGCCTTTCCATGTTGCTTTTAGATGTGAATATGGGTGTGTTGTGTTGGTTCTTACAACGAATTGGTTTTCAATGTGTTAACAACTAATAGCAAATGACCACTCCCCTAACAATTATGAGAAGTGGCTGACTTATTCTTAATTCTAAGGCTCTAGTTGAAAAATCAACATCATCAGCCAATCGTTGTCAAAGTCGAAAAGGCCTCTCACAAATATCTCGGATTCCCGTGACTTTCACCAAGTCGCCGGTGTTCCTCGTACTACGCCGCCATTCTACAATCTTCAGTCTGGTTTTAAACTCCATAAATTAACTACTAAACAGTATTTCATTACAAATAATTAAATCCTGTTATAAAAACAACCACTAGCCTTACATTTTATGTTTCGACGCCGACTCTTCTGACGGGTCTACAAATTTAAATTTTTAAGCGATGTGGGTCAAAATCTCGTCTCTCTAGCCCTATTTTTTCGCTTATTGTCAGTAGAAGACGGCCATGCAAGACATTTGAAGACCAAATCGAAAACTAACTTACAAAAACGGGAGCGAAAAGTGAGAAAAATAAAACAGCATTTATGAGAAGAATACATAAATAAATAATGAGTTGAGGCAACAAGAGAGAGAAAAAAGAGCTACTATACCGTATATTATCTCGAATGGATCCCGCAAAGAGCACCGGTTCTTGTCCCACTACAGCTATATGATCCCGCAAATGCTTGACGTTCATGTCCCGGAGGTCGTTCCCGGACGCTGACACTGTCCCGGTGTCGGGATCATACATCCTCTGTATCAGCTGCAGCAGCGTTGACTTGCCGCAACCGCTCGGTCCTACTAGAGCTATTGTCTCATTTCTTGGGATCTTGAGACTCAAGCCATTTAGTACCTGGAAGTATAAAAAAATGCTGTCATAAAATAACGATAACAAAACAAAATCTCACTCCAGTAGAGAAAATAGTTATGACTCAACTCAAGACTCAAGCGAAGCTTGGACAGACTGTCTCTCACGTGATAGGGGTCAGGCCTATCGCCGTTTGGTACGAATACACTGTCATTAGCCATGTGGGTTTCCTTACGATGTTTTCCCTCACCGTTAACAACCATGATAAATTAAACACACATGTGTCTTAAGAAAAGACAAATTGTTGTAGGCCCGACCCGAGATTTGAACTCACGTCTGTCTGTATTGATGGGCGGTCGTTCTACCCATTAGACTATCACGGCTGTAGTAGTTAGGAGTTAACGTTTAAAATTCATTCTAGGGCATAATTCACGAAATCAAAGAGTTGAACAATACTTAAACTCGTAAGTACATCTATACTTATAATAAATCTGTAGAGAGGTCAATTCTGTACATGGAATATATTTTCAAAATAACTATCAGGGGGTGATTAGGGATCGATACTGATGCCAAAAATGCAATCAGTAAAATTTTTGTCTGTCTGTCGGTTTGTATGTTCCTTATGGAAACAAAAACTACTCGACGGATTTTAACGAAACTTGGTAGAATTATTCTTCATACTCCTTTGTATACTTTGGGCAGGTTTTTGTATACTTTCCAACAGAATAGTAAAGGGGAATTTTTGGGAAATTTTGGGAAAACGGCAGAAGTTACTCCATTTTTTAAGCTTCCCTCGCGTGTGCAGCCTTAATGGTCAAAGTTACATAGAAATTACATATGACGGAAATATTCTACATAAAATTATCTAAAAAATATTCCGCAACGGTATATGTCTATCTTTTATGGTTGACTCACAACAACACGTGTAACTCCTGATAGCTTAGCAGTTCGGCGCATTCTGATTATATTTGTTTTCTCTTACGTTTATAATACTCTCAATCACCCTTATTTCAAAAGTTAACATTATTACCTACTCAATAAAAAAAGAATCATAGAAATCGGTATAGAAACACCAAAATTAATAGTCCCAACATAATAGTCGCACGCGATCAAAACCAAATCGTAATTTACATATTACGTACTAGATGGCGCCAGTAGTTGCATAAATTAAAACCTAAAAATTAGCTTGATTTCGGAGATATGGATCTGAACCGATCATAAAAGCGCTTTCAAAATTACAAAGTAACACTATATTCAAACATGAGTGCTGTAAGTTGTAATAAAGGCGCTAATTTCATAACGCTTGAGCAGTGATTGAAGAAACCTCCAATATTTTTAAAACTACGCTACCCGTGCGAAGCGGGGCCGATCCACTAGTCAGTAATAAAAGCCAATATATTATAAGTAAATTATCGGCTTTGTTGGTGACTCCATCTGGGATTCAATGAATCTTTACGGGAATAAATAGTTTTGACAAATAATCATGATTATTTTCTGCCGCATCTATTGGTTTTCTATGATTCGCATAAAAATATTAATAATTATGTTATTTTAAACGTCAGAACTGTAATATCAGTTCTGCGCTCATTAAATCACACCTTACCTACACTTACATGCTTACACTTAGTTTACCTAATTACAAGAAGTTGTAATGATAATACCATTACAGATGATCTTAATACAAAATATCGCTCACCTGAACATCAGGTCTAGCTGGATAACGGAAGTAGACTTTATCAAATTCCAAATCGCCATCCAGTTTAGGTCTGGTGCCCTCTGAAGACATGCTGTCAATGGCTGGTTTCCGATCCAGAACCGAAAATATCGCTCCGGCAGAGGCTCGGGCGCATGCGATTGCTTCCATGTGGGGCGATGTTAGCCCCACGTTTTGTGCGCCTTGGAGCACACTAAAGAAAACCTTCAAAGAAATTGTATATTCAGGATTTAATTAGATTTTATTATTAAAGAGGAAAAATCAGCGATATCAACTTCAACAAAGTTAAAGCAGTGTAATTTATACATGGTACTGAACATTAAACAGATTAATTTATTTAATTACTTATACTAGTCAGTTCGGCTATGCTGTGTAGTGTCGGCTTAGAATAGCACTACCCCATTTCTTCCGGTGGGTGTACGTAAGAGGTGACTAACGGTATTGGGGCTTTTAAGGGATTTTTGGGCGATGCGGTTGGAGACCCATCACAACAACCTTTATTGAAACATCTTTTCCTCACTCAACTTTCCAAAAGTGGCTGAGGAATTTCTGATTCCTTAGCTCTGGCTACCCCTTCTAGGGATTTATAGCCGTGAGTATATGTATGTATGTATGTACTAGTCAGTTATCAACTGAACATTTTTTTAATTGAATAGTCAAAGCGTTACCATGTTACATTTTATGATTAGACTATAATAAAATCATGAAAAATTACGTAAACGCATCACTTGCAACAATGCAGGATAACAAAATAATGATATAAAAAAAATACTTTGGCGTGTAGTGCCGGCTTAGAATGTCGCTACCCCTTTCTACCCACGGGTGTCGTAAGAGGCGACTAAGGGTATTGGGGCATTTTATTGGTTTTTTGGGCGATGAGGTTGGAGACCCATCACCAAAAACCTTTATTTTACCATCTTTTCCCCACTCAACTTCCAAAAGTGGCTGAGGAATTTCTAATTCCTTAGCTCTGGCTACCCCTTCTAGGGATTTATAGCCGTGAGAATATGTATGTATGTATGTATGTACTTTGGCGTGTAGTGCCGGCTTAGAATGTCACTACCCCTTTCTACCCACGGCTGCCTAACAGGCGACTTACGGTATGGGGTTTTTACGTAGTTTTTGGGCGATGCGGTTGAAGACCCATCACTAACGACACTTTATTTCTTCTATCTTGTTCCCTATCAATTCCAAATATGACTGAGGAGTTTAAAGCTCTAAAGCTCTGGCTACCCCTTTTTAGGACTCACGGCCGTGAGTATATGTATGTATAGTCTGTATCAATTCGAAAAAATATCTTTGTAAAAAATGAAACGTTAATGCCCTTTTAGTATTTTAGTGTTATTACCAAAATTATTGACGGCGACGAAAAAATAGAATACGCTACTAATGGTAAGTAAATTTTTTTATTCAATTTTATAGTATACTTATAAAACAGACGTAAACTACATAATATGTCCCTTATTATAACATACGTACATCCTAATATAATACTCAAGCCGTTAGTTGTCATATAGGTAGGCAGAGACCATCATTATAATTAGTATTGTATTTCATCATAAATTTATATCCTCAAAACATCTTAAAGTCATTCTCAAGTCTTACTACCAAATACGTTATTTAAAACTACAAGAAAAACCTTGATAGCGTAAATTTTCATTCTTAATAACCAATAATTGTAGTGGTGAATGGAATAACAAACCTTATCTTGTTTGTAAGACAAACAAACACGGGTGCATCCCACTAGTTCCGAACTAAACTGTTGGGGCACTTTGGATGCTTCCGAATTTCATCCCAACAGTTCTATATAGAACTGTAGTATAGTTTTTGCCGCTGTTTTACTTGTGACATATTTTTTTACTTTGAACAATTTCATTTTTGGTTAACTTAATTGGTATAAATAGTAATTTTATTTTGATGTAAATACACTTCTTATATAATTATTAGGGTATTCGACTACAAAAAACAACATATGGTTAAAATTTCATTGAAAAATATGAAATAATAGCTATGGTATGGTTATAATTAAAACAACTAAATAAATAAATAAATAATAAATAAATAACTATTGATTTTCGGATATTTTAATCGAGTGTTATTACATTATTTTTAAAGCACGATGTTTCAAAAACTTTTCAGTTATCATGGTCACGGGAAGACTGAGGTGTTATTTGTCATTATACAGTACTATAAAATTATTAATATTAACTTCCTTCACAAAATTTAAGTTACATTTGCGTTTAATATTTGCTATGTACAAAAAGAGCTAATGTTATCTGGAGTCTTGCTAGTGTTCTTCCCTTGCTTAGTTGTGCTTATGATCGGGTTCCAAGCAAGTGGTAATTGCCAACCATCATCTCTATTGAAGCTCACAATTGCTTTTGTTTTTGCAAGTGCAAGTGTTCAAAATCAAGCTTGTATCTCAACAATTGATGTCTCTGTGACCAATAATGTCAAATAAGCCAAGGTTTAACAAAAACATATGAAAAATAAATCATATCTCGAAAACTACAAAAAGTCGCAGAACATACATAGGGGTAATTCGGGTACCCCCAGGGGTATTCTGTCCTTGGACTTCCATTTGACACTATTTCTTGTGACACCCTGTATTTTATCGGATAAACGTACTAGAAGCGGGTATAAACTATTAGGTACCTTATTATTCAACTTACTTTTGTTTCTTTATATTCTAGCAACCGTGATAGCCCAGTGGGTAGGAACACTCGGTTATCGTACAAACGACTAGTGTTCGAATCCTGGGTCGGGCCTACACCAATTTGTCTTTTCTAAAGACATATGTGTGGTTAATTTATCATGGTTGTTAACGGTGAGGGAAAACATCGTGAGGAAACCCACATGGCTGAGTTATACTTAGTCATGTGACAGTGTATTCGTACAAAACGGCGATAGGCCTGCCCCCTATCACGTGAGTACACTGTCCATGCAAAACGTGGGCACTCTGAACACCAGGTGACAAAGTCACGTGATGTTCAGAAGTATTAGTACCTCTGCCAACCCCTTCGGGGATATTCGGCGTGAACGTTTATGTTATGTTATATGTTATATTACGAGATAAGGTTTAGGTAAGTTTTTATTTTCTACATTCTTTCTTTTAACAATTAATAAACCACAGGGACAAACTTTTAAACACGTCGAAATCGATTTACGTCAAGATTACTTTACATGCGGCCAAATATGTGTCGCGTTGTCTAGATCTGGTAGTGGAGAAAATCAGTATGTATTTCTGCCGCAAGAATATTAAACTATAAGTATCATTTACACAATAGTAATTTAAAACATATTCTTTTAAAGAATTCTTAATCGCGATCATGATAACAGAAATTGACGCGTACAAAGTCGCGGGCAACAGCTAGTATGTATTACAAATTATTATTATTGTTTCAAATACAATACTTTATGGTGTTATAGATATTATTCACTGCGATTTATATAGATATATTAAACCTCGTAGTATCAATTCATCAATCGGTAATCGATTACTTTTATTCCTTCAATATCATTCAATATTCAATACCCATCACAAATTTTTGCTTTAGAAAAAATAAAAAATGACCTCAACGTTTTTATCTAATCTTATTTTTAGAGTTTCGTAAGATATAGCTCCAATTAATACTTAAATTTTGTTTAATAAGTGGGCAACTGTTTTTCCTGATTGTGTGGAAGCAGTTTCTTTATGAAATCAAAGATTGTATACCCGGCAATGGTTTGTTTACAAACTTTATGACTCTATTTGATATAAACGGTATATTTAACAATGATTGCAATCGCGAAACAATTGAAAATAATTTTAGAAATAACTTATTACAAAAGGAAACCTCCATAGCTGAGTTAAATCAAATAGCAGTGTATTTCTATCAAGCCGCGTGGTTTGTCCAGTATAATTTCATCTTACTATCCAGGCAAACAATGTATGTTATTCATGATATTATTTCTTACTTACAATCATCAACACCGCTGGTGTGTAAACTGGTTCTGGCTGATGCCGACTCTCCAGGATCAACTTGACTCCGTACCAGAACGATATCGCGTACGTGGCGTATATTATCAGCCACATCACCCCACTGCCCACCCCAGACCAGAGCCCTTTGCGGTTGCCAGTTTTCTTTGCTGGCTCCAAGCGGATTGTGTATCTGTAAAGTAGTAATTAATAATTAAAAAAATCTCTCTTTTTCTTTTCATTTCAGACCACCTAGTATTTGCTTATAAAATAGTATTTATTTTCAAGTCATTTGGAATTTAAAACGAATATGATTTTGCAGTTGCTTCTAAGGACTAGCTTTTAACGGTTTTGGAAGAGAAGAAGTAAAAAATCTCTTCCGATTACCATTTTTTCAAATTTAAAATATACAATAAATGCACTAAGATATTTTTACATTTAAAAGTGACTCTGTACGAGCGAAACAACGCCTGATAAATATAATCAATCGGACTTGCCAGATGGGTTAAAAATACTTGACGTGGGTATAATAAACCTTAACACACCAATATTCTTGGTCATATGAGGGAAGAGTCATAGCTTTGCGGGTTGAGTTATTATTATTTAAAAATCTTGAGCACTGAAGTCCAAAGTGTAATAAATAATATTCGGTCAAATTCCGCGATAACATATTTAATTGCCTTTCAGTTTACTAATAAAGGAAAGAATAATTTCGACATCAGCGAGGAAATTTTCATTGGAATTTTTTCTTTCCCTTATTTATTAGTAACTAGCTGACCCGACAGACTTCGTACTGTAAATTTGCTTATGCCAAACTTTAGGCGTTTTTTCCCAGTACTCTGAGTTCAATAAATGAGGTAAATGGAGCACTGGATAGTCTAATGTCTAGTCAGTCGGTGTCTGAAAAGGCCCGAATGGCTGTGCATGATGCTGTCCTCATTCCTACGCTTATGTATGGCAGTGAATGTTGGGTGTGGCAGAAGAAGCATGAAAGTAGAGTGAATGCAGTAGAAATGAGATCCCTCTGAAAAGTGTGTAATGTAAGGTTATGTGATCGTGTGAGGAATGATGTGATTCGTGAAAGGTGTGGTGTAAAAGATGATATTGTAAGAAAGATAGAAAAAGGAATGTTGAGATGGTTTGGGCACGTAGAGAGGATGGATGACAGTAAATTGGTGAAAGAGATATATAGAGCCAGTGTGGAAGGTAATGTTAGTAGAGGACGACCTCGGAGGACACATTTGGATCAAATAGAAAAAGTGCTCAAAAAGGCAGGTGTCCGCAGTATGAAGAATAAAAGAGCATGTATGAAAAAATTGATGGATGTAAACGAAGCCAGAGAGGTTTGCCAGGATCGTACAAAGTGGCGATCGATAGTCTCTGCCTACCCCAATGGGAACTAACGGCGTGAGAATATGTATGTATGTATGTATGTATGTCTGAGTTCAATCAGGCGTGAATATTTTATTGGTAATATTTTTCCGGGATAAATAGTATCCTATGTTATAATTTGGGTCATTATCTAGCATTCTGCTAAATTTCATTCATATACATTCTGTAATTGAGAAGCCTTTTTACCTCAAAAACACAAACATCCAAACATTTAAACTTTCACATTTATAATATTAATGAGATAGTCCCCTTATGAAGTTTTAATGTACAAAACATTCTAATTACCTTTCAGTTTCCTTTCTCTCCCCTCCGAACGCGACAACAGTTCTTATCGAAGACAAAACCTCTTCAGCGATTACACCAGCTGTGCTGTACGCTTTTAGCTCTTGAGACGTTAAGGAGGATTGGACCTGCAAATGCAGATTTAAATTAGTTCTATACCATTTAACCCACATTACGATTAAAAAATTTTCGCTTCATCTTCGAGACATCCCCGTCCTCTTTTAAATTCGGCAAACCAATTCAATACTGCTGCTCGGGAACAAGCAGACCCACCAAAAGTATAAGCCAAAAGTTCAAAACATTCTTGAGGTTTTAAACCCTTTTTAAAGTCATAATAAATCATAGCGCGAAAATCACGTCGACTGAGCACCATTGTTGCAAGTGAATTCCCGCCAGATTCTCGGAAAAATTATGCTCATTCAAATAAAAAATAAACAGAAGAAATATGTTCTATATTCAAATACTAGCTTTTTGCCCGCGACTACGTCCGCGTGGACTACATTTTTTGCATCCAGTTTACATCCAAAATACCAAAACACTATCTAACTACACTAACTTCTGTTTTTTTGTATTTATATTCCCGTGGGCGTTGTATTAGATATAAAGAACATTGAGACTTTTTAAGTGATTATAGGGCGACGCAGTTGGACGGTTGGACGGACCCCATTCAACTTCCAAAAGTGGATAAAGAATTACTATCTCTGGAGCTGTGGCTACCCTTTTTTGGTATTTATAGCCGTTAGTATATTCTCATGATTGATTGATGGATGAATTTCATACATTCCTTTTTGTAGTTGTTATATCAGTCAATCGCATCAAGATTCAAATTTCTAGATACATTGTATTTATAGATCAAAAATCTGTATAATATATTTCAATCTCTTAGGGGATGAGTTCCAAAAAACCTCTTTAATTGTTCATAAGAAACATGAAAAAAAACCATACACTGACTGTTGGTGATGTGTGAGAGATTGCAAATATCGGTCAACAGATGGCGTTACTAAATTAACATTGAGATATTTACTATTATTTAGAAACTATGCATTCAGAGGATAAGAGACAGAATATTAATTTATGCGCAAGTAAAACATAATATGTCTATGAGAATATTAGTTAAAAATAGTTATAAAAACAAAAGCTATAAACATATTCTCAAACCTACCAAATGAGTACGCAAAATTCATAAATTATACTTTCAATTATCTTTATTCATACATATTCGCATAGTTGAATGTGAAAAAGAAGGATTAGTGCATCCTATTATTCTAACCTAACACAAAAAAGTCTCAAAAGACTTTAATCACCCGGGATTTGTACATGGGTCATCCGTTAATATAGTTTTAACCAATCGATATACAGCTACGCCACAGAAACATTAGTAATGATGTCAAATTTGTGACATACATATACTCACAGCTATAAATCCCTAGAAGGGGTAGCCAGAGCTAAGGAACTTGAAGTTCCTCAGCCACTTTTGGAAGTTGCGTCGGGAAAAGATAGTGAAATAAAGGTTGTTGGTGATGGGTCTCCAACCACATCACCCAAAAATCCCTTAAAAGCCCCAATACTGTTAGTCGCCTCTTACGTACACCCACCGGAAGAAATGGGGTAGTGTTATTCTAAGCCGACACTACACAGCAATTCATTAAATGGACATTTATTTTGATAAAAATGGATAAAACTCTTATTTTTTTCAAAAACACTATTAATGAAGAGTGATACTGATAAAGTCGGTCGATGAAAAAATTAATCGTGTAAATATGGGGAGCAATAAGTTGATGATGTGAGAGAGATTGCAATCATCGGCCAATATATGGCGGTACTGAATTAAAATTGAGATATTTACAATTATTTACAAACTATGCATTCTGAGGCTTAAACCAAATATTAATTTATGCGTAAGTAAAGTAATATTATATCTATGAGAATATTAGTTACACACACACACACACACACAAAATAAGTTAAAAATAGTTAAATAAACAAAAGTTATAAACATATTCTCAAACCTACCAAATGAATACGCAAAATTCATACAATATGCTTTCAATTATCTTTATTCATACATACCTAATAGCATAGTTGAATGTGAAAAAGAAGGATTAGTGCATACTATTATTCTAATCTAACACAAAAGCAAAAAAAAACCGCAAAAAGTTCTAGTAGTAGTATCTAGTAGTCATACTATTAACAAACAATCAAATGGACAATTATTTTGATGAAAATGGATGAAACCCTTATTTTTTCCAAAAAGACTATTAATGAAGAGTCCGATAAAGTCGGTCGATGAAAAAATTAATCGTGTAAATATGGGGAACCATATAAAAGTTATGTTTTGTTATGCTCCTGTGGGAACCCTTGCTAAATCCGGGATAAATTATATCCTATATGTTGGCCAGGTGTATAACCAACATTCATGCCAAATTTGATCAAGATCGGTCCGGTAGAATTAACGTGATGAACGGACATACAGACAGACAGACAGACAGACAGACAGACATTTTTTTCAAAAATAGCAATTTTGGCTTCAGTATCGAAAATAAAACATATTCCACGGGTTTTTATTTTTTGTACAGTTTTGACCTCGTTAAAGTCTTATTATAGTATAGAAGATAGATGTCAATAAAAAACCAGCCTATTAGATGGTTTTTGTATAGCTTGCCAGTGTCAATTAAATGAGGAAAAAGTATTTAACTTCTATGCCCCTCGCATGTTTTTTTCTAGATGCCAGCTTGATCGGTGTATTCTCAAGACTCAAGCGTTTTTGCCGTATATCCCCGAAGTTGTTGGCAGTGTTACTAATACGTGACATCGTCATCTGGTGTTGTGAGTACCCACGTTGTGCTTGGACAGTGTACTCACGTGATAGGGGCAGGCCTAAGCCGTTTTTGTACGAATACACTGTTACATGACCGTTTACAACTCAGCCATATGGATTTCCACACGATGTTTTTCCCCCCCGTAATTACCATGAAAAGCCAAATTGGTGTAGACCCGACCCGGGATTTACCCGTATATTAAGGTACCTTGGCAACGACAGCTGTGACAGCAATAATGACTGGAGCGCAAGACAGCACGACGAGAGTGAGTTGCCAGCCGTAACAGAACGAGATGCCGACAGCCGTCACGAACGACATCGCCAGGTAGAGAAGCATCGCCACCTTCTCTCCTATGCCTTCGCGGTACCTCTCTACGTCACTGGAAAATTAATTAAGGAAATCCATTGATATATACATATATATACTCACGGCTATAAATCCCTTGAAAGGGTAGCCAGAGCTAGAGAATTAAAAATTCCTCAGCCACTGTTGAAATTTGCGTGGGGAAACGATGGTGAAATAAAGCCCCCGTTTGTCGCCTCTTACGTACACCCACCGGAAGAAATGGGATAGTGCTATTCTAAGCCGACACTACACAGCTGCATATAATAGTAAGTGAACATGTGTGGCAAGAGCTCGAAAGTTCGTAAATTGCGCTAATGTATATTATGATGACTGTCATCTATATCTTACGATCTAAAGGTTAAGACATGTTCGTAGTTATTTTTAAGTGATAATGAAAATCCATACATACGCTTATAAATCCCCAAAACCTAGGTCATCGCATACGACTCCCGCGCGAAAAATTGACTAGTGATCAAGTCGATACTACACATAAAACCTTATATATACTACTTTTTTCTATTACATACATACTCGCAGCATAAATCCCAAAAACGGGTAGCCAGAGCTGTAGAGCTAGAAACATCTCAGCCACATTTGGAAAATCATAGGGACAACATAGTACAAATAAAACTTCGTAGGTTATGGGTCTCTAACCGCATCACCCAAAAACCACATAGAAAGCCATACCTTTAGTCGCGTCTTACGAAACCCGTGGCTGGAAAGGCTGACATTCTAAGCCGGAACTACAGAAGCAATGTTTCTATTCTAAGCTGGCACTACACGGCAATTTTTCTATTCTAAGCCGGCACTACACGGCAATTTTTCTATTCTAAGCCGGCACTACACGGCAATTTTTCAATTCTAAGCCGGCAATACACGGCAATTTTTCTATTCTAAGCCGGCACTACACGGCATTTTTTCAATTCTAAGCCCGCACTACAAGGCAATTTTTCAATTCTAAGCTAAATTAAAGGAAACTTACTCTGAGACCTTGGTAGCAAAGTTCATGGTTGTATTCAGATCATACCAAGCGATGTCCTGGCGTAGGACGGCTCTCAGAAATTTTTCCTTCACTCGATTGATCTAAACATGTATAAGAATATATTATTTTTACAATACATAGATTTGTGCCGAAACGACAGGCAAACATATCAAATAAGTGATTAAAATATTTATTAATTGGTTAATCCCGATTATAATATACAGGGTATTTCAATGAAATCTTAATTAGCTAAAACAAAAACAAAAGACGATGATTTAAAATTTTATTGTAGGTTGGTATTGCAAAAAGAGAAATTGGCTCTGTAAAGACTCTTTACTAAAGATAGACCGATATAATATATAAGAAATATTGTAAAAACATGAAAACCACAATGATCTGTGTTACTTTGCTGAGCATAAAAAGAAACTTTTAATTCATAGACGAAAGGCATGGGCCTGTAAGTCGGTAATAATAATAATGAACGTATTGACACGGTCATTGTATACATACTCTTTGCCTATAAATACAAAATTTTCTGTATCCTATGCTATGTACAATGATTTAAAAATAAAGTACCTGTTTTAATGCAGTGTAGTTAAACAAGTCCACACTAATAGCACCGACGATAAATTGCACGACGGAAAACGAGAAACAACCGATTCCAAATGCTATTGAATCTTGAATTAGAGCCTCTCTATTCTCTATGGCAGATGCGTTTTCTCTGAAACCGTAAAATTGTATATTAAAAGAATATCGTTAGTATAGTATTCTATAGCTTATTAAGTCATATCTAAAGCGGCCAGTACACAATGGCCGACGATGGGCCACTCTTCGCAATTGGCAATTGTAGGCCACGATCAACTGGCGTTTACACAATGGCCTATTGCTCATTACTGCCTGGCAATCCACTTACGATGAACGTCGAAGTAATTATGGCTGCATCTATTTATTTATTATTATGTATTTAATTTAGTTTTACGTCATATAGTGATTATAAATATATTTTGCAATAAAATATTCCAAAAAAGTATAAGTATCTATGAGCGACAGGTGACAAACTAAACAATGGCCCACTGTGGAAAACCACCGGCCACGCTACGCCACTATACCTTTGAAGTTGCCCGAAAAACCGAAAACTTCGCCATTGCGCGCCACGATCGACAATTGTCCGCCATCATGCACCATTGCCCCCTGTGCACAGTGGCGATGGCGTGCCGTGGGCCATCGTCGGCCATTGTGTACTGGCCGCTTAAAAAAGTTGATGGTGATAGGTCTTAATTTGTCCTTAAAGTAGGATATTTTTATGCATTCGTGCAAAATTAAGGATGGTTTGTAATAAATAGGTCACCAGCCAGATCGCCCCAGAATCCTAAGTGGCTTCTTACGACTCACTCAAAGACTCAACACTCAAGCGCTGATGCTGTACATCACTGAAGGTATGACAGAGGCTTTGAACCAACGCCTCTCTGCATGACAGAGATTCTTCCCACTACTGAGCCATAACGGTTGTAATTTTATAAGACGTGACTTTTCACAAATGTTTGTTTTGAGCAACACTGCTTTGTCACAAAACGTAGCTCAAATGGCAATGGAGAGGACTATGTTAAAAGTTTCACTACTCGATCGAATCCGCAACGACTAGATCCGTAGAAAATCCGGGGTCACTGACATAGTCCAATAAATGTTGCAAAACTAAAGTTGCAATGGACAGGGCCAATTGCATTCAAAACTGACGGCCGTTGAGGCTCGAAGGTTCGGATGTGGCAGCCACTTACCGGTCGAGGCAGAGTGGGAAGCCTTACATAAGGTGGGCCGACGACTTGATGAAAGTTGCACGAAGCCTATGGATGAGGGCAGCACAGGACCGGTCGTTGTGGAAATTTTTGGGGGAGGCTAATATATTATCCAGCAATAAACGTCTATTGGGTGATGATGATTATATCTTACATTTTATGTATACCGATATAATTATTATTGAATAATGCAGTGTACTTTTTTAGGCCCTTTAATATTTTAATTGAAAACCAAATATTTATTATGTGGTTTGAGTAAATTTGGACGAAACCAACAAAGAATACATATCAAAGTTCATACGCACAATATCTTCCCTCCTCCGAACCAGGGCATGGTCAGAGTGGGCGTCGACTTCCCAACCATCACGGTCCGGTCGATCAGCAGCGCCGTGAACTCTCCGTATATGATGACGCCGACGGGAACGCACAGGCCGTTCAGTGAAGCCATTATCACGCCTATGAATATCAGGAACAGTTCCCAGGATGTCGCGAATCTGTACTGTGGACGAAAATAACTTTTAAGTATGGTAGAAGAAGTTTGCCGTGGAGTGGGGTTAGAATGTATGAATATCATGTAATTGAATATATGAGTAATGCATGAAAATCAGGAACAGTTCCCAGGATGTTGCAAATTGTACTGTAAACAAAAATAAGTTGTAAGTATGGTATTAGAAGTTTGCCGCGGAGTGGGCTCGTTAATATCATGGAATTGAATATATGAAAATTAGGAACAGTTCCCAGGATGTCGCAAATCTGTACTGTGGACAAGAATAACTTATAAGTATGGTACTAGAAGTTTGCCGTGGAGTAGGGTTAAAATGTATGAATATCATGGAATTGAATATATGTGTAATGTATGAATAGTTCCCAGGATGTCGCAAATCTGTACTGAGGACGAAAATAACTTATAAGAATGGTAGAAGAAGTTTGCCGTGTATGGGGTAAGAATGTAATGTATAAATATCATGTAATTTAATATATGAGAAATGCATGAATATCAGGAATATTTCCCAGGATATCGCAAATCTGTACTATGCATATAAATAACTTATAAGTATTATAATAATTATTAATCTATGATATAACTATGTTCTGCTCCTGAGCAGATAATACTGGTAATTTACAGGCTAGTGGGCTTATGATATAGATCGCTACACTAGCTAAGATAAATGGGGGTTTAGTCAGGTTTAACTACCCACTGGGCATTGTGGGCACTTATCTGGGACCCCGAAATTATTAGGGTCCACTGGTTATTGCAAACCTTTTTGTTTTTAAGAAGAATTTTATCTTTATAACGGTGTTTGATCTCCGTGCAGCCTCCAATAGGGTAAATATGGCCCTAAACTGATTGAAGAATGATAAAAAGAAAGATAGTTAATAGTATATACCTACATACAGATACTCACGGCTATAAATCTCTAGAAGAGGTAGCCAGAGCTAAGGAAATATAAATCTCAGCCACTTTTGCAAAGTTGAGTGGGGACAAGATGGTAAAATAAAGGTTGTTGGTGATGGGTCTCCAACCGCATCGCCCAATTATCCCTTAAAAGCCCCAATACCGTTAGTCGCCTCTTACGTTCACCCACCGGAAGAAATGAGGTAGCTCTATTCTAAGCCGACACTACACAGTTAATAGTAGTACTGAAATAAAATTCATAAAGAGGTAGGCAGAGCTTTAGAATTAGAAATTCCTTAGCCATTTATTGGAAAAGAGGCCATACACTATTTTCTAATTAGTACTAAGGGAAAGCAAAACATTATTAGGTTAAGTTAGTGTTTTCTAAAATGATATTTGATGTATAACTGTAACTTTACAAATAGATTATTACCACTTCTTCAAAACGTAACTCTTTCGAATCACTTCACTTTTTTTGCTAAAATTTTTTTTTACTTACTTTAATTTTCACTTTCTTATTTTTATTGTTTCTACTCAACTAAATACAGGTGGTGAAACCATATTTCATTTCTGCAAAATCTCTCTGTATATTTGTGTGTACATAGTACATGATGTAAAATACTAATATTTATTTAAAATACTTTACATGTGTAATATCATGCAATATATATCATGACTTTCTTATTGAGTTAAACGGTTATACTGAGTTTCTTTCTATTAACTTTGAGTTCAATACCGTTAGAAAAGTGCAAATGATCCGGATAATTTCTGATGTCATCAGCGATTGAAAGTCGTTTTTATAGTTTCTATATACAAAGTAGGAATCACAAAAAGCAATTATACTCATAGGTTTATTGGAAAATATTAGTTTGACAAAGTTATTTATAAATAGTGAATATGAAAATATATCTAAACTTACCAGCTGGTGCCATGGCGCCGGAGTCGACGAACTCAAATCTTCTTCTCTGCAAACATCAACGACATAAGATTGTTTCGATGGTATCTTTGGGCTATACATAGTGAAGAAAATATCTAGTTGGTTAAGATTTAGATAAATACAACTATTAGTTTAAATTGAAAGAAAAATGATAAATAAATATGAACCATATTTTTGAAAATTATACGATGAAATATCGGGTGATATCAAAATTTACATCTAACTTTACGTTTTGTAAACTCTACATCTCCCACAAAATCAATAAAATATCACTAACGTTCATCTGATAAAATAAGAAATTTTGAAATTATTACTACTTAAAGTTTGACACCCAGCCAGCAGTAAGGTGCAGCGTAAATTGATTAATAAAAGATGTTACCTCAACTGCTGTTTAGTGGTAAGTAAATTTGCAAACTGCTGGTGTCATACACCGTAAAGGCTTTGAACAAAATGAAATGTTGGTATCTTAGCTTTTTGAACGATAACCGATGCCCTACCAAAAATATCGACTAGAATGTCACATCTGTGATGTCGCTGAGAAGTTGGTTTACTACTCGTAGGAATGGAAAGTGAAATAAAGACATTGAAAGAAGAGTGAAAAAAGGATGCATGGAGCAATGAATAGTCTAATGACCAGTCTATCGATCTCTGAAAAGACCCGAATGGCTGTGCATGATGATGTTTTTGTACCTGCGCTTATGTGAGGAAGCGAATGTTGGGTGTGGCAGAAGAAGCATATTATAAGCATAAGTATAGTTAATGCAGGTGAGATGTGGTGTGTAAAGTAAGGATAAACTCAACACATCATTTATTTATAGATCTGAAATGGTGGTTCAACGTGACGTGCGTTCAGTGAGACGGGCCAATAGCAATGTGTCTTTCCTGGAGACATTGTATGTTTAAGTGGTTAGGATTGTAACGGTTAGAAAATCATCGCGAGGAAACCCACATGAGTAAGTTATACTGTGACAGTTAGGGATGTACTGTACCAATAAAAAGTTAGTACTCTTGAAAACCGGTGAAAATATCATTAAATAAATTTCAGAAGTATTAGTACTCCTGAGACCCCTTCGGGGATACACGAACTTTAAGTTGAGTTAAACTGACTTACTTATAATAACATACATACATACATATTCTCACGCCGTTAGTTCCCATTGGGGTAGGCAGAGACTATCGATCGCCACTTTGTACGATCCTGGCAAACCTCTCTAGCTCCATTCACATCCATGAATCTTTTCATACATGCTCTTTTATTCTTCGTACTTCGGACCCCTGCCTTTTTGAGCACATTTTCTATTTGATTTAAATGTGTCCTCCGAGGTCGTCCTCTACTAACATTACCTTCCACATTGGCTCTATAGATCTCTTTCACCACTTTACTGTCATCCATCCTCTCTATGTGCTCAAACCATCTCAACATTCCTTTTTCTATCTGTCTTACAATATCATCTTTTACACCACACCTTTCACGAATCACATCATTCCTCACACGATCACATAACCTTACATTACAAACTTTTCTGAGGGATCTCATTTCTACTGCATTCACTCTGCTTTCATGCTTCTTCTGCCACACCCAACATTCACTGCCATACATAAGCGTAGGAACGAGGACAGCATCATGCACAACCATTCGGGCCTTTTCGGACACCGATTGACTAGACATGAGACTAACCAGTGCTCCATTTACCGCCTTACCCTTTTTTACTCTTCTTTCAATGTCTTCATCACACTTTCCATCCCTAGTAAACAAACTTCCGAGATATACGAACTCTTTCACTTGTTCCACTTTCTTACCATTGATCTCAATCACGCATTCAGTCATATTCTCCTCTCTCTCGAAAACCATGGTTTTGGTTTTATCCACATTCACTCTCATTCCTTTTCTTTCAAACGACGCACATGCAATATTCATCATCTCTTGCAACTCTTCAACCGACGATGCAAGTAACACTTGATCATCAGCATATAAGAGGCATTTGATGACGAATCCACCCATTCTCAATCCATAATCACTTTCACGCAACTCTATCAGACAGTCATCCATGAACAAGTTGAAGAGCCACGGAGAAGCTACACATCCCTGTCGGACACCCCTAGAGATACCGAACCAGTCTGTGTTTTCCCCGTTTATTCTTACACATGCACTAGAATCCTCATAGAGTGATACCAATGCACGTATAAGTTGGCTCCCCAAGCCGAACTTGGATAACACCTCCCACAAATACTTCCTTACCACCCTATCATACGCCTTCTCTAAATCTATGAAGGAGCAATACACCTTTCGATTCTTGGCTAAGAACTTTTCAGTGATGCTCCTTAAAGAGAAGATTTGATCCATACATCCCATTCCCTTTCTAAATCCTGCTTGCACATCCCAAATTTTGTCATCTGTTTCATTCATCACTCTTTCAATCAATACCTTTGCATACAATTTACCGACAACACTGAGTAGGCTGATTCCGCGGTAGTTTTTAGCTTCCTGGTGTGACCCTTTTCCTTTATATAAGGGCACAATTACTTCCCTGCACCAATCTCGTGGTACTTTGCCACTCGATCAACACTTTTGAAAAAGGAAGTACAGCCAGGAAGCCACCAACCCTTTACCAGCCCTCAGCATTTCGATACTTATCCTATCATACCCTACCGCTTTCCCTACTTTCATACTTTTCAATGCTTTCATTACTTCTTCCATACTAATCTCACTGTCACTACTGTCACCCAATGCCTCATTCCAGTCAACATTGCTGCCAATTGGCGAAGAAATAGGTGAATCCTCTTTTTCAAAGAGTCCCTCAAAATAATTCTTCCATACTCGTCTTATGCTACTTTCATCCGTCGCCAATTCACCCTGTTCATCTCTCACAACATTCACTCTCGTGTTTTGGGAAACTCCCTTTTCTTTCCGGATATATTTCCAGAACAACTTTTGGTTAATCCGGAAATTATCAGAGTTTCCTCTCACACCATTCTATCAGATCACGATTTTTCTTTTCTATTTTCTTCTTAACCTCATTCTTAACTTTCTTATACTCATCTTCACTATTCTTCACTACATCATCTGTTACTCTCGCATCCATTCGTTTAGTAGCTTTAATCGCTAGTAAATCTAACCAAGCTTTCTTCTTATCTCCAACTGCCTCTTTCACATCTTTATCCCACCAACTTGTTGGTGGTCTATTTGATCTTTTACTTAATCCACATACTTCCGTCGCACATTCAACCATTGACGATTTGAGCACATCCCATACTTCTCCTATTTCCAATTCATCCTTCATCTCCACGCAACTTAGCCTGTCGTCCAATTTCTTCATATATTCATCTCTAATATTTTCATCCTCTTCCAATTTCTCCACTTTTATTCTCGCAAATTCAGTTGTTGACACTTTGGCCCTGTGACGCCAACGCTTGCACAGTCCCCTCAATCGTGATAACACGAGGAAATGATCTGTGCCAACGTTAATGCCCCTGTAGACTCTGGTGTCAACAACCTTTGCTCTTAGCCTTTCATCCACTATCACAAAATCTATCATACTTCTCTCGCTTCCCCTCTGTCTAGTATACATATGGATATCTTTGTGTTCAAACAACGTGTTCGTAACACAAAGATTCCTCCCCAAACATACATCAATCCTTTTCTCCCCATTCTCGTTCACTTTTTTATCACCAAACTTTCTCTTTCACAACCGTTGCGTGACACCCCAACCCAACCATTAAAATCTCCTAACATAAACATTCTCTCATTTTGATCACACCCATTCGCAACATCGTCTAACAAATTCCAAAACTCCTCCCTCTCGGATAGTGATTTGGACATGTCCGGAGCATACACGCAAATTATGCGCATCCGGACCAGTCCTACTTTTACCTTTATCCATAGGAGCCTTGGACTCACATATGCATAATCTTTCATGCACTTAGCCATCCTTTCAGATATTAGAAGTCCCACGCCTTGGCAAGCTCTGTCACTCTCGGCAACTCCCGACCAGATAGCTGTAAATGGGCCAAGTTGTGAAACCTCTTTTTCCTTGCGCTTCGTTTCATTTACACACAGAAAATCTAGGTTCCTTTCTTCCATAATCAAACATACTTCATCTAATTTTTCATGCATCCCTCCACACACATTCATCGTACCAAAGCGGGTCTCTTCAGCCCACTTTTCGCCCCGCGAGGAACCACGGCGTGATAGGTGGCGAGCCACATCGCCGCCATCGTGTTTTATTTTTGTTTCGAAACACATTTGGACCCCACGAAAAGCAAGGGAAATAAACTGTCCGCCTAGTAAGAGCCCCGCTTGACTAGGTAAGGTTATTTAGTACCCGGAGTGCACCAAGCTCCGGGACGGCGGCACGCTAGAGACCAGGCTCACCCCTGGCCACGCATCCCTCGGCACGGCAGACCTTGGATTGGTGTAAGGGCGAAGATGGAAAAGCCCTGTTCCCTTAGTCGACTCCTACGAAACACCCACGGGACGAGATGGGGTAGTGCTATTCTATGCCGACACTTCACAGCAATTTGTAGAGCGACGGGGGCGTATACCTGAGGTCGCGGGTTCGATTCCCCCCTGTGTCGAAATTTTTCTTTCCTTAATTTATTCTTTATTTATTAGTAATAACCCCCACATGAGGTTTTCATGAACAAAAACATTCAAATGACTGCTTACTTATATTTTATTAGTTACTTGTAGGTCTTGCACTTCAGTGGATTGTAGTCTCCACAAAACAAGTGCATTCTATCCGACATTAATTTTGGATGTTGGTCTAATGCTCCAAAGGTTAGATGGTTTCCTTCACCGTTTTTATAGTCCTGAAACCCCAATAAAATTTAAAAAAATCCCTTTCCAACCATGCGACATAATTTGGCATGAAGACAATAAAACATAACTTCTTCATTCTGACTTACATCTCCTTATTAAGCTCCTTCTCAGCGAGGTACGCAGAGTGCGCGGCCAAGGATGTGATAGTTAGCGAGTTCTGTCGCCAGTTGAGCGGCACCGCCACCCGCTGACCGCTCAGCCGTCGTGCGGACTGCCTTCTTGTGAACGATTCATCTCGTTTCATTCTCGGTGGCGCCCCTCTGGAAGGTTTTAGTTTTATTATTACATCAATACGACAACAGCTCAGTGGGTAGAACAACGCTTATCGCGCAGACGAAGAAGGTTCAAATCTGGGGTCGGGCCTACACCAAGTTGTCTTTTCTTAAACGTTTAATTTAACATGGTGTATAATTTAACATGGGTAACGGTTAATTTATCATGGTGAGGGAATACATCATGAGGAAACCCACATTAAGCAAAACGTGGGTACCTACTCTGGACACTAGGTGGCGCTGTCACGTGATGTTTGGAAGTATTGGTACCTCTGCCAACCCCTTCGGATGAATGTTTGGAGAGTATATCCCTGAAGGACATATTCACGGCAATAAAGCCAAAAAAGGGTAGCCAGTAGCTAGAGCTTCAGAATTAGAAACTCCGCAGCTACTTTTGGATGTTGACTGTGGAACGAAACAAAAACGATGTTTGTGCTATTCCAAGCCAACACTATATCCTCGTAAGATATGGCAGATATACTGTTTAGTACGAATTCCTCATCTATTTTTACAGAGTATACTTTTTACCTAGACATTATTATAATGCTGAACTATTCTTAGTAAAGTATAGGATATTTTGCACTCGTTATTGTGCAGCTTCGATAAATTAACCGCCCATATATCCTTAGAAAGGATACGAAGAGTAGGTGATATTCAGTATCATTCCCATGAATCTAACATACATACTCAGGGCTTTAAATGTGCTTTAGAATTCAAATTTCTTCGTTTTCTTCTCTGTACATGTACTTAGGCCGCTGAATTGCTTATTGCTTTAAACACCCAATCTCACATATATCAATGCATAGATGTATATGCTCACGGTAATAATTTAAAAAAGGAGTATTAAGTGAACACGATTAGTAAAAATAATATCGCAATAGAGTCGGTAGATTCAAGGGGGTTACCTAACTATTTATTTATTAACTTGCATTGTTTCTTTTTTTACTTCGTATATTATTATATTATTAGCTGTTTAGTGTCGGCTCAGAATAGCACTACCCCATTACTGCTGGTGGGTGTACGTAAGAGGTGGCTAACGGCATTGGAGCTTTTGATGTATTTTTGCGCAATGCTGTTGGAGACAAATCACCAACAACTTTTATTTTACCATCTTTTCCCCACTAAACTTTCTAAAAGTGGCTGAGAAATTTCTGATTCCTTAGCTCTGGCTACCCCTTCTAGGGATTTATGGCAGTGAGTATGTATGTATGTATTATAAATTATTTTTACTACATTCTATTTTATGCTACAATGTTTGTTAAGCATCAAGATCTCATTGCTCTACAAAGATCATGAGCATTATTCTACCAATGGACAGTTGAATTTTCTATCTAAGTTACTGTCTTATTTTGTCTATTCAATTTGTTTTTGCCGTAGTCGGGTAAATAGAACAGCCCTACCACATATTTATGAAACATGCGCTGTCACATGACTCAGAACAACCACGAAGTTTTCCCTCGCTATTTACTAGATAATTTTCTTTGCTGTGTAGTGTTGGCATAGAACAACACTGCCCCATTTCTTCCGTTGGGTGTACGTAAGAGGCGACTGACGGATTTGGAGCTTTTAAGGGATTTTTGGGCGATGTGGTTGGAGACCCATCACCGAAAACCTTTATTTTACCATCTTTTCCCCACTAAAATTTCCAAACGTGGCTGAGGAATTCCAATTCCAATTGGCCAATTCCTTACCTCTAGCTACCCCTTCTAGGGATTTATAGCTGTGAGCATATGTATGTATGTATGTAATTGTCTTTGTGAATGTGTGATTTGAACCCATGCCTTTGGCATTAAAGGCCAAGATCTTGAATATTAAGAATTAATTCCTAATACTAGCCGTGTATGCCGGCTTAGAATTGTTTCTACCACTTTCAGACGGTTGTCGTTTGAGGCGACTAAGGGTATGGGGGTTTTTAAGTGGATTTAAGCGATTATGCCGTGAAGTGTCGGCTTAGAATAGTACTAGCCCATTTCTTCCGGTGGGTGGACGTAAGCGACGACTAAAGGTGTTGGGGCCTTTAAGGGATTTTTGGGCCATGCGGTTGGAGACCCATCACCAACAACCTTTATTTTAAAGTGGCTGAGGAATTATTAATTCCTTGGGTCTGGCTACCCTTTCTAGGGATTTATAGCCGTGAGTAAATGTATGTATGTATGTATGTTTAAGCGATGCTATAGGAGACCAATCACCAACGATTCTTTATTTTTACCATCTTCACCCCTATCAATTTCTAAATGTGGATGAAGAGTTTCTAGCTCTAAAGCTCTGGCTACCCCTTTTTGGGAATTATAACCGTGAGTATATCGATGTATTTCTATTTTAAATGCATGACATATTTAAAGGAGAGGGGTATCAAAGGGTTAGGCCCCTCCCCCCTCCAGTCATCACTTAGATATACTTTCATTAAATCTTAACTTATTTTATCTTACTACTACACAAGTACGAGTGTGATATAATGATAAAATAAATTTGTTTTTTTTACCCTTTCGTGTCCCCTCCCAAAATATATTTTAACCCGCACTTGCTTATGCGTGGATGAAATGTTAGAGATGTGTGGGCTCAAAATTGTGAGGCCTTTGCCCAGCAGTCGGAAACAAATTAGGCTATATAAAAAAAAAACTTGCTGCTTGCTTTCCAAATTCAACTATCGTTTTGATTGATGAATGTAAATTGAGCTCGATAGGTTTGCCAGTATCTTGGAAAGTGTTGATCGATCATCTCTGCCTACCCCAATGGAAACTAATGGCGTGAGTTTATTAATGTAGGTATGGTAGTTTGAGGACTTTAATCAGTAAAAGTTTGGATAAATAATGTTTCTTTACGTTACTCTATAGTACTAAAATAATTGCTGACAAACATACCGGGCGAATCACCTAAACACTTTTATGGAGTTTTATTCTTAACAGTTAATAGCTTTGCCTTGAGAAATATATTTTAATTTCATTTTATATCATCAATACGCTAATCCATTTTCATCAAGGCGACATTATGACATTGACATCTCATAGGAAATATAGTTTTTCTTGTCTTATAAAGTTTCCGCTCTGTGTTGGTCATTGGAAAATGGGGTGAACAATATGGAATAAAAATTTGTTTTGGGGATTTGGCACCATTCGTAAGCTAGGGAAAATATATATATGTAACATTTCTCCTTTTTTAATCTTGCTGATTTTCATTTTAAAATAGCAAAATTATTTTGCATGAATGACGTCATGCAGAGGATAAGATGCTATCCATGACCGATATTTATAAAAAAATATATTTAAATATATAAAAAAAACCTGCCTGCCCCCTATCTCGTGAGTGCACTGTCCAAGCAAAACGTGGGTACTTTGAACACCATGTGACAATGTTACGTGATGTTCAGAAGTATTAGTACCTCTGCCAACGTAAATATTATATAAGATATAATATTATATAATATATTAGCTGTGTAGTGTCGGCTTAGAATAGCACTACCCCATTTCTGTCGGTGGGTGTACGTAAGAGGCGACTAACGGCATTGGGGCATTTGAGGGATTTTTGGGCGATGCGGTTGGAGACCCATCACCAACAACCTTTATTTTACCATCTTTTCCCCACCCAATTTTCCAAAAGTGGCTGAGGAATTTCTAATTCCTTAGCTCTGGCTACCCCTTCTAGGGATTTATAGCCGTGAGTATATGTATGTATGTATAATATATTACATAAGATATAATATTTACGTTGATATTCGGCGTATACGTTTCGAGTCTTTTGAGTTGAGTCTGTTCCTAAGTCAGCCTCCAAAAGGAGCTACCTCCGTTTTTCATTACCCCCTTAGTTTTAGCAATTTATAGTGCAATTAACGAATTATCGCTTAAACGAGAAATAATATAGATATAGAAGCACTAGATCGGCAGTAAGTGACAAACGTCATAGGATGAACGTCAACAAAGGCAGGACCTCTCACGGACACGACAACGGCCTACAACGGTTTTGGCATCAAACTGAACGAAAATAATTGTCTTAATTTCATTCATTCTGGTATTTAGTAAGTTAAGCTTTGACTATGAACACTATAGACAGAGTCATAATGCAACGGGAGAGTACCTATTTTAGATAGCAATATTTTTCCCTGTAATGTTGCGATAACTAGAAAACAATTACCCCAAAATACTATAATCACCATTCTAAAAGCTACTTTTTAATTTAAAATTGATTACGTCAATTTATTGTTACGTCGTTTTATTTATTGTAAAGGTTTACTGTTTACTATATTATTTCCTGCAATCATATAATTATGCATACTTGCTCCTAGTATTATACAATCTTTTTTGTTTAATTTTACCATTTATACTGATGTTTAATACACCGCGAAATCTAAAGCATTGTACTAACTATCAGGGATGAATCTTCCCATGATCACGAATAATTTATTGTACGGAACTAACTTTGTTACTGGACAAAAAAAAACAGCTGTTCCATAAGTGCAAGTTATGTAAATATCATACGGGTCATCATGGGTATAGTGGGGTCTATGTTTGTATTTTGAAAAATAAAAGACAGCACTATTTTGTACATGAGTTTTATTGCATTATTTCCTATTGACCTTTAAACAAAATCAGTTTCGTGTGAAAATTTCGAATTCATTCGTCTATTTCAGTCACATTTTTCAAAAGATGATGTATTCGTACATCTAAGTATTTTATATTTGGTTGATTTCCAATTGCATCTTCCAGTGGCCGCAATCCATTTTTCTCGTAGATTCGGGTCTTTAGGAAAACTGTAATGAATACGAAGAAATTAAATAAATATAACAAATGTATTACTTACTAATTCCGTAGATAACAATTGGAAATCATTCAGCGTCGCTATAGCGCGACGAAATTCATAATATACTCACTCATTAACATCAGTTTACTAATTTGAAAATTTTATTTTTGTGAATTATGGGAACACTGAGATACTGCATATTTTTAGGTTATGCTATTAAAAAATTGCTCAAAATAACTAAAGAAAATGCTAGTAATCTAGTTCAACGTAATTAACATTTGAATCACTTTTTTTCTGATCGCGCAATGTATTTATTATGTATTTATCTGTAGAAAAACATTAAAAAACTCACTCACTTGTGGAAAGTCAAGTCAATCCTTCGATGTGTTTTTCGCTGTGGCTTCCGCAGCCAAGCACGCTACACCCAACCATACCTCACTAAACAATAACTTAATTAATGGAGTCTCTTTTGTCACAATAACAATATACAAATGAATAAAATCTTTCTCAAAATCAAAAGAAAACTAAAATCGCTCACAAGTCGACGCTTTGTTTGTCACAATTTAAAAGTGTGACATCAACAAAACGGGTTACGCGATAGAGATGACAATAAAGTTTTGTGTCTCTTTTTAACATATAAGAACTTAAATAAGGGCTTCTCTTTTTAAAATGGATGACGTAACATCGCTTTGTCTATAGTGTTCATAGTCAAAGAAGTTAAGGCAACTTTCGTGTTTTTTTGATAAATTTATTAATACTTAACAGCACAGAATCTAAATCAAATACACATTCTTGGCAAACATAAACTTTTTAGCCATTCATGTCCAAATTAAGACTGTAATAATTACCAGTCTACATGCTTTATTATAGATCTTAAACCAAAGTTTTCAATGCAAATTTATGATCAAAAATATCTTCTATCGTCATAATATTACAATCACTGTAAAGTTTACAAATTGTCGAAGATAACAAATACTTACGTGATTCATAATCAATTTAAATAGGGCTAGTATGGAATCCGCCATACTAATGTTACGCACACACACTCATTTACGCACACCGTGTTACTTTTTTCTTGTCTCGCCTGTCGTCTTTGTATTGCCAATCTATATACGAAGCGGCGATCGATAGTCTCTGCCTACCCCAATGGGAACTACTGGCGTGAGTATATGTATGTATTGCATACTAAGTCTATGAGAAATAATAATTTATTATGATTTGTTTTGTCATTCATTAACAAAAACTTTTCGCAATGATGACTCCGTTACAGTTATTTCATCACAAATGAAATAAGGCACGAATGGAAAAATATTAATTTATCATGATGACCATTATTTAAAAATCGAAGTGACTGACTTTATTGGAGTAGAAACAACAGTCACGGTGATAAAAAAGTAACGTTTTATTCCATGACTAAATTCTAATTAAGATAAAAGTTAATTTATTTTTGGCCAGAATTTCATTTTTATTTAGGCTTAGGATACATTATTTTTACTCTGCATGACTACTATAATTAGCAATTCCTCAACCACTTTTGGAAGTTACGTGGGGAAGAAATGGTGAAGTAAAGGTTGTTGGTGATGGGTCTCCAACCGCATCGCCCAAAAATCCCTCAAAACCCCAAATACCGTTAGTCGCCTCTTACGTACACCCACCGGAAGAAATGGGGTAGTGTTATTCTAAGCTGACACTACACAGCATATATCTAAATGTCAAATATCTAAAAAAATACCTTAAAATCAAAAATGTTTGGTATAGAATATCAAGAAAGTCTATCTTAAAAATAGCGTTAAATTAAATCTATTATCTATATTAAATATTTGGAATATTGCCAATTAAATCATAATTTAATTGGCAATATTTATTTAATTGAAATTAATGACATGAGTAAATCTTATTCTTAACAAAACCTCAATGTACAAATTACTGCCATAAATTTATATTGACTACCCACTTAACTAAGGTTTTCTACTTAGTAACTAGTTAGATATACATCCATGAAAAGCTTGATCAGATTTAGATTCAATTAGAACGGAAACTAAAATATTTATTATTATTTAACTTGCAAAATCTAAACGCCGTGTTAACTCCATCAGGAGACATACCGTCTTTCACACCGAGAGACTTGGGTTCATCCCGAGTCGTGCCTGCATCAGCGTATCTTATCTAAAGTCATATGTGTGGTTCATTTCTCATTGTTGTTCACTCTCAAGACTATTTTGAAGCATCATAAAAAACCCATGATGAAATACTTTTGATATATAAATACATACATACATACATATGTTCACGGCTATAAATCCCTAGAAGGGGTTGCCAGAGCTAAGGAATTGGAAATTCCTCAGCCACGTTTGGAAATTTTAGTGGGGAAAAGATGGTAAAACAAAGGTTTTCGGTGATGTGATGGGTCTCCAACCACATCGCCCAAAAATCCCTTAAAAGCTCCAAATCCGTTAGTCGCCTCTTACGTACACCCACCGGAAGAAATGGGGTAGTGTTATTCTATGCCGACACTACACAGCAAAAAAATAAATATAAATACATTAATAAATATATACAGACATATTATACACAGATCAAGTTAGCCCCAAACTAAGTAAAACTTGTATTATGGGATACTAACTCAACGATATCTATACTTCTATACTAATCTATACTATCTATACTAATATTATAAAGAGGAAAGGTTTGATTTTTTGTTTGTTTGTTTGTTTGAATTGAATAGGCTCCAAAACTACTGGACGGATTTGAAAAATTCTTTCACTGTTTTAATGCTACACTATTCCCAAGTGACATAGGCTATATTTTATTTTCAAAAAATTAGGGATCCTTACGTAAACTTCAAAAATGTAACCCAAGGTGTTAAAGAAATACCAAAAAAAAATCCTTACATCGCGTGCGCTGCGAAAACTATTGACAATAGAATAAAATTATGTACTCAATTTTATAAAACACATTATTATCTAAAAAAAATGCCCCGACAGCATGTCTCTAACTATTATAGTTATCTCACAACAAGCGTCATTATATAAAATTATTTAAAAATTAAGTTAAAATCCTGATTTAGAAAAGGCTCTTTATTTGTACCTATCTAATCCTTATAAAAAAAATATATATTATTTTAGACTACTTCAATACCCTTATATTACTTTTTGAATTATTCAATTCGAACATTCCATTCGAAAGTTATCTCGAATTAAAAAAATAGATAAAACTCCGCTCGATTAGCTATGCATAGTAAGTTGTTGCAGGCGTCACGAAGGGGTACGGGAGGCTGCTTATCAAAGAGTAAAAGCAAAATTTGATTGTAGCGACTATTATCACTGGCCCAGCAGCCGGTCAATTAGCTCATATACCGAGAATACCGATGATCCCAACTGATCTGCCAATTCCATTTAAACGGCTACAATTTCCGGTTAAAACATCTTTTGCTTTAACAATTAATAAGTCCCAAGGCCAAACCTTCAAATTAGTAGGGATTGACCTGCGAAAGAATTGTTTTACTCACGGTCAACTGTACGTTGGCCTGTCGCGGGTGGGAGCCCCTGAACATCAATTTATTTTGCTGCCCCAAAATACAACAACGTCAAATATTGTTTACAGGGAAGCTCTAACTCTATAAATTGAATGGCTTTTGATGTAATTACTAATTATAAAAAATAAAAAAAATAAAAAAATATATCTAAATATAAATACAAAAAATATAACATACATACATACATATACTCACGGCTATAAATCCCTAGAAGGCGTAGCCAGAGCTAAGGAATCCGAAATTCCTCAGCCACTTTTGGAAGTTGTGTGGGGAAAAGATGGTGAAATAAAGGTTGTCGGTGATGGGTCACCAACCGCATCGCCCAAAAATCCCTCAAAAGCCCCAAAACCATTAGTCGCCTGTTACGTACACCCACCGGAAGAAATGGGGTAGTGCTATTCTAAGCCGACACTACACAGCAAAAAAATATAACATAGCTTAAAACTTAAAAAAATTTATTAAAATAATAATACATGTAAAGAAATAAAAAACAAAATGTTAATGATAATTCATGCCCGAGCGAAGCCGGGACGGGCTGCTATATTTAATACTAGTGGATCGTCCCAGCTTCGCACGGGTAGCGTTGTTTTTTTAAATATCTGAGGTTTCTTTCTTCAGACCCTGCTTGAGCATTGTGAAATTCAGCGCAATGTTTTCAATTTATTTAATTTATAGCACTCCCTAAACAGTGTAGTTTGGTGATTTTGAATGCGCTTTAATGAACGGTTCAGTATTTCCATTAAATAGCAAATTTTGGAATAAAACGCTATGAAGTATTTATAAAAATCTAAAAAAAAACATTACGGGAAGTAGGATGCAACTACTGGCGCCATCTAGTATGTTATATATAAATTAGTAAAGATTTGGTTTTGGTCACGGGCGCGCTGGCTTATTTTATGTATAATTTCGGTGTTTGTCTACCGATTTATATGATTCTTTTTTTATTGAATAGGTGATAATGTTACCTTTTTTAAATTAGGGATGAGTGAGAGGTTTACAAACGTAAGAGTAAACAAATATAATCAGAATGTTCCGAACTGCTAAGCTATCAGGAATTACACGTGTTATTGTGAGTCAACCGTAAAAGATAGACATAAACTGTTCAGGATTTTTTTTAGATAATTTTATGCAGAATTTTTCCGTCATACATGATTTCTATGTAAGTTTAACCATTAAGGCTGCACACGTGACGGAAGCTTAAAAAATGGAGTAACTTCTCCCGTTTTCCCAAAATTTCCCAAAATTCCCCTTTACTACTCTGCTGGAAAGTATACAAAAACCTGCGCAGGAGTATGAAGAATAATTGTACCAAGTTTCGTTAGAATCCGTCGAGTAGTTTTTGTTTCCATAAGGAACATACAAACCGACAGACAGACAGACAGACAGACAGACAGACAGACAAAAATTTTACTGATTGCATTTTTGGTATCAGTATCGATCCCTAATCATCACCTGATAGTTATTTTGAAAATATATTTCATGTACAGAATTGACCTCTCTACAGATTTATTATAAGTATAGAAGATATATACACATATTAATAACATCCAAGACTAAGAAACAATCATTTATGCTCATCACATAAATGTTGCTCTCAGCGAGAATCGAACCCGCAACTTCCGGACCGAGAAACTAATCACCTATTCACTAGGTCATGGAGGCATCTATAAATAAATTCCATTCACTTGTTATAACAAAATATATTGTTGTTGGTGTCGATATGATCAATGAATCAACACAGATGTGGTAAATATTGAAATAGCAGTTCTTCAATAACAACATCAGTTTTATGCAAACACTCTTAAGATTATCAAAACAAATATCTTAGTAATATATTGATATTAAAATGTTCTGGTAAGCCCTGTTAATTATTTACGTCACGCTGTAATCTTATATACATACATACATACACTCACGGCTAGAAATCCCTAGAAGGGGCAGCCAGAGCTAACGAATTAGAAATTCCCCAGCCACTTTTGGAAGTTGCGTGGGGAGAAGATGGTAAAATTAAGGTTGTTGGTGATGGGTCTCCAACCGCATCGCCCAAAAATCCCTTAAAAAGCCCCAATACCGTTAGTCGCCTCTTACGTACACCCACCGGAAGAAAAGGGGTAGTGCTATTCTAAGCCGACACTACACAGCAAATCTTATATATTACTTTTAAGGAGATATATATTTTGCCTTTGGCGTGTAGTGCCGGCTTAGAATGCCACTACCCCTTTCTACCCACGGGTGTCGTAAGAGGCGACTAAGGGTATGAGGCTTTTAAATTGATATTTGGGCGATGCGGTTGGAGATCCATCACCAATGATACTTTATTTCTACCATCTTCTCCCCTATCAACTTCCAAATGTGGCTGAGGAGTTTCTAGCTCTGAAGCTCTGGCTACCCCTTTTTGGGATTTATGGCCGTGAGTATATGTATGTAAGATGTTAAATTATTTCGTATTCCGTAGAAAGTGTATAATGAAATTTCAAACGAGTTGAGACAACATCCAATTGACTATAAAAATTAAATTGTTTGTTTTGTATAAATAGCACTGACCCATTTCTTCCCATGGTTTTAGTGTAAGGCGACTAATGGCATTGGGTATTTTAAAGGGATTGTTGAATCGAGAGTCATAACCAACCATTCTTTATTTTACAATTTAGCAGATTGTGGGTCTCCAAGCCACATCCATCGGCCTTTGATTAACATATTTTTTTATAACATGTTTCAAAAATGTCCGATTATCCCTTTTTGGGATTTATAGCAATGAGTACAATACATACATACATATACTCACGGCTATATTTCCCTAGAAGGGGTAACCAGAGCTAAGGAATTAGAAATTCCTCAGCCACTTTTGGAAATGATAGTGGGGAAAAGAGGGTAAAAATAAAGGTTGTTGGTGATGGGTCTCCAACCGCATCGCCCAAAAATCCCTTAAAAGCCCCAATACCGTTAGTCGCCTCTTACGTACACCCACCGGAAGAAATGGGGTAGTGCTATTCTAAGCCGACACTACACAGCATACTTTTATAACATCTTTCAAAAATGACTGATTATCCTTTTTTGGGATTTATAGTAATGAGTATATATTATTATGCTTCTATTGAAAGCCTACAGGACAAAGATAAAACAAAAACAAGGATAATTTGTACTTATAGTCATTAAAGTCAACTCAAACGTTCACGCCTTATATTTCCGAAGGGGTTCGTAGATGTGCTAATACTATTGGACAAAGACTGACGCCACGTTTTTTACGAATACACTGTCACATGCCTAAGTGATGGTGATAAGACTGCCCCCTATCACGTGAGTACACTGTCCAATCAAAACGAGCGTTCTCTAGTCGTCATTAATGAATAGTGGATCGTGATGTTCAGAAGTATGAGTGCCTCTGCTAGCACTTCAGGTCCCAAAAGTACCCCTTAGCCCTGACGCCGAGGGAGAGAGAGGACACAAGACATTTTTCTATGTAATAATTTGAACAAAATGTAAGCTTAAAGATGTTTTCATAATTTTCGATACCTTGTGTAGTTTTCGAGACGAGATACCCGCTCTTAAAAGTTCGCCATTTTGTCTAAAATTGCTAATTAATAGTTCCTGCTTACCCCAATAAATATAAAGAGCGTGAGTATAAGATAGATTCATAAGGTAAACGATAAGGCCGAAAGAGTTAGTTTATAATAAGCTTGAAATGAAAATATAATTACACAATCTAATTTATATAACTTTTCTTAGTTTTTTTTATGACTTAATAAGTGATCGATACTATTTGCCTATAATAATGTGCATGTAGGGCAGGGACAAAGGCGATAATAACGATATATCGATCACTGTTATACTATTAATGGTAGTTAATGTTGTCTGTTTATAATAACAGTATACCTGTATTAATCAGTTTTCTGTGTACTTAATTCTTGATTCTATGAGAGTAATAGTGACGGCGATAGGCCTGCCCCCTATCACGTGAGTACACTGTCCATGCAAAACGTGGGTACTCTGAACACCAGGTGACAAAGTCACGTGATGATCAGAAGTATTAGTACCTCTGCCAACCCCTTCGGGGATATTCGGCGTGAACGTTTATGTTATGTTATGTTATGTAATAGTGACAAAGGGAATTAGGTCTTCTAAAGAAATTGCTGGGCAACGCAAATATTTTACTATCTTTTCCCCACTAAATTTCCTGTGGTGTGAGGCATTTCTAATTCTGAAGCTGAAGTTACCCCTTTTTGGGATTTATAGTCGTGTAGGCTAAGTAGTACTCAGTCACGTGACAGTGTTTCGTGGAAAACGGTGAAAGACGCAAGACCCTATCACGTACTCACGTGATAGGGTCTTTCGTGATAGTGTACTCACACTGTCGAAGTAAAACGTGCGTACTCTGATCACCAGGTCACAATATCACGTCATGTTCAGAACTATTAGTACATCTGCCAACCGCTTCGGGTGCGAACGTTTGAGTTTGAATTTGAGTTACCAAAAAATCAATGTTTGTCAATCTACCTACCTATACTCACGATGATAATACTCAGAAATGGGGTAGCCAGAGCTATATGGTTAAAGAATTTAATGCTGAAAACTACTGAAATCATAGATAATATAATAACCCAAAAATATATTCTATTCCTTCCCGTGTATAAAATGATGGGTTCCTGCTATTTTATACCGACACTACACAGATAATTTGAATGCTTTTAATCATCAAAACCTCATGTGGGGATTATTACTAATAAATAAAGGAAACCCGTATACCTGGAGAACGCGGGTTCGATCACCGCCGGTGACGAAATTTTTCTTTCCTTTATTTATCCTTTATTTAGTTAGTTACTTACTTATACTCACGCCCATTATTCACATTGGGGTAGGCAGAGACTATCGATCGCCACTTAGTACGATCTTGACAAACCTCTGTTGCTTCCCTTACATTCATTATTCTTCTCATACATGCTCTTTTATTCTTCTCACTTGGGACCTCCGCCGTTATTTACTACACAAATAATTAAGGAATAACCAAAGTTAAGAAAAAAAAACAGTTTCAATTTTACGACTTTACCTTAGATAACTTCACATGGTAGAAAATGAAATAAAACTTATATTTTTAGAAATATTTTTATTTATTTTTATTATATTTTTAATATATTTACTACACAGATAATTAAGGAATAACCAAAGTTAAGAAAAAAAAACAGATTCAATTTTACGACTTTACCTTAGATAACTTCACATGGTAGAAAATGTAATAAAATTTATATTTTTAGTAATATTTTTATAAATTATGTTTTTCAATGACGTCATACAAAGATAGAAAACTGTAGTTACTAAGATAAGACATTAATGTCATAATGTCGCTCTGATGAAAATGGTTTTGCATATTGATAGCAAAATTAAACACAATAATTATGTCTTCAAAGTTATTCACGCATGATTAATCTGAGTCGAATCTATTTTATGAGTATACCCGAAAGGTTTGCAACCTCTGTCATGGCAAAAATAATAACTCTGACTTCTACGGAACAAAAAAATTAAGTGTACAATATTTATTTACACAACCTCAATGGATTAATTGGGTCAGCAACCGCTTACCATGCCGAGAGGCGCGGGTTCAAATCCTAAATCAGGCCTGTTTTATGTGTCTTTTCTTTATGGTTGTAAACGGTGACAGAAATCATCGTGAGGCAACTAACATGGCAAAGTTGTACTTTGTCATGCGACATAGTAGTTATTCGAACAAAACGGTGAAAGTCCTTTTTAAAGTGAGCACCCTGTCTAAGCAAAATGTGGCTACTCTCAACAACAGGTAACATGTCACGTGATGTTATGGTGTATTAGTACGTCTACCAACTCCTAGCGGGATATACGGCGTGAGCATATGAGACTTATGTCTTAAATATTTATTTCTTTCGCAGCATTACAAACTATTTTTACACGGGTTCGAGTGGCTTTTAAGGCTTTTAATCTGTTACATAACTATTATATGCCGTGTAGTGCCGGCTTAGAATGTCGCTACCCCTTTCTACCCACGGGTGTCGTAAGAGGCGACAAGAGGGTATTGGGACTTTTTATTGGATTTTTGGGCGATGCGGTTGGAGACCCATCACCAAAAACCTTTATTTTTACCATCTTTTCCCCACTCAACTTCCAAAAGTGGCTGAGGAATTTATAATTCCTTAGTTCTGGTTACCCCTTCTAGTGAATTATAGCCGTGAGTATATGTATGTATGTATAACTATTCTTAGCCATACTGTATACTCATAGCTATTTAACCAAAAATGTGTCGCCAAAATTTTAGAATCTACAACATCAATCAAAAGCAAAAAAGAACAATGAACGACAGACATGACAAATATATACTCTGAGACATGCTTAATGTTTACCAAGACAAATACATACATACATACATATACTCACGGCTATAAATCTCTAGGAGGGGTAGCCAGAGCTAAGGAATTAGAAACTCCTCAGCCACTCTTGGAAGCTAAGTGAGGAAAAGATGGTAAAATAAAGGTTGTTGGTGATGGGTCTCCAACCGCATCGCCCAAAAATCCCTTTAAAGCCCCAATACCGATAGTCGCCTCTTACGTACACCCACGGGTAGAAACGGGGTAGTGCAATTCTAAGCCGACACTACACGGCACACCAAAAGAAATAATTTACAAAAAAAACTTTTTACTACATTTTCAGGCAGATCCAAGTTTTCATCAGCCCACCATAACGTCAACATTCTTGTAATTCCAACACGCAGAGGCAGACAGTGACACAGTATGCTAATTCGATCTCTATTTCCTGTCTCGTATAAAAGTCAAATGATCATCGTGTATTATTTTAAAATGAGTCCAAGGGCTGTTAGGAGCTAGCCAACTGTTGTTGCCATCTATCTATTCTCATTTTGACACAATCGTAATTAGCTTTGCTAATTTAAACCTTATTTTGTACTGGCTATGACGTTGTTTGATAACTAATGCATCCTTCAGGTGTTGAAATTCATTCATACGGTTGTTCGTTTGCGTCACTGGGTCGTCAGATGTTAGGTAATAGTCTAAGCTAAGTGAAATTCTATTAATTTGTATTTAACTGTATAGTACTGTCTTGGAATAGCATTAATCCCATTTCTTCCCGCGCGTGTACATAAGAGGCGACTGTGGGTATTGGGGAGTTTTAAGTGTTTTTTGGGCGATGCGGTTGGAAACCCCATTAATTTTTATTATACAATTTCTTCACCACTCAACTTCCTAAAGTTGCTGAAAATTGCTGATTCTGAAGCTCTGGCTACTCCTCTTAAGTACATATAGCCGTGAGTAAATAGGTATATGAATTTGTATTTTTTATAAAAAATCTAATTTATCTAATTTATAAAAAATAAAAATCTAATTTATAAAAAAAACAGCAATTTACATATTGAAATGAGCACACATACATATACTCACGGCCATAAATCCCAAAAAAGGGTAGCCCGAGCTTTAAAGTATCGTTGGTGATGGGTCTTCAACCGCATCGCCCAAAAACCACTTTAAAAAGCCCCATACCGTAAGTCGCCCTTACGTTACGACACCCGTACGTAGAAAGGGGTAATGACATTAAAATCCGGTACTACACAACATGGTAGTAAGAAATATTTGATGTCAATGTTAGTGACGAGTGAAAACTTACGTCAGGAAAATCACATAAATTCCATCAGATTCTAAAATCCAAATGATTCAAAGTGTAGCTACTTAAAAAGTTCGCCACTGAAAATGTTACATATATTTCCTTAACTCACATAAATATGCTCACACCATAAGTTTCCAATAGAGCAGGCAGAGACCAACATTCACCACTTTAAGCGATCCTATCAAAACTCTCTTGTTTCGCTCACATTCATAATTTATCGTTTACAATAATACATACATATACTCAACTTACGGCTATTAGCACCCCAAAAAGGGGTATCCAGAGATCCAGAATTTTAAATGCTTCAGCTTCTTATTGTTGAGTAGAGAAAATATTAGTAACATAAAGCTTTTTGGTGATGAATCTCCAACCAACAACTTACGATGAATCATGAATGATGATGACATACTGATATTTTAGAACAAACCGTTCTTTTACATGCTCTTTTCACCCCGGACTTGCCTTTACAAGAACATTTTCAGTCTGATCTACGATGCGAATGTGAAATTATAAAAAAACATACCATGCACATTCGATCTATATATCTCTTTCGCCACTTTATTTTAATCGTGATAGCTCGGTGGGTAGAACACCGCTTATCGTGTAGGCGACAAGGGTTCAAATTCGTCGTTTCTAAAGACATAAATGTGATTAATAAAAAAATTGCTGTGTAGTGTTGGCTTAGAATAGCACTTCCATATTTCTTTCGGAGATGTACGTGATGGTGGATTTTCAATATTATGGATATATTTATATGTACATTATGTATGATATGTGTGGTTAATTTATCATCTGCTTAATGAACCCAAACCACCTTAACATTCGTAAACTAAACATCTGTGTCATCAAGGTATGTGTGATCAGTAAGGTAAATAGAAATAGGATGAATCTACCTTGGTATTTCCTGTTTATATCGGCTTATATTTACTCACTGGTCCCATTATTATTCTTCGTACAAGCCTTCGCAATTACTTCGAATGCTAGATTTATTAAAAATGAAAGACATCAGCTGTTACGTAAGTCGGCGCCATCTTGTCTCCCCTAACTGACGCCTATTGCTTAGACCTAAGGTCAATGATCTCATTGTTACGCAAATTCCGTATCTTTTTATTAAAAACTAGACTTGCGATGGGAAGTATTAGTAAATATTGTATTTAGTATATTAATATAGTTTTCTTATATATGCCATCTAACACTGAAAGTTTTTCCCAATAGCGCAAACAAACTTTTCAGCTTTCTATTCTTATATGTGAAATTCACGTGTCAAAGGGTTTGTCGCCAAACTCCTCCAAAATAGCTATTAAATTTCGCATACACATTCGCTAGGTCTGAGAATAGGTTTATAAGATTTTTTTATACTCATTAGTAATAATTATAAGGGTTGTTCACCCCCAACATTTTTTTATAATTTATTGACTAGAAATTCACTAGAAATAATGTATATGGTAAAACAGCGTTTGCCGGTTGAGCTAGTTTCTACATAGATATGTCTCTACTACTTCTTATCTACTCTTATTACTAATTTATTTTACTTTTTATTTCTATCCAACTCTTATTTTGAGATTAGATGATCATCCACGCGGCACAAAGACCAGGCTCGGACCAGGATTTCGCCCATGGCCCAGCTTCATCACAGGGGGGAACATCCCCCCCGGTCATTGGGCACCTCCCCATTTCTGGGGATTAGGGTGTGGGAGGGTGAGGATACGTGTTACGCACCTCACCCTCGGGACCGATGCGGGGGCGGTGGGCAATGGAAGGGGCGGTCGCAAGACACGCGACCCCGGGGAGCGCGCGAGTTCCCGAGGCAGCGGTCGCCCGTCGGGCGGTCGTGCGTGTAGCGGGGCGATTCCGCGGAGGTGCTCGTGGCGACAGTTGTCCACCCGGTCGTACAAACGACGGGCCAACCTCACCACGAACTCCTCCACAGTCTCGACGCGGAGATCACGATGTATCGTGCTGTTACGCACGTACCGCCCGGCTTTCACCAATTGGCGGAGCACGGTGTTCTGAACCCTCTGCAAGCGTAGCTTGTTCTGGGTGGAGAGTAGGCCATACCAGGCCGGCGCCGCGTAGGTCAGGCGGGAGCGTATATACGTTTTGTATATACGCAGTTTGGCTCGTAGTGGCAGGCTCGAGTCGAGCACCGGCTGCAAGACCGACCGGGCCCACGTGGACGCGGTCCACCATAGAACCCATACCTCCTCACCCTCGTATAGAATGTTACCCTCGAGGGTGGGGATGTCTTTGGTGTACAGCGCGTAGAGCAGTGGAGAAACACAACTCCCCTGGGGAGTTCCCGCACGGATCGGTTTATAAAATAAACAATGCATTAATATAAAAGCGGAAACTTAAAAATACTAACAGACACTTACATTTTTATTACCTGATAAGTTATGATTATGAGATATATGATTCTGTTTTTGTTTGAAATAAAATTTTATGAAAATTATTTCCAAGAATTTTAGGTCTACTAGCAATTGTTTGCATTTACTTGGTTTTTGAAAATAAAGTTATTTTATTATTTTTTCGTCGTAACAGGGACCTTGGAGACCGGAGTTTTACGAATAATTTTAGGGTGATGCCATTGGCAACTCATCATGAATGGCTAAGGAAGTATTGGTTACGCGTCTTTTTAAGGGCATTTTCGTCTTTATATATTACTAGCTGACCCCACAGACTTCGTACTGTCAAAAGTGTAGACTTTCACGTCGTCAAACTGAAATATTTAACTGACCTGTTGAGGGTCTCTGTCATGCGATGAGAAAAAAGGTGTTTTTCATAGTGTCCTCACAATTTTTTCACTTTATAAATTTTAAGTTTATAAGTATAGTAGTTTCGGCTGAGCATTGATTCTTAGTCTGTTTAACCATTTTTTAAGAAAATTTATTGATCTCTTAATTTTTCTGGGATAAAAAGTGTCCTATTGTGTTAATTGGGATCATTATCTGGCTTCCTGTAAATTTTATTTTAAATACGTTCTGTGAATGAGTCTTCATTTAGCTACAAACACACAAACATCTAAACTTTCACATTTATAATATTGAATAGGATAAGGCTTAAACATAAGCTTCTCGCGCAGGTGACCTCGCTCGCCGGCCAGCGCAGCGTCTTCTGCGTCGTATGAATAATTATCCCCGTTTTTGCAACATTATTCGCTGATAGTTTGCTACTGTTGGTCGCAGCGTGATGATATATAGCCTAAAACCTTCCTCAATAAATGGACTATCCAACACAAAAAGAATTGTTCAATTTGATTGGGTAGTTCCTGAGATCCTAGCGTTCAAACAAACAAACTCTTCAGCTTTATAATATTAGTATAGATATTCGTTATAAAAACCTATTACCATGCAGTATAAAATTATTGGTAAATGCAAACCAATTATAAATAAGATAAAAATGAGAACGATTAAACTCCGGACAGTAAGTTGTTTAATTTATATTATTTGCATCAAATAATTTCCGCGTGCACGGTCTACAAATAGGTAATTAGAAATTAAATCGAGGTTTTGATGCCCGTTCCTCCAAAATGAAAAATAAAATATATGATACCGATCTTAATGACAACTTTTAATGAAAATTGGTGGATTAAACTAACTAATTGGACAGACAGTTGTTTTGGAGATAAAAATGCTTTACCAAAACCCGCAAACACAACTTTGAATTTCATACAAACACTATGGAAAAGTGCTCTACACTTTTCTTTCTACTAAAAACCCTGAATATTTTCCTTTGCGAAAGATAGTAGGCCTGAAAAAATTATTTCAAAATGCACATGACTTCAAAAAATAATAAATTATATTGGATTTACGAAGATTTATAACAAAATGTATAAATTCGCTGTAAGTTAAAGAAGAAGAAAGAGAAGGAGAAGTTATTTATTCGAAGCCTCTTATAAAAGAAAACAACAATTTGATAACAAGTATAAAAATAAACCAAATTAGAACTAGATATAAAAATAAAAGGACATATTCAAATCTAGTTTACAAATATAGCAAGGCAACAATAAATGAGCATGTAAGAGTAGAGTTTTGCTGTGCAGTGTCGGCTTAAAAAGCACTAACCGTTTTCATCCCGTGCGAGTCGCAAGAGGCGACTTTCGCCCGATTTCTGAATTGAGTATTCAAGCTGAGAACGACTTGAGTATCGTTCTGTCTCATTTAGTTGTTAAGATTTCAATGGAACAGAACGATACTTAAGTTGTTCTCAGCTGGAATACTCAATTCAGAAATCGGGCGTTAGGGTTCTGGGGCTTTTTAAATGATTGTTAGTTCATTAGCTGGAGATCCATTACCAACCATCCCCTATTTAACAATCTTTTTCACATTAAATTTTCAAAAAGATCTGTTAATTTTTTATTGTAAATCTAGGATGGGGGACCTGGTTCCAAGAGATCGATTTAATTTTAATAGGGTTTAATTACATACATACATATACTCACGGCTATAAATCCCTAGAAGGGGTAGTCAGAGCTAAGGAATTGAAAATTCTTCAGCCACTTTTGGAAGTTGCGTGGGGAAAAGATGGTAAAATAAAGGTCTAAATGGTAAATAAAGATGGGTCTCCAACCGCATCGCCCAAAAATCCCTACAAACCCCAAAACCGTTAGTCGCCTCTTACGTACACCCACCGGAAGAAACGGGGTAGTGCTATTCTAAGCCGACACTACACAGCACAGGGTTTAATTGTGTGGTTAAAAACATTAAAAAGCATATGTGGATGATTCCGTTGTTAATCGAATTTTGTATAATCTCAGGTAAAAGTTTGACAAAAAATGCAGGAATTCTGGAAATGAATATAGCTTTGCACCAGACAACACGTCATTATGAGTATCCCACACCTATTTGTTCATTTACAAATTAGTTACTTTTAATGGTAAAACAAATATAATATATATATATATATTGCTGTGTAGTGTCGGCTTAGAATAACACCACCCCATTTCTAGCCGTGGGTGATCGTGAGAGGCGACTAAGGGTATGGGGGCTTTTCAAGTGTTTTTTGGGCGATGTGGTTGGAGATCCGTCACCAAAAACATTTTTATTACCATCTTTTCCCCACTCAACTTCCAAAAGTGGCTGAGGAATTTCTCATTCCAAAGCTCTGGCTACCCCGTCTAGGGAATTATAGCCTTGAGTATATGTATGTATGTATGTATGTATATATATCACTGTGCTTGCCACTTAGCTTTATTGAATGTTATGCTATCTCTATCATAGCATTACGTATTAGATCCAATCTTGTTAGTAAAAAAAACCGTGATAGCTCAGTGGGTAGAACACCACTTGTCGTGCAGACGATGAGGGTTTGAATCCTTTGAAAATATGTGTTATTAATATATTATGGTTGTTAACGGTGAGGGAAAACATCGTGAGGAAACCCACACGGCTAAGTTGTACTTAGTCAAGTGACACTGTATTCGTACAAAACGGCAATAGGACTGGCCCCTATCACGTGAGTATACTTTCCGTATTAGTACCTTGGCCAACCTCTTCGGGGATATACGGTGGACGAACGGATTTGTTAGTAAACTTTTTTCGTGTTCCGTTTACAGGTGTGAAGGAAAAAAAAGCAAATTGTTACCAAAAGGTACATAGTCCACCTATTACATTAAAGTTTGGGTACCGAAATCGATTAAATTAAATATTTGGAAACGACCTGCGTGAGTATGAGTGAAACTATACAAAGCCAGGGTCACGCATCACCCACAAAGGCTATACCGTATTGTTAACTTGACAATAAGCTTAAAATCAATGACTGACCATAGACTAACACTTATCGGACAAATGGTTTTAGTCACCTAATACTGGATTTTGGTGGTACCATGCGGAGAACATACTTATATGGCAATGACGTTCTAGTGTGGACCAATACGCAGATATTAGTGGGAAATATATATATATACAGTTGGACAGTAGGAGTAGACAAAACCTTACTTTTTCATAATATATAAAACATAATAATAACATAAACGTTCACGCCGAATATCCCCGAAGGGGTTGGCAGAGGTACTAATACTTCTGAACATCATGTGACTTTGTCACCTGGTGTTCAGAGTACCCACGTTTTGCATGGACAGTGTACTCACGTGATAGGGGGCAGGCCTATCGCCGTTTTGTACGAATACACTGTCACATGACTAAGTACAACTCAGCCATGTGGGTTTCCTCACGATGTTTTCCCTCACCGTTAACAACCATGATAAATTAACCACACATATGTCTTTAGAAAAGACAAATTGGTGTAGGCCCGACCCAGGATTCGAACACTAGTCGCTTGCACGATAACCAAGTGTTCTACCCACTGGGCTATCACGGTTTACTTACTTACTTTTTCATTTAATGGCAAATACAACCATCTAATTTATTATGATAGTAGAGCTACAGTTAAAATTAAAATGTAACCTAATTTAGTATTTTTTTTATGACAATCTCAATGGATAACTGTTTTTGCATACATTTTACTGGCATAACCACATGTGACTTAAAGAAAACTTAGCACAAAATTGTGGGCATAATTTTGATACGTATATAGTAATTAACATAACATAAACATAAACGTTCACGCCGAATATCCCCGAAGGGGTTGGCAGAGGTACTAATACTTCTGAACACCACGTGACCTTGTCACCTGGTGTTCAGAGTACCCACGTTTTGCATGGACAGTGTACTCACGTGATAGGGGGCAGGCCTATCGCCGTTTTGTACGAATACACTGTCACATGACTAAGTACAAACTCAGCCATGTGGGTTTCCTCACGATGTTTTCCCTCACCGTTAACAACCATGATAAATTAACCACACATATGTCTTTAGAAAAGACAAATTGGTGTAGGCCCGACCCAGGATTTGAACACTAGTCGTTTGCACGATAACCAAGTATTCTACCCACTGGGCTATCACGGTTGCTTTATTAATTAATTAACATATGCGGTTTATGCAACTAAGTTAAACTTTCGTACATATATATACTCACGCCATTCGTTCCGATTGGGTAGGCAGAGACTACCGATCGTCACTTCGTACGATCCTGAAAAACCTCTCTTGCTTCGTTGACATCCATCAATATTTTTATAGAAGCTCTTTTATTCTTCATACTTCGGGCGCCTGCCTTTTTGAGCACACTCTGCATTTGCCCAAATGTATCCTCCGTTGTCGTCCTCTACCAACATTATCTTCCACATTAGCTCTAAAATTACCAATTTTATCTGAGGGACCTCATTTCTACTGCATTAACTCTGCTCTCATGCTTCTTCTGCCAAACCCAACATTCACTGCCATACACAAGCCTAGGAACAAGAACAGCACAGCCATTTGGGTCTTTTCAGACACCAACTGGTCATTAGACTATTCATTGCTACGTTTACTGCATTAACCTTCTTTCAAAGTCTTCATCACACTTTCCATTCCTTGCAAAAAACTTTCCAGAAACGTTCTTATTGTCAAGGTTAAATTGAATACCATTTAGATTGCTAATGAAAGTAAAGTACATGAAGATTTTTATGCGTCGTATAAACAGTTGAATATACTTAGTACACCAGATTGTTATGATTAATACACATTATGCCAAAAAACTAAGATGCTACATTACTAATAATTATGCTAAATTCAATATAGAAATCTAACAAAGATGACAAAAGTGTTATTAAAGTTGCTCCAATGGAGATATCTGTCCGTCTGTCTGTATGTCTTATTATTTTTTTCCCAAACATGACACATGTACGTCGCTCTACTATTTTGTACCAAAATAAAAGGTTTCGATCCTATACTCATACATACATACATATACTCACGGCTATAATTCCCTAGAAGGGGTAGCCAGAGCTAAGGAATTAGAAATTCCTCAGCCACTTTTGGAAGTTGCGTGGGGAAAAGATGGTGAAATAAAGGTTTTTGGTGAATTTTTATGTAAAATTATCCAACCACTTTTGCTATTTATACAATATGTACAATTAGCAAACTTCAAAACTCTACCTACCCCTATTAGGGACTAATAGCCGTAAGTATGTGTACATCCGAAATGTAGTACTAGTAACAATATTTTTCACTCAAGACATATCTAACCTCATTTTCTACAAAGCAGCCAACATTGGCTCGCTGCCCAATCCACACTTGGCGTCTTAAAGAAAAGCATAGTCATTAAGAGGGTAGATTTAGCAAACCGTAAAAGTTACTTCATGTCCCATCTCTGTATGTGTTTCTGAAAGCGGCACAAATACATATTTACACATTAAGTATCGGAACCATATTTTACTTTAACAATATGTTGAGAATGGGAAGAAAAATAGAAGGCAATATTTTCGAGTGATATAAATACATACTTCATTATTTATACTCGCGATTGTTATCCCTAAAATAAATATATCAGAATATAGATCGGAAAAAAAATTTAGATTATCAAAAGCTACAGAATTTCAGATTCAACCCATGCCTCTTGAGCTAATTCATAGATAGGAAAGTAATAGTGAGTACATCAAATAATATAAATATACTCACAGATATTTTAGTCTATTTTAATTTAATTTATTATTTTAAATTGTAGTTATTTTAATAAATACTAAATTAAAAAGGTTATTCAGTCTGTTGACGTTTGTAGTGCACTAACAGGGACCATAGTATATGTACAATACATTTATAACAATAACTTATATATTTTGCTTTGCAATAAATAACTGAGAACATATCTGTTGTCGCCTAGAAAAGTACAAAAAAGACTTGTGATTAGCAAATATATGATTTCTCTTACTATTATGTATGCTGTGTAGTGTCGGCTTAGAAAAGCACTATCCCATTTCTTCCGGTGGGTGTACGTAAGAGGCGACTAACGGTATTGGGGCTTTTAAGGGATTTTTGGGCAATGCGGTTGGGGACCCATCACCAACATACCAACAACCTTTATTTAAACATCTTTTCCCTACATAACTTTCCAAAAGTGGTTAAGGAATTTCTAATTCCTTAGCTCTGGCTACCCCTTCTAGGCATTTATAGCCGTGAGAATATATATGTATGTATGTATATGTAATGGTTTCGAATTGATAACCCTACATTTTATTGAGTGCCTTGGAGAGTTAAAGCAAAGTAGCAAAATACGAAAATATATCGCCAGAATATAAAAAACTAAAAGAAAAACTGTTTATACAAAATAATCATACACGAAAAGTTAATAAAAAATATTGCCAAAACCACATTTTATCACGCACGCTTTCAAAAAGTTTCACATCTCATCTTTGACTTCCATACATACCGGACTGTGTAAACAACCATATACCTACATATACTCACGGCTAAAAATCTCTAAAAGGGGTTCCCAAAGCTTCAGAATAAGAAATTCCTTAGCCACTTTTGGAAGTTCAGTGGAGAGAAGATATAAATAAAAGTTGTTGGTGATGTGTCTCCAGCCGCATCGCCCAAAAATCACTTAAAAAGGCTCAGTACCCTTCGAAAGGAATGAAATAAAGGATGACAGGGAAGAAATGAGGTAGTGTTGTTCTAAGCCGGCACTACACAGCTATATAGACATGTATCTACCTACGGGAAATAACGCCGGTCCGTGTCGAAGCATAGCCATACCCATAGATATATATATATATATATATATATATATATATATATATATATATATGCTCCGTTCGTTACTACAAGAACTATTGTATAACACAAAAGTAAAAACAGTGAATTAATTTTTCACCTTACGCCGACGTGAATGAAGCGAAATGGCCAAGCCACATATTTTGACTAAGGTTTAGAGTTTGTGAAGTTAAGCCTTGTAGAGTTAGGGCGTGTAGTGTTAGAAGCTTGGCTCTACATGAGATCTGATAACTTTTTGACAGTGCGAGTCATATGGGCTCGTCTTGGCAACATTTAACATGAAAATGTTTTTGGTGGGATATTTTTTACCAAAAGGAAACGGACTCCACAGCTATTTAACTAACAGTGATGATAAAAGTAAATCAAAATTAGTGTATCACTCTACACGTTCACTTGGTACCATACCCTTGTACGTAAAATGTCGTGTAAGGCCAATTTACTCTACTAGTCCATACCTACTACAAAAACTTTAGTAAATTTATAATAGTTCAATGGTAAAATAAGGATACTTTAAAAGAAAGAAAAGAAAATATTTATTCGTTGCATACAAACTTACAACACTTAAACACAAAAACAAACAACAAGTACAGTAAATCCAGATAAAAATTAAAAAGTCTTGCAGCGAAAGGGTTGCTAAATCAGCGTATTGTTGTGAGTGTAATAGTCTAAGATCCCGCTATAAGACGACCTTCACCGGGCTGGTTAATGGATGAAAGATATTTTTTATTAAATAAAAATGTCAATAAATATATTGCGAATGGGTTGTCTGAAAATTTTCAGTCCAGAGTATGATTAATTAATAATTAAAAAATCATATTTTTTTTTCAATTACACTGGCTTGGTTAATGAACAAATTCTATTCCAATCGAAAATATGAAACCTATAGAATATACAAACGTTAGGTTGTCTATTTATTTCCCGTCACAACTCTTGGGTTGGCAGGTATAAACAGGTAAATCGATACTAGTAACTTGCACCGGTTCGGTTAATGAATTAAACTAAAATAAAAATAAAGATAATTTTATTACGAACACGGTGGTATAGGGTTGTCTGCAAAAAATCAGTCCTGAATTGCGGTTGTCGAATTTTAAAAAGTAAAATATTGCTGCGAGTGAGTACGTGCGTCATCACGAAGAGGCAGATACGAGGATTTTTTTTGCCTTCCATGCGTTCACAGGTTGCGATTACACGGCTGCATTTCACAATAAAGGAAAAGTAAAACCTTTTAAGCTGCTTTCGAGTAATGAAAAATATCAAACAGTTTTTGCGTCACTAACAGATGAAGCTGATATTTTCAGTAACGAAAAAATGAACACCGTTCAAGAATTTACTGCCAATATGTATGGCGTCAAGAACTGCATCAAAGTGAATGATGCGAGATATCGCATTTTTCTGAAGAAATATTCCGCCAAAGAAGACAGCGAGCAGTTTTTAAAAAAAATAAAAGGCTTCGACTCCAACTTTATACCACCATGCTGGATATCATTGATTCAGAAAATTTTAAGAACTATTTTCGTAAATTCCATGTGGCTTAATGCAGCGGATCCAGTATGCGTAAAACTTCAACCTGAAAACTGCGGTTGGGTCTTCGATGGATATTTAAAACCAGTAGGATTCATTGGGGATCATACGCCTTTAAGAATAGAAGATACTGTCGAAACAACTGAAACAGAAAACGATGATAAAGAATTTTCTGATATTGAAGATCACAATAACATGTCTGATGACTCGGATCCTGAATAATTTGAAAATTTCAAAAACTTTAGTATTTGTATTTTATTACAATAAAAAGAATATTTTTTTTATTTTCGTTTTTTTTTCGTCTGCTGATAATTTTTATTTACTATAGATGTATATACTTTAATATCACATAAAATATATACACACATATGTAATTCATTTATAAAAAGAAACATTTAAAAAACATTCTTCTATATTTTAATATTAAGCTACTCCAAAATGACGCGTAGCATTTACTAGTCTATCGCTATCTTTTTCGTTTCCACCGACAAATAGCATGCGCGCTCTCTTGTTCATTCAACCCACAAACTATACACAGCTGCAATGCTGTGTCCTCTTTTATCGCATGGGATAGTTTGCTGGGACCTCGCTGTCGCACGTACTCACTCGCTAATATTTTACTTTTTAAAAATTCGACAACCGCAATTCAGGACTGATTTTTTGCAGACAACCCTATACCACCGTGTTCGTAATAAAATTATCTTTATTTTTATTTTAGTTTAATTCATTAACCGGACCGGTGCAAGTTACTAGTATCGATTTACCTGTTTATACCTGCCAACCCAAGAGTTGTGACGGGAAATAAATAGACAACCTAACGTTTGTATATTCTATAGGTTTCATATTTTCGATTGGAATAGAATTGGTTCATTAACCAAGCCAGTGTAATTGAAAAAAAAATATGAAATTTTAATTATTAATTAATCATACTCTGGACTGAAAATTTTCAGACAACCCATTCGCAATATATTTATTGACATATTTTATTTAATAAAAAATATCTTTCATCCATCAACCAGCCCGGTGAAGGTCGTCTTATAGCGGGATCCTATACTATAACCTCACAACACTGATTTTCACGTTTTGACTTTCAAACTTCAAACTTTTTCAAACTTCAAATCGTTTATTGCTTCATTGCGGTAGATTAAGATGTTACAAATATTAATTAAGTTCCGACAATGAACCCTGTTAGAGCACTGCAATATCTTATAAACTACTTAAAATTAACATACAGTTTAAAGTGTGTAGTTAACAAATTTAATACAGAATTTAAAAGAAAACTTAATGATTACTTTATTTACTAATTGACACTTCCTATTTACCAATAGCTAATGATGAATTCCAAAAATGATATTTAAAGTCTTAGTAGTATAAGACTCAGAAATACAAACATTGTAAAGAAGGTGCATTGTATGTATTCTAGATTTGGTATTAATTTGAATTTCAGGTGGGATATTGGAAGATAAATTTATTGCATATTTGATGTAAATAATTATTGATATTTCCTCTCCTCACCGAAACAAATGTTTACCATTTAAGTAATGTATGCTAACTGAAATTAAACTTTTATGATACGACTGAACAAATTACGGAATCGCTTTAATATTTATTTAAGAACTGCATCATTGGCACGACATTAGGGAAGAAATCTCCGAAACCTTCTCATATGGGGAAAACAAATAGGGTAAAGAATATTACATTGATTAATAATATAAACTCAACCCAAACGTTCACGCCGCCGTACATCCCCGAAGAGGTTGGCAGAGGTACTAATACTTCTGAACCTCACGTGACATTGTCACCTGGTATTCAGAGTACCCACGTTTTGCTTGGAACTGTCCAATAATATAAATAAGTCCGTGTAAAAATCAAATTTTATCATTAAATGGCCAATGTGAGCGAAAAAATGTTTACTTTATATTATTGGTTTAACTTAAAGTAAATTAAGTCCTATTACAGCATTACCATGACAACCCTTACAAAAAGGCGACTCTACTTTTCCACACTTTTTTCTCGGCGTTTTAACTCACCCTTTTGCATTGCTTTTAAAAAGGAAAATCATTTGTACTTACCGCTTTATTTATAAAAATTATCGTCCTGAGCACTATCAAAATTTAAATCGCAAACCAAAGGATCACAAAAAGCCCCCTTCATAAGGATAGGTTATAGAATTGGCCCCGCTTAAGCGCGGGTAAGAACGTTGACGCGAATCGGAGCCGAGTATTCTCTCGGCGACTGTTGGCAAAGTACTGAAGCGTTTTTGGCATTGTATTGTTGGCAAGAGGCTTTTGTAGCTGAAACATATCACTTTTTACTGGTGTGCGGTGCATTATATCTAACAATACGGACGGCATGATGTATTAAAAAATGGTTTTTGATACATTAACGCCCGATTTCTGAATTGAGTATTCCAGTTGAGAACAACTTAAGTATCGTTCTGTCATACTGAAATCTTAACAACTGAATGAGACAAAACGATACTTAAGTCATTCTCAGCTTGCATACTCAATTCAGAAATCGGGCGTAACTAAGGTTTTATTTGTTTGATTAAATTTTAACTTAAATGTTCATTGCGTATTAATATCTCAACTGAACGAAGACGTGGTTATTAAGTAGTATAAACATTTCTTCTTCGGTTTTTGGAACTGTTATATTTTTCTTTCTTTAGATCAATTGATGAAAATATAGGATTATCATTTGTAGGTGTAGACGTACGAACGAACAAACACCTATTTTAAAATATTGTAACAAACTCCTCAGCCACATTAGGAAGTTGATAGGGGAGAGGATGGTAGAAATAAAGTACTGTTGGTGATGGGTCTCCAACCCTTTGTTGCCTCTTAGGAAACCCATGACTAGCAAGGGGTAGTGACGTTCTAAGCCGGCACTACACGGCAATATGTAGGCGGGGACAATTAACTTATTTACATTACACTACGAATTTTCTAGTCAAAATCAACCAATGTGGTATGATTTAATAATGTTGATTCTTATAATAATATTACTATATCACCATTTTATTTAGTTTATACTATTATGAATGAATGAGACTGTATGTCATTTTATTGTCCGGTGCGAACTGAAAAACAATACGCTGAGTTAACTTTTTTTATCCTGATCTTGTTTGGCTTGTATACTACTTTACTGTACCTTTTATTTGTGTGGTAAGTGTTGTATTATTGTAAGCAACGAATAAGTACTTCTTTCTTCCTTTCTTTCTTTCTGTCTTTCTTTGATATGTATAGTATTTGTGTGACGCATTCTTTTGGATATTTTAATATCCATAGAACATACATACATACATATACTCACGCCATTAGTACCCATTGGGGTAGGCACAGACTTTCGATCGCCACTTCGTACGATCCTGACAAACCTCTCAAGCTTCGTTAACATCCATCAATCTTTTCATACATGCTCTTTTATTCTTCATACTTCGGACGCCTGCCTTTTTGAGCACACTCTCAATTTGGTCCAAGTGTGTTCTCCGTGGTCGTCCTCTACTAACATTACCATTTTTTTCTGAAGGACCTCATCTCTACTGCATTCACTCTGCTCTCATGCTTCTTCTGCCACACCCAAAATTCGCTTCCATACATAAGCGTAGGAACAAGAACAGCATCATGCACAGCCAGTCTGGCCTTTTCAGACACCGATTGACTAGTCCCACATTTTCCATCCCTTGTAAACAAACTTCCCAGATATACAAACTCCTTCACCTGTTTCACATCCTTACCATCAATCACAATCACGCATTCTGTCACATCTTCCTGTCTCTCAAAACCCATTGTTTTGGTTTTATCCACATTCACCCTCATTCCTTTTCTTACAAAAGACTCACATGCAATATTCATCATCTCCTGCAACTCTTCTGCCGATGATGCCAGTAGCACTTGATCGTCAGCATACAAGAGGCATTTAATGATGAATCCACCCATTCTTAGTCCATAATCACTTTCACGCAACTCTGTCAAACAGTCATCCATGAACAAATTGAAGAGCCACGGAGAAGCTACACAATCCTGTCGGACACCACTAGAGATTCCGAACCAGTTAGTGTTTTCCCCGTTTATTCTTACACATGCACTAGAATCCTCATAGAGTGATACCAATGCATGTATAAGTTGACTCCCCAAACCGAACTTGGATAACACCTCCCATTTACTCTTTCTTACCACCCTATCATACGTCTTCTAAATCAATGAAGGAGCAATACACTTTTTGGTTCTTAGCTAAGAACTTTTCGGTAATGCTCCTTAGAGAGAAGATTTGATCCATACATCCCATATTTTCTCATCAGTTTTATTCATCACTCTTTCAATCAGTAACTTAGCAAACAATTTACCAACAATGCTGAGTAAGCTGATGCCGCGGTAGTTTTTAGCCTCTTGGTTTGACCCTCTTGGTTTCCTTTATATAGAGGCACAATTACCGCCTTGAACCAGTCTCGTGGAACTTTACTACTTGACCAGCATTTTCGGAAAAGGAAGAACAATCAAGAAGCCACCAACCCTTTACCAGCCCTCAGCATTTCGATAGTAATCCCTGCCATCTTCACTTTTCTGCACTACATCG